>CM059430.1:22492521-22815922 GCA_030390025.1 Squalus acanthias
AATAACTCAATGTAGCAATTACAGATGTGTGTGTTACAATCGACAAACTAAACTCCATGGGCCAGCCCGAGACTATGTTTTACAATGGTTAAAAAAAATCAGCAGGCTAGCCTGACATTAATGTATTCAATGGACAAAGAAATCAGTGGGGAAATTTACAACAAGCACGGTCCCATCTGCAAAAAAATCATTGTGACAGCGTGAGATTAGTGCATTCAACAGCAAGGGAAAAATCAATGCGACAGTCTCAGGTAAATGCAACCATTGCAACAACAACGCACATTTATAAAGCACCGTTAATGTCATAAAACATCCCAAAGGTGCTTCACAGGAGCATAATCAGACAGAAATGGATACCAAGCCTCATCAGATATTAAGGTAAGTGACAAAGCTTGGTCAAAGAGGTAGGTTTTAAGGAGCGTCTTAAAGGAGGAGAGAGAGGCGGAGAGGTTTAGGGAGGGAATTCCAGAACTTCGGGCCCAGGCAGCTGAAGGCCAATGTGGTGGGGCAGGCTGGGGGGTTGGGAGGCGGTGCGGTGGTGGTTGTGGTGGGAGAAGAGAGAAGGGAATTGGAGAAAGTTTTGGATCATCCACAACTTGACGTCAGGTAGGCAGTCAGGCAACACAGCAATTGTGGTGGAGTCAAAGCTAGAAGCAGAGAGGTATTTGCTGGGCTTGGCAGCTGGCCCTATGCTTAGAGATATCATCAAGGGACATTTTGTAGACCAGAAATAGGAGAGGACCATGGATGGGATGTTCGGGCACACTGGCTGTGAGTTTCTAGGCACAAGGGGGAAACACCATTGTAGATGTGTTAGCTACACTGGAACAAGAAAGCAATCAGCAGCCGATGGGACGGTTGGCCATATCAAAGACCACAGAAAAGGTTGAGAAGCGATAACGAGCCACGAGTTCAGTCACGCAGGATATTGTTAGCGGCTCCAATCAGGCTGATCTCCGTGCTGTGGAAACCAGATTGAACCCAGCCTTATACTCCAGGTATTCATTCGACAAATGTCGACTTCTTTTAAAATTCTCATCCTCATTTTCAAATCCTTCCATGGCCTCGCCCCTCCCTATTCTGGCCTTGTACGTGTCCACGATTGTAATCGCTCCACCATTGGCGGCCATGTCTTCAGCCGCCTGGGCCCTAAGCTCTGGAATTCCCTCCCTAAACCTCTCTGCCTCTCGACCTATCCTCCTTTAAGACACTCCTTAAAACCTCCCTCTTTGACCAAACAAGGATGCTTCCCCTGGCTGGGGGGGGTCTAGAACGAGGGGTCACAGTCTCAGGATACAGGGTAGGACATTTAGGACTGAGATGAGGAGAAACTTTTTCACTCAGAGGGTGGTGAACCTGTGGAATGCTCTACCCAAGAAGGCTGTGGAGGCTCAGTCACTGAATATATTTAACAAGGAGATAGATAGATTTCTAGACACAAAAGGCATCAAGGGGTATGGGGAGAGAGCGGGAATATGTTATTGAGATAGAGGATCAGCCATGATCGCGTTGAATGGCGGAGCAGGCTCGAAGGGCCAAAAGGCCTACTCCTGCTCCTATTTTTCTATGTTTCTAAGCTTTTGGTCACCTATCCTAATTTTTTTTTTAATGTGCCTCGATGTCACATTTTTCCTTTGATGGGACGTTGTGCTACTTTAAGGGTGCTATATAAAATGCACATTTTTATTGTTGCACGATCGCAGCAAACAGGACTGTAGGAAGGAGTAAGTGTTGTGAGTTGTGGCCAATCCCAATTACAAGCAGGCGGGAGCCTCACCGTGTGTTAATACGGGCCATCCTTCGTACAACACTGGAGCAGAGTGAAGATGCAGACTAGCTCCAATTATCCAAACCCCGAGGGGGTGGGCGGAGGAGGAAGACTTAATTAGTTGCGATAATGGAGAAGGTGCTTTCCATTTGGCACGGCAGGCATCTACAAGAGACAGACTTGTATCTGCATATAAACAAGAAGTTCAAATTATGGGCATTTCAATTGAAGCAATTTACTGATCTGGCTGAGAGTCTAGGTTAATGAAGTTAGAATCATACAGCACAGGAAGATGGCATTCGGCCCATCATGCCTGTGCTGGCTCTTTGAAAGAGCTCACCAATTAGTCCCTCTTCCCCCTGCGCTTTCCCTGTAGCCCTGCAAAATTTTCCTTTTCAAGTATTTATCCAATTCCCTTTTGAAAGTTACTATTGAATCTGCTTTCACCGCCCTTTCAGGCAGCACATTCCAGATCACAACTACTCGCTGTGTAAAAAAATTCTCATCTCCCCTCTGGTTCTTTTGCAAATTACCTTAAATCTGTGTCCTCTGGTTACCGACCCTCCTGCCACTGGAAACAATTGCTTCTTGTTTACTTTATCAAAACCCTTAATTTTTCATCACCTCTTAAACTCCCCTGAACCTTCTCTGTTCTAAGGAGAACAATCCTAGCTTCTCCAGTCTCTCCCTATAACTGAAGTCCCTCATCCCTGTTACCATTCTAGTAATTGTCCTCTCCAAGGCCTTGACATCCTTCCTAAAGTGCGATAACCGCAATTGGACACAATACTCCAGCTGAGGCCTAACCAGTGATTTATAAAGGTTTAGCGTAACGTCCTTGCTTTTGTACTCTATGTCACTATTTATAAAGCCAAGGATCTTGTATGTTTTTTTAAAACAAAGTTACAATATTTACAACACTAACTGATCTCCTATGGCATTGCTGAGGGCCAGTCTGGGGTCTGGAGCATGGTGTGATGCTTAGCTGCCAACTTTGCCTGTCCCCTTGAGATTTTTAAAATTCGTTTTATGGGATGTGGGTGTCGCTGGCAAGGCCAGCATTTATTGCCCATCCCTAATTGCCCTCGAGAAGGTGGTGGTGAGCTGCCTTCTTGAACCACTGCAGTCCATGTGGTGAAGGTGCTCCCACAGTGCTGTTAGGTAGGAAGTTCCAGGATTTTGATCCAGCGATGATGCATTTCCAAGTCAGGATGGTGTGTGACTTGGAGGGGAACTTGGAGGTGGTGGTGTTCCCATGCGCCTGCTGCCCTTGTCCTTCTAGGTGGAAGGGGTCACGGGTGTGGGAGGTGCTGCCGGAGAAGCCTCGGTGAGTTGCTGCAGTGCATCTTGTAGATGGTACACACTGCAGCCACGGTACGCCGGTGGTGGAGGGAGTGAATGTTTAAGGTGGTGGATGGGGTGCCAATCAAGCGGGCTGCTTTGTCCTGGATGGTGTCGAGCTTCTCGAGTGTTGTTGGAGCTGCACTCATCCAGGCAAGTGGAGAGTATTCCATCACACTCCTGAATTGTGCCTTGTCGATGGTGGAAAGGCTTTGGGGAGTCAGGAGGTGAGACACTCGCCACAGAATACCTAGCCTCTGACCTGCTCTTGTAGCCACAGTATTTATGAGTAAAGCCACTGCTCTTAATTGGGGAATGTAGATAATTGTAGCTGGTTGTAAACGGTGGAGGTCATTCCTCTGGCCAGGGAAGCAGTTTGTATATAACAGGCGTTTGCTTAAAAAAAGTTACATTTGCAACCAAGTGTGACATTTTGATTGTGACCATCTAAAAGACCTGCATTTCTATAGCGACTTTCACGACCTCAGGAAGTCCCAAAGCGTTTTACAGCCGATGAAGTACTTTTGAAGTGTAGTCACTGTTATAATGTAGGAAATGTGCAGCCAATTTGTGCACAGCAAGATCCCACAAACAGCCATGTGATAAATGACCAGATAATCTGTTTTACTGATGTTGGTTGAGGGATAAATATTGGCACAGGACGCCAGGGATAAATCCCCTGCTCTTCCTTGAAATAGTGCCATGGGATCTTTTACGTCCACCCGAGAGAGCAGACGGGGTCTCTGTTTAAAAACTCATCCGAAAGACGGCACCTCAGACAGTGCAGCACTCCCTCAGTACTGCTCTGGAGTGCCAGCCTGGAGAGTGAATGACACACACTGGATGCAAAACTTTGACACAAGTACCAGCAGAGCTCGTGGTGATGATCACTGCAAGTTAGATAATTATTCTGCTCAACACTGGAAAGTTGTACCATATGATCGACAATGTATTATTCTGGTGCTAAGGTGAAGCTATGTTGCTTCAAGGCTCCAAAGTCCAATTGTTATTAAGTAAACAGAGTGAAGAAAATAGGGGACAGAAGGAGGCCATTCAGCCCCTTGAACCTGTTCACCATTCAATTAGATCATGGCTGATCTGTAACTCAACTCCATCAACCTGCCTTGGTTCCATAACCCTTGATACCCTTACCCAACAAAAATCTATCAATTTCAGCTGTCAATTTTTCAATTGACCCCCAGCCTCAACAGCTTTTTTGGGGGAGAGAGTTCCAGATTTCCACTACCGTGTGTGTGAAGAAGTGCTTCCTGACATCACCCCTGAAGGGCCTGGCTCTAATTTTAAGGTTCTGCCCCCTTGTTCTGGATTCCCCCCCCACCACAGGAAATAGTTTCTCTCCATCAACCCTATCAAATCCTTTAACCAGGCCAATCAGAGTTTAATCCCCCGTTGGTGAGGAACATTTGCAGATTATTACTGCAGTTGAAAATTCAGACTGACAGGCAGGCTCGAACTCGCACTGAAATGCCTGGGTTGTTTTTAAAACTTATTTTCTTAAAGGACTTCCATTTCTATAGCGCCTTTCACCTCCTCAGGATGTCCCAAAGCACTTTACAGCCAATTAAGCACTTTTTGAAGTGTAGTCACTGTTGTAATGTAGGAAACGCGGCAGCCAATTTGCACACAGCAAGCTCCCACAAACAGCAATGTGATAATGACCAGATCATCTGTTTTAGTGATGTTGGTTGAGGGATAAATATTGGCCCCAGGACACCGGGGAGAACTCCCCGGCTCTTCTTCAAATAGTAGCCACGAGATCTTCCAAGTCCACCTGAGAGGGCAGACGGTGCCTCGGTTTAAAGTCGCACCTGAAAGACGTGATTGCTAAATGTTAATCAGAAGTTGAAAACAATCGGTCTCCTGTGTCAATGAGGTACTTTCTACATCACTAAAAACAGATTATCTGGTCATTATTACATTGCTGTGTGTGGGAGCTTGCTGTGCGCAAATTGGCTGCCGTGTTTCCTACATTACAACAGTGACTACACTTCAAAAAGTACTTCATTGGCTATGAAGCGCTTTGGGATGTCTGGTGGTCGTGGAAGGCGCTATATAAATGCAAGTCTTGCTGCTGGTGTAATTTCTCTGTAAATTCCAAATTATTGCTTTTTAAAAAAGTGACATTTGCATATAGACAGGTGTGATGGGGAAAACAGGCATTAGATATATTGCTTTTACATATACTCAACAAATCTCTCCAAGAAGCTCCTCACATTAAGTCAGAGAGGGTGCATGGTCCATCTCCGACTCTTCCCTTCCCTTCCTCGACTTCTCCGTCTCCATCTCTGGGGATAGGTTATTGACTAACATTCACTACAAGCCGATAGCAAAATACTGCAGATGCTGGAAATCCGAAATAACAACAGAAAACGCTGGAAAAACTCAGCAGGCCAGGCAGCATCCGTGGAGAGAGAAAGAGAGTTGACGTTTCAGGTCGATGACCTTTCATCAGAACTGGGAAGAGCTGGAAATCAAATAGATTTAAGGCCAGGGTAAAGCTGGGAAAAGGGGGAGGGGATAAAGGAACAAAGGAGGAGATGAAGAGACATTAAGAGACATTAAGAGATATGCAAGGCTAGAGGTGGTGTTAATGTGACGGATTAAGGCTGAATGAAGTGTGAAATCTACTGGCAGAATGAAGGACAGCTGCCAGCTTCTAGGAGGAAAAAAAGGTGGGGGGGACAAATAAAAGGGTAGATAAAATAAAATATAAATGTGATTGGAGCTGAGGTTATGATCTAAAATTGTTGAACTCGATATTGAGTCCAGAGGGCTGTAGCGTGCCTAAACGAAAGATGAGGTGCTGTTCCTCGAGCTTACGCTGAGCTTCCGTGGAACAGTGTATTAGGCCGAGGACGGTGAGGTCAGAGTGGGAGTGAAGCGGTGAATTAAAGTGACAGGCCACCGGGAGCTCGGGGTCCCCCTTACGGACTGAACGGAGGTGTTCCGCAAAGCGGTCACCCAATCTGCGTTTGGTCTCCCCAATGTAGAGGAGTCCACATCGTGAGCAGCGAATACAGTATACTAAATTGCAGGAAGTACAAGTAAATCGCTGTTTCACCTGGAAGGGGTGTTTGGGGCCCTGGACAGTGGGAAGAGGGGAGGTATAAGGGCATGTGTTGCATCTCCTGCGCGTGCACGGGAAGGTGCCAGGCGAAGGGGAAGGGGTGCTGGGGGTGGTAGAGGAGTGGACTAGGGTGTCGCGGAGGGAGCGGTCCCTGCGGAATGCTGAAAGGGGAGGTGAGAGGAAGATGTGTTTGGTGGTGGGATCACGCTGGAGGTGGCGGAAATGGCGGAGGATGATCCGTTGAATGTGGAGGCTGGTGGGGTGAAAGGTGAGGACAAGGGGAACCCTATCGTGGTTCCGGGAGGGAGGGGCAGGGGTGAGGGCGGATGTGCGGGAGATAGAACGGACACGGTCGAGGGCCGTGTCGACCACGGTAGAGGGGAATCCTCGGTTGAGGAAAAAGGAAGACATGTCGGAAGCACTGGTATGGAAGGTGGCATCATCAGAGCAGATGCGGCGGAGACGGAGAAACTGGGAGAATGGAATAGAGTCCTTACAGGAGGCGGGGTGGGAGGAAGTGTAGTCCAGGTAGCTGTGGGAGTCGGTGGGCTTGTAGTGAATGTTAGTCAATAACCTATCCCCAGAGATGGAGATGGAGAAGTCGAGGAAGGGAAGAGAAGAGTCGGAGATGGACCATGTGAAGGTGAGGGAAGGGTGGAAATTGGAAGCATAGTGAATGAAATGTTCTAGTTCAGGGCGAGAGCAGGAGACGGCACCGATACAGTCATCAATGTACCGGAAAAAGCCCACTGACTCCCACAGCTACCTGGACTACACTTCCTCCCACCCCGCCTCCTGTAAGGACTCTATTCCATTCTCCCAGTTTCTCTGTCTCCGCCGCATTTGCTGACGATGCTACCTTCCATACCAGTGCTTCCGACATGTCTTCCTTTTTCCTCAACCGTGGATTCCCCTCTACTGTGGTCGACACGGCCCTCGACCGTGTCCGTTCTATCTCCCGCACTTCTGCCCTCACCCCTGCCCCTCCCTCCCGGAACCACAATAGAGTTCCCCTTGTCCTCACCTTTCACCCCACCAGCCTCCACATTCAACGGATCATCCTCCGCCATTTCCGCTACCTCCAGCGTGATCCCACCACCAAACGCATCTTCCCCTCACCTCCCCTTTCAGTATTCCGCAGGGACCGCTCCCTCCGCGACACCCTAGTCCACTCCTCTACCACCCCCAGCACCCCTTCCCCTTCGCCCGGCACCTTCCCGTGCAAGCGCAGGAAATGCAACACATGCCCTTATACCTCCCCTCTTCCCACTGTCCAGGGCCCCAAACACCCCTTCCAGGTGAAACAGCGATTTACTTGTACTTCCTGCAATTTAGTATACTGTATTCGCTACTCACGATGTGGTCTCCTCTATTGGGGAGACCAAACGCAGATTGGGTGACCGCTTTGCGGAACACCTCCGTTCAGTCCGTAAGGGGGACCCCGAGCTCCCGGTGGCCTGTCACTTTAATTCTCCGCTCCACTCCCACTCTGACCTCACCGTCCTCGGCCTCTTGCATTGTTCCACGGAAGCTCAGCGTAAGCTCGAGGAACAGCACCTCATCTTTCGATTAGGCACTCTAAAGCCCTCTGGACTCAAGATAGAGTTCAACAATTTTAGATCATAACCTCAGCCCCTATCACATTTATATTTTATTTTTTCATCCACCCTTTTGTTTGGCCCCCCCTTTTTTCCCTCCCAGAAGCTGGCAGCTGTCCTTCATTCTGCCAGTGCATTTCACACTTCTTTTAGCCTCAACCTGTCACATTAACACCTCCTCTTGCCTTGATTATCTCTATGTCTCTCAATGTCTCTTAATCTCTCCTTTTGTTCTTTCATCCCCTCCCCCTTTCCCAGCTTTATCCTTGCTTTAAATCTATTTCATTTCCTGCTCTTTTCCAGTTCTGAAGAAAGGTCTTCGACCTGAAACGTTAACTCTGTTTCTCTCTCCACGGATGCTGCCTGGCCTGCTGAGTTTTTCCAGCGTTTTCTGTTATTACAAATTATAATTGCTGTTAAGTAAACACCGACTGAGTTCATTCGAAGGTTAATTGCTATTTAGGCCTGAGGTTAGAACACTAGTTTTGTTTCTGGGAAGGTCAGTTCGGAACCGGGAGACATTGTGGCTCAAGTACTTAATGTTCCAGGACAGTTTTTCCTTCGACTACAACTAACTGCCTTTAATTTGCATTAGGAAGGGTGTGATATCTGATAAGCATGAAGTGCACAGACACACCTATTTGTCTATAATTTATATATTTAAAAAGTCTTGGTATACTCGACTATTCCGATGCTCTCCTGGCCGGCCTCCCATCTTCCACCCTCCATAAACTTGAGCTCATCCAAAACTCGGTTGCCCCGTGTCCTAACTCGCACCAAGTCCCATTCGCCCATCACCCCCTGTGCTCGCTGACCTGCATCGGCTCCCGGTCCACAAACACCTCAACTTTAAAATTCTCATCCTCATGTTCAAATCCCTCCGTGGCCTTGCCCCTCACTATCTCGGTAACCTCCTCCAGCCCAACAACCATGGAAATTTGCGGCACATGAGGAGGCCAAACGGCCCATAGTGTCTGTGCTGGAGAACCCTCCGAGAACTCTGCACTCCTCCAACTTGTCCATCCCTCGTTTCCTTCACCTCACCATTGGTTGAAGGCACGGCCGCCAGTTAGGCCCCAAGCTCTGGAATTCCCTCCCTAAACGTCCACCTCTCTCCTCCAAGACGCTCCTTAAAACCTCTCTCTTTGACCAAGCTTTTGGCCACCTATCCTCATATCTCTTTTTATGTCCGATTATGCTTTGTGAAGCGTCTTGGGATGTTAAAGGCGCTATATAAATGCAAGTTGTTGTCACACTTACTTCCTGTAACACCTTTCCCGTCACACCATTGCATTCTCATTGGTTTTACTCACCTTGTCTTAGATTCATTCCATCTTGCTTGATCTGCAAGGTCAACGCACTCGCCAGTAGATACCGACCTGGAGAGAGAATCCTGGCTCAAGCCCGAAGGCACTGAGACCAACTGTAGGGTCTCCATCATTGGCCCAGCTGACATCAGCTGATCGGTCTTTACCCGGTCTGGCCTATAGGTGACTCCAGTCCCACAGCAACGTGGTTGACTATTAACTGCAATCGGAAGTGGCCGAGCACACCCCTCAGTTGCATCAAACTGGTACAGTACGGGTACGGTAGCGTAGTGGTTATGTTACTGGACCAGTAATCCAGAGGCCTGGACTAATAATCTGCAGACATGAATTCAAATCCCACCATGGCAGCTGGCGAATTTAAATTCAGTTAATTAAATAAATCTGGAATTAAAAAGCTAGTATCAGTAATGGTGACCCTGAAACTACCGGATTGTCGTAAAAACCCATCTGGTTCACTAATCTCCTTTAGGGAAGGAAATCTGCCGTCCTTACCTGGTCTGGCCGATATGGGACTCCAGACCCACAGCAATGTGGTTGACTCTTAACTGCCCTCTGAAATGGCCGAGCAAGCCACACAGTTGTTCAAGGGCAATTAGGGATGGGCAATAAATGCTGGCCTTGCCAGCGACGCCCACATCCCGAGAATAAAACTTCAGAGCTGTACCGGTCAACGCCAAACTACACAATGCATTTACTCATTGAACAGCCTAACCTGAAAACTAACAGTTTACAGCTTCATTCTCACAGCACCATATCCTTCCTTTCTCGAGAAGCGATCCCTTTAAATATTATAAGACAGAGGTGAGGAAAAAACTCCAGTTTTCCCTCTCCTAGTATAGTATACAACCTGTTCCTAAATGATTTCAGGGATTTTTGCCTTCACTTCCTGACCCAAAACCCATTCCATGTGTTACATCGAAGCACAGCACAGAAACAGGCCATTCGGCCCAACTGGTCTGGGCCGGTGTTTATGCTCAACATGAGCCTCCTCCCACCCCTCTTCATCTCACCCCATCGACATATCCTTCTATTCTTTCTCCCTCACGTGGTTATCTAGCTTCCCCTTAAATGCATCTACACTATTCACCTCAACTACTCCCTGTGGTAGCAAGTTCCACATTCCAACCACTCTGAGTTTGGAAATTTCTCCTGAATTCCCGGTTGGGTTTATTAGTAACTATCTTGTATCTATGCCCTCTCGTTTTGGTCTCCCCCACAAATGGAAACATTTTCTCCATGTCTACCCTATCAAACCCTTTAATTATTTTAAAGACAAATCAGGTCACCCCCTCAGCCTTCTCTTTTCAGTCCTTCCTGATGGCTATAACCACTATTCTCTGGTATCATCCTTATGAATCTTAGAGGGAGTGCAATGAAGATTCACTAGACGGATTCCTGGGATGGCAGGATTGTCCTATGCGGAGAGATTGAGTAGACTAGGCCTATATTCCCTAGAGTTTAGAAGAATGTGATCTCATTGAAACGTGCAAAAACACTACTAGGTGTATTCTATAGGCCACCTACTAATGGGAAGGATATAGCGGAGCAAATTTGCAGGGAAATTAGAGTTGCAAGAACTATAGAGTAGTGATTATGGGGGACTTCAATTATCCTAATATAGACTGGGATAGTAATAGTGTAAAGGGCAGAGAGGGGGAAGAATTTCTGAAGTGTGTTCAGGAGAACTTTCTTGAACAGTACATTTCCAGCCCAATGAGGAAGGAGGCATTGCTGGATCTGGTTCTGGGGAACGAGGTGGGTCAAGTGTCAGTAGGGGAACATTTAGGGAACAGTGATCATAGTATCATAAGGTTTAGATTAGCTATGGAAAAGGACAGGGAGCAATCTATAGTCAAAATACTTAACTGGAGGAAGGCCAATTTCAGTGGGTTGAGAACGGATCTGGCCCGGGTAAACTGGAATCAAAGATTGGCAGGCAAAACTGTAATCAAACAATGGGCTGCCTTTAAAGAGATGTTCGGGTACAGTTGAGGTACATTCCCACGAAGGGGAAAGGTAGGGCAACCAAAGCCAGAGCTCCCTGGATAACGAAAGAGATAAAGATAAAGCAGAAAAAAGGGGCGTATGACAGATGTCAGGTTGAGAATACAAGTGAGAACCAGGCTGAATACAGAAAGTTCAGAGGGGAAGTAAAAAAGGAAATAAGAGGGGCAAAGAGGGAGTATGAGAATAGACTGGCAGCCAACATAAAAGGTAATCCAAAAGTCTTCTATAGGCATATAAATGGTAAATGGGTAGTAAGAGGAGGGGTGGGGCCGATTAGGGACCAAAAAGGAGATCGACGCATGAAGGCAGAGGGCATGGCTGAGGTACTAAATGAGTACTTTGCATCTGTCTTTACCAAGGAAGATGCTGCCAAAGTCAGTGAAAGAGGAGGTAGTTGAGATATTGGATGGGATAAAAATTGTTAAAGAGTAGGTACTAGAAGGACTGGCTGTACTTAAAGTAGATAAGTCACCAGGACCGGATGGGATACATCTTAGGATGCTGAGGGAAGTAAAGGTGGAAATTGCAGAGGTACTGGCCATAATCTTCCAATCCTCCTTGGATACGGGGGTGGTGCCAGAGGACTGGAGAATTGCAAATGTTACACCCTTGTTCAAAAAAGGGTGTTAAGATAAACCCAACAACTAAGTCAGTCAGCTTAACCTCAGTGGTGGGGAAGCTTTTAGAAAAGATAATCCAGGACAAATTTAAGAGTCACTTGGACAAGTGTGAATGAATTAAGGGAAGCCAGCACGGATTTGTTAAAGACAAATCGTGTTTAACCAACTTGATTGAATTTTTTGATGAGGTAACAGAGAGGGTTGATGAGGGCAATGCGGTTGATGTGGTGTACATGGACTTCCAAAAGGCCTTTGATAAAGTGCCACATAATAGGCTTGCCAGCAAAGTTGAAGCCCATGGAATAAAAGGGACAGTGGCAGCATGGATATAAAATTGGCTAAGTGACAGGAAACAGAGGGTAGTGCTGAACGGTTGTTTTTTGGACTGGAGGAAGGTATACATTGATGTTCCCCAGGGGTCGGTATGAGGACCTCTGCTTTTATTAATGATTTGGACTTAAGTGTACAGGGCACTATTTCAAAATTTGCAGATGACACAAAACTTGGTAGTATAGTGAACAGTGAGGAGGATAGGGATAGACTTCAAGAGGACAGATAGGCTGGTGGAATGGGCAGACACATGGCAGATGAAGTTTAACGCAGAAAGTGCGGTGATAAATTTTGGTAGGAAGAACAAGAGGAGGCAATATAAACTAAAGGATACAATTCTAAAGGGGGTGCAGGAACAGAGAGACCTGGGGGTATATGTGCACAAATTGTCGAAGGTGGCAGAACAGGCTGCGAAAGCGGTTAAAAAAGCATACGGGATCCTGGGCTTTATAAATAGAGGCACAAAAGCAAGGAAGTTATGAACTTTTATAAAACACTGGCCACAACTGGAGTACTGTGTCTAATTCTGGGCACTGCACTTTAGGAAGGATGTGAAGGCTTTAGAGAGGGTGCAGAAAGAAGAATGATTCCAGGGATGAGGGACTTCAGTTACGTGGATAGAATGGAGAAACTAGGGTGGTTGTTCTTCGAGCAGAGAAGATTGAGAGGAGATTTGATAGAGGTGTTCAAAATCATGAGGGGTCTAGACAGAGAGAAACTGTTCCCACTGGCGGAAGGGTTGAATACCAGAGGACACAGATTTAAGGTGATTGGCAGAAGAACCAAAGGCCACATGAGGAAAAACTTTTTTACGCAGCGAGTGGTTAGGATCTGGAATGCACTGCCTGAAAGGGTGGTGGAAGCAGATTCAACCGTGGCTTTCAAAAGGGAATTAAATACCTGAAACAAAAAAATTTGCTGGGCTATGGGGAAAGGGCAGGGATTTGGGACTAGCTGAAGTGCTCTTGCAGAGAGCCGGCACGAGCCCGATGGGCCGAATGGCCCCCTACTGTGCTGTTACGGTTCTGATTCTTAAGGGGCTCGACAGGGTAGATGCTGGGAGGCTGTTTCCCCTGGCTTGGGAGTCTAGAACTTGGGGTCACTGTCTCATAATAAGGGGTCGGCCATTTAGGACTGAGATGGAGAAATTTCTTCACTCAGAGGGTTGTTGATCTTTGGAATTCTCTACCCCAGAGGGCTGTGGAGGCTCAGTCGTTGAGTATATTCAAGACAGAGATCGAAAGATTTTTTGGATACTAAGCGAATCAAGGGATATGGGGATAGTGCAGGAAGGTGGAGTTGAGGTAGAAGATCAGCCATGATCCTGCTCCTATTTCTTATGTTATGTAATCTCCTCTGCACCCTCCTCCGTGCCTCTGTATCCGTTTTATAATATGGAGGCCAGAACTGTTCACAGTATTCCAAATGTGATCTAACCAAGGTTCCATATAAGTTTAACATAACCTCTGCTTTTCAATTCTATCCCTCTAGAAATGAACCTATGGCCTTATTAACCTGCGGTGTTACTTTTAGCGATTTGTGTATCTGTATCCCCAGATCCCTTTGCTACTCTACCCCATTTAGACTCTTATTATCCAAGCAGTATGTGGCCTCCTTATTCCTCCTACCAAAATACACCCATTTACACTTACCGAAATTGAAATTCATTTGCCAATTAAATGCCCATTCTGCAAATTAATGAATGCCTCCCAGTATTACTCACTGTGAAGTACGTCCTGGTAACAGTCCTAGATCTGCCTTGTACTCGTGTGAAACTGTGTCCCCTAGACCCACTGCCAGTTTAATTGAAATTCTGTTCCCACTTTACCTTTTCCACACCGCTTACTAATAGCTCCGAAGTTACCTCAGTCGCCTCCTTTCAAGTCTCTTCAGTCTTTCCTCCTATCTCAGCCAAAAATTACACAGAGTAATGAGTAAAGTACTAACATTTGTTGTATTCATTTAGGAATGGTATTTTTGTTCGAGTAGGGTGTTGAGGGCACAAAACCCGACTGGGTTAAAAATGATTAAGCCCAACGGTTAGTTGAATGCGTTTTTTGCGTAAAATTTTATCTTGCCAAAATTTCTCCTCAAACGGGTGGTAGTTTCCCTCCTGACTGACCGCTATTCCGGCGTGAGCCTCACCAAGAGTGCCAGCAGGCTATTCGACTGCAGCAGAGGCCGACCTGGTCTTCACCCAAACGTGTGCACCAGTCCGGCAGCTGCAATTGGATAGGAACGCTGGCCAATTTTCACTTTCCTAATGCCAGGCTCCCCGATGCTAACTGCTACACACACCAGGGCTAGCGAATACCACCCTGAACGCGGGAACATGGGGCAACCTTGGACCGCACCCCCCCGCCCCATGTCAATACATGGTTGCTCGAATGGGACTACGCTTCAATAGTAATTCATTGGCTGATGTTCTGAGGACATTCTAGTGTCAGCTGTGGCTCAGTGGGCAGCACCCTCGCCTCTGAGTCAGCAGGTTGTTGGTTCAAGCCCCACTCCAGAGACTTTTAACAAAAATCTAGGCCCCGTCTGCTCTCTAAGGTGGATGTAAAAGATCCCACGGCACTATTTCGAGCAAGAGCAGGGGAGTTCTCCCCGGTGTCCTGGCTAATATGTATCCCTCAAACAACATCATTAAATAACAGATTACCTGGGGATTATCACATTGCTGTTTGTGGGAGCTTGCTGTGCACAATTTCCTACATTACAACAGTGACTACACTTCAAAAGTATTTCATTGGCTGTAAAGTGCTTTGGGATGGCTGGTGGTTGTGAAAGGCGCTATAGAAATGCAAGTCTTTCTTTATTAAAGGTGCTTTATATAAATGCAAATTACTTTGCCCTCACTGGATAAACTTGCTGAGCCCTCAGGGTACTGGAGTGGAGTACAGTACAGGACTAGGAGAGGCACAGTCAAACAGGTGGGTGGGGAGGAACAATGAGCAGGACTGGGGGGGGGGGGGGTGGGTGGGTGGGTGGAGAGACGGAGTAGAGAAGCTTAGCCTACTTTCGCACTATCATACTCAAAGTCTTTGGCTCTCAATGATGTCGTCAGCACTTATCAATTACTGAAAGAAAAACAAGTGAATTGGCGACAAAATAGGGCCTTCGAGAGCCAGAGTTTCTTGCAATGTTTGCGTTAAGAGTGTCCCAAGAGGGAGAACCCCTGGCTAAGTGAAAGTAATGACCTTTCACCCCCACAACACCGAACCCAAGTTCCAATTCTTCATACATGAGCAGAGACAGTGAATACTGGCTGGCTATTCAACAATGGAGAGCATCACAGCAGACACTAGTCCTGTCCTCAACCACCTAACAAGCATGGAGTCAGCGCGCATGGAACCCGTCTCCCAGCACGGGTCAGAACCCACATCCCAGTGCGGGTCAAGGCCCGTGGAACCCGTATCCCAGCACGGGTCAGAATCCACATCCCAGTGCAGGTCAAGGCCCGGGGAACCCGTATCCCAGCAGTCAGCGTCTTCGGAAGCTACCGCCACCCAATCTAAATACCAGAAAACAAGGGCAGGCAACAGCGAGTCTGGATTCACATTTATTGAAGCCGGTACGTGGAGACACACATTTTTGTCTTTGTCAGCAGTAGAGAAAAAGCAAGATTGCACACAACTGTATCAGGTTAAAGCCATACACGTGAACTAAATCAGAACTCTCGTCTCAATGTTACAATTTCAGTCCGACACGTAGTACAAAAAAGTTTAACCTAATATGGTAAATGGAGAATCCTATTTATATTTCTATATATATATATCTCCCCTATCTCTCTCCCTCTATTAAATATCCCCCCTTCATTAAAAGGTGAACATTAGCACTCATTTCACTTTGTTAAATAATTTTTCATGTAAAAGTTGTTTCTAAAATGCCAATTTGTTGTTTTCTGCCTGCAAAATATTTCAAGTGCAAACTTTAAATGAAGCAGCATAAACGTATCATTTCAGTTCTGATCGGAATAGGTCAACAAGGTCGAGCCAGATCATTCAGACTACAGCATCTTTTGGTCAGAATTGCAACTCTGATGAACGTAGAGAGGGAGAGAGAAATAAAAAGGGAGAGAGGCACAGACTGAAGAAGGGAGGAAAGAGAAGTAGGACAAAAGCGCTAACTGAAAAATGGACAAAGGGCAAGAGGGAGAGACACACAAACACTGCCAAGAAACAGGGAAGGAAGGAAGGAATTGGAGAGGGGGGGGGGGGGGGGGGAACAGAAAGAAAAATAGAAAGAGATGGGAGGTAAAAGTAGAAGACACGGAAGAAATGGATATCCAGACTGAAAAAGCTTTGGGGGGGGGGGTGGAAGAGAGACAAAAAAATGCAGACAGTAGAGAGAAATGAAAAGGCAAAATGGGGGCAGGGGAAAGGGAGGAATGGGTGGATTAGGAAGAGACAAAGACAGAAAAACGTCCACTAAGCATTAATTGGGTTTCTCAAGGTTAGTGTAACAATTATTCAGCATCCCACTATACAACAGTTATACAGATTAACCTTTTGTTCTGTTATCTTCGAAGCAGTTTGTTTGCGTGTTTGGTTCCAGCAGTTTAATCTAAAAAAAAATCTGAAATAAAACAGTGGACCAACTGTGCAGTCTCTCCAAAGCTACACCAACTTTGGTTATAGATTTCAGGTAAATTCTCCAGACAATCCTGGAAACATTTCCCCTTTCCTTCCTCGGCGCAAGGAACCCGGGAACAATCCACTTCTGCAGGAGTGCGTCATTCCCAGTTACCTCCGTTACACACATATTACACACAAGAGCTTCAAAAAAATAAAATAAAAAATAAAAATTATACAAACAGCCTTGCTATTGGAAAGTACACGGAAGAAGCTAATTATGCCCAGCTTTCAGTGGTAAATATATTACTGCTTTTTTAATAATATATATGCAATGTTATAGGGAAAATGCCGATTATCCAGACCTCCCATTTCAGCACAGGTTAGTACAGTTCGTGCAACAGAATGTAGAAGTCCGCACAATCCCAATCCGTGGTTATCCCCTGGAGAATGCAATGCAATAAGGTACTTTACATCGAGTAGTGTTTACAATCAGAGAGAAATAATGTGCCATTTCATTAACTGCAGCTCGACAATGGAATGATGCTTTCCTCGGATATATCTTTTAATGGGAGGGGTGGGGTTGGGGGGGGGAAGAAAAAAAAAGAATCTACTTTTTTTTCCTTTTCGTCCGTTCTTGTCTCAGGGTGGCCTAACTCACTACGGTTCAAGGAAGGCAGAGCTATCAGAAAAATTTAAAACAAACAAAAAAATTGTTCCATTACTGGATAAAATAACTTTTAAATTAACTTAAAAAAAAATAAAACACCATGAAGCGACTGACCGCTTGTGCTATAGTGCATGTTCGAGTTGAGCGCTTACTGTGACACCTGCATGGTGGTGTGTCAGGCACTTGTATCCCGCAGGTTCCTCCTCCTCCTCTCCCTGTGTCCTCAACATCGAATCATTCAAAGTGCCCTTGAAACATCCCAAAAGTGTTTAAAAATTCAAGAGACACATTTTGGTCTTCGATCAATTCATGATTTTAAGAGTTGTTTCCCCCCCCACCTTCACGAGTCCTGATTTGTTCAAACAGTTCCTTAAAAAAAAAAGTTTCACACTGTGCTGTGTTTCTACACTTCGGTTAGTTAAATAACAGCCACGGACTCAGACTCCCTGCTCCTCCTCCTCACTACCCATCTCTTTCCTTCTCCCCTCCTCCTCCTCTTCCCTCCTCACCCTTCCTTCCCTCCCCCCCTCACGTCACGCCCTGCCACGGTTAGCGGTTCCACCTCCTGCACCAGCTCGGTCCTTCCAACCAATACCCGGCTGTGCAGATTACTAACTGACCGACACTGTCTGGGCTGACGCACTGGCATTGCTCACCGATGACTCAACAAGCAGTCAATGGGTAAAGGGAACAACAGTGCAACTTCCACTATTAATCTCAGTCACCAATTCCAAGATCTCTTCGTACCCACCTCCCTCCCCTCCCCGCCCCCCCCCCACCCCAACCCCCCAGAAAGTGTAACTTGCTAAGCAACCCAGTCCGATTTCCTTCCCCAACCTCTCCCTCTCTACCTCAAACCCCAACACACCTCTTTGCCAATGTACTAAGCGAGACTTTTTCCCCTTAACCTTTCCGATAAAACGCTTTGTTTTTTGTTGATTAAGGTGTTGTCAGACACAGGGATGCCCACACTTATCCTGCGACAAGTCATTTTTAAATTTAGTTAATGCCTTCATGCCCCCCAAACAAAAAGAGATAGCGGCTGCCGCGTTAGACAACTGCTGGCCCTCTCGATTGATACAATTGTCTAATTTGGTCTTTTATTTTTAAATATTATATTATACACAGTGTGTCTGCAGCTTTTAGGCTTCGTTTTCTGTGGGAGAAGAGTTGTTTGTTGTGACTACGGAATCTGGCTTTCGAGACATCCTGTCCAGCTCTGCTTGAACGTCTGTTAAAACCGGCTTTTGTCCTAGAAATAAAATTTGAGAGAGACGCACAATTAAAAAAAAATACTGCGTGAAACAGCCAATCAACACTGTAAATTCTGTCCTGTACATTCCTTTAATATTTTTTCAGTTCTTTCTCCCAGTCTGTGGCATAGAATCATACAGCACAAAAGGAGGCTAATTGGGCCCATTGTGCCTGTGCTGGCTCTTTGAAAGAGCTACCCAATTAGTCTCACTCTCCCACTGCCCTTTCTCCATAGCCCTGCAAATTTTTTTCCTTTCCTCTTCCAAAGTTTTCTCGATTCAGGAACCGTTCCTTTAGATTGGAATATTGTGCATGTCACTCCGCTATTTAAGAATGGCGAGAGGGGGGAAACCAGGGAATTATAGACCAGTTAGCCTAACACCTGTTGCTGGGAAATTGCTAGAGTCTATAATTAAGGATAGGGTGACTTGGGGGTCCAGGTACATAGATTAAAATTAGTTGGTAGCACTCAGGAGTGGAAGTAGAAGCCCCACTTGGAACCCGAGCTCAGGATCCTGACTGACACTCTGGTGCGGCATTATCAGAGTTCTGTGCAGCGACGAGACCTTAAACCGAGGATGTCTGTCTGTTAAAGATCAAACGGCATTATTCGAAGAGCAGGGAGTTCCTCAGATAGCTTGGCCAACATTCTCATCCAACACCACCAAAATGGCTGCCACATTAACCTAAAATAAACAGTAGTTGAGGTCAAGGTACAAGACTAAAAGGTAAAAGATTTAGAACAGAGGGCAGGAGAAACTTTTTCACAAAGTTGAGAGGCTGTGGGATTCACTTCCCGGGTTAGAAGTTGACGCAGAAACTACGTCAACATTCAAGATTAGATTGGAGAGAGGGGGATAAAGAAAAGGGGGTTGAAGGGATATGGGAACAGGGCGGTAAATGTGATTGGGACTATTTGCTCGCATGGAGGGTAAACATCGACACGGACTGGTTGGGCCAAATGGCCTGTTTCCACGTTGTAACTTCTATATATTTCTATGCAAGTCACTGTGTTTCGAAGCAATCAGTGTGAGCAGAGCTTTGGGACTTTAAAAAGTCCAATAAAAAGTAAAACTTTGCATTTAAAAAAAGAACCGAGTGGCCTGTTCCTACTCAACAATAAAGTCAGCACTCTGAATTCTTGAGTGAAAACAAAAATAGCATCAAGGCCTCACAACTTAGTGCTGCATGCAGAAAGGCCTATTTAAGAATGAGGCAGCAAAGCAAGGCAGGGAACTAAGTGGTTTAAAAGCCGTGGAAAACATAAAATGCACAGTGGAAGTTCAAGAGCATAACTGGGCACCAACATTAGTTCCATGACCCAGTGCTACATGCCCACCCACGACACTAGAAGAGGTCAGAGGGAGTATCCTCATTCCCCAAGCTACTCTTGCACACTTCCCAGCAACTAGCTCCAAGAATCCTTGACAGAGCCCGTAAGAGC
Source organism: Squalus acanthias (assembly GCA_030390025.1). Classification (NCBI taxonomy): domain Eukaryota; kingdom Metazoa; phylum Chordata; class Chondrichthyes; order Squaliformes; family Squalidae; genus Squalus; species Squalus acanthias. The sequence goes on from CM059430.1 coordinate 22,512,544, forward strand.
AGCCTGACTCTGCTCAGCCAGTGGGTAGCACTCTCTCACTCTTGAGTCAGAAGGTCGTGGGTTCAGGTCCCACTCCAGAAACTTGAGCCTCTAGGCTGAGATTCCAGTGCAGTACTGAGGGAGTGCTGCACTGTCTGAGGTACCGTCTTTCGGATGAAACATTAAACTGAAGTCCCATCTGCCCTCTCAGGTGGACGTAAAAGATCCCACGGCACTATTTCGAAGAGCAGAAGAGTTATCCCCAGTGTCCTGGCCAATATTTATCCCTCAATCAACATCACCAAAACAGATGATCTGGTCATTATCACATTGCTGTTTGTGGGAGCTTGCTGTGCGCAAACTGGCTGCCGCGTTTCCTACATTACAACAGTGACTACACTTCAAAAAGTACTTCATTGGCTGTAAAGCGCTTTGGGATGGTCGGTGGTCGTGAAAGGCGCTATATAAATGCAAGTCTTTCTTATTTCCCCCCTCAGCTGCAGCTTGGGCATGGATCAGAGAGAATAAAACATCATAGCAAGACGAAAAGAAATCAAGAATGAGAAAAGTAACATTGGGACCCAACAAATTTCATCCCTCTAACTCTCCCAGCCTAGCATCCACCAGTGTTTTAAATATCCTCACTGCCTGGCAGATTATTCCATCCTTTAACTCTTCTGGCATCTGTTCCAAATTAATAGGAATTAGAGGGAATCCTTGGATTACACAGCAGATCCGTCTGCATTAGTTACTCGCATGGACAGCTGGGCTCAATGGTCAAGAGGTACCTCAATTTCACTAAGAAATGGGACAAAGGAGAAAGAGAGGATGATAAGTAGGGCAAAGGGAAGAGAAAATCGAGGAGACACACGATAAGAAGCGAGACAAAGGGGGAAGTGGGAGAAAGGATCAGAGATGGTGAAAAGTGAGGCAGATGTGGAATTGGAAGAAGGAAAGAGATGAGATGTGGGACACTGGGGGGGGAGGGGGGGAGGGGGGGGGGGGGGAAATGATAATGAGGTTATCTTAATGCCAAACTTCAAATGATGGCTCCAACGGTTAGTCAAACCATGTAATTTGTACACCCAAGCAGCAGTGAGGTAAGATTTAAACACAATATGCTTAAGGAAGGCACTGATTGAAGATCCCTTGCTGTATATCCAGGCTGGTGGATACAATGAGATTCTTCTCTCTTCATTTGGGAATTTCCATTTTCTTTCAATGCCTCCTGCCCCTCAACAAACCTGGAGTGGAGGGTTTGGGGGGCAGCGGTGGAACTAGAGGGGGGAAATCACGGGCGCAAAAAACCACGTCCTGTTATCCTATGTGGCAATACCCGGGGGTCAGCATCAATATCTCCTGCAATCAGGATTCAGCGCAGATCACTGGCACACGGAGATTCAGCTGCAGCATAAAAGGGGAGCTGAAGCGACAAAGTGACTTTAATTTCTTGCAGACAGCAAAGAAAAAGAGATTTGCATTTATATAGGGCCTTTCGCGACCTCGGGATGTCCCAAAGCACTTTGCGGGAAACATGGATCCCAGCAACAACAATGTGATGGTGACCAAACAATCTGTTTTTCAGTAATGTTGGTTGAAGGATAGATATTGATCAGGGCACCGGGAAGAACTCCCTTGCTCTTCTTCAGAATAGCGCTGTGGAATCTTTTACATCCGCCCGAGAGGGCAGACACAAGGCCTCCGTTTTCACGTCTCATCCGAAAGACGGCACCTCCGACAGTGCAGCGCTCCCTCAGTACCGCCCCTCCTACAGTGCAGTGCTCACTCAGTACTGCACTGAAATGTCGGCCTAGATTTTTGTGCGCAAGTCTCTGGAGTGCCCACGAACCTCTGACTCAGAAGAGACTGCGTGCTGTAATGCTACACCATACAGGAGAGGATCGCAGGTTAGATTCCCGGCTTCTGCCGAGTTAGTCGATCTGTGCTTTGCCCGAGAAAGTTGCTAAATAAATGCAAGACTTTCTTTACTTAGGACAGCCACTGTGGGAGTTTCATAAATCTAGTATGAAACTACTCGACAGGTAGGGTTATAAAGCATCGGGACACTGCCTCATGACCACCCAGAGGTTAGTTGCTGAGTGAATGTCTTAGTTACTTTTCAAACAGCTTGAAGATCCAGTCTCTCTGCTCCAAAGAATTTCAGGAATTTCCAACCGACTCCAATGGGAATTGTCTGGCTGGTTGTGTAGCCTGATTGATACCAAGATCTTGAGAACTTCTCAGCAAACAGTTCCTGATGACTGAATTCTCTCTGATTTTCCCCATCAATACACAAAAAACAAAAATACAATTTTGGAAACAACATATGCCCCAAAGTCCTCTGGCATCGTTACAGCTGGACAGCGTCCCAACAACCTCGAGCTGCTTCCATTCAAGCCCCTGGTCCCAGCTGAAGCAGAGTTACAGCTCCCACTCTGAGGTTTAGTCAGTAACTAATGGGGAAGGCGAGTACTGCAGCAGTAGTTTTGTACAGGATACAGGAGCAGGGCTATTCCAGTCTTTAGGGGGCGGAGTGATGCAGAAAGGCTCCAACAACTAAGCTTATTTTCACTGGGGGGGGTGGGGGGGACAAAAAGGCGAGTGGGGACATGATCCAGGTCTGTAAATAATGAGTGGTACAGATATCGTGGACGCGTACAAGCCACTTAACTTGGACAATAAAAAACTGGACTGGAGGGCACAAGTTTTAAAAACCTTGAGCAAGGTTTGATACTAGATTTAAAAACTCCTTCCTCCTCCTTTTGACTGGACAGTGGAGATTTTCCACCGTCACCCTTATCTAGCCTGAGCCTCTGCTATCTCTTCCCAAGCGTCCCTCGGAATTTGCAGATGTGAATCAGCAAGCCCCAGTCCACAAGATGTCTATGTTAAAAGTTGGAGTAACTTTACCCCTCTCCACCCCTCCTTGAAGTGTTGACTACCTGATACAGGTACTGTTCCCACAGGCAGTGGTCAATCTCCAGCGCCTTACCCAAGCTGTCATTATCCATGTGTTTCGATGGCAAGCGTTAGGTGGCTGCCCATGGGCGACATTAACAGACCATTACTCACGGGCTCACCCAACATCCGTTCATGCACGTTACCAGCAGGAATTGCTGTGCATGCAATCAGGAGCAGCGACCCCCCACCACCCCCACCCCCCGGAAGGTTATCCTTTTGATAAACCAGGGACACCGCAGCCAATTGTCACCGCCCTGGCGATGACCAGTTAACTCAGCACAGATCAAGGATCATACGGTGGGATCTTCCTGGTCTCCAAGGTTCAGAGGTCAGCCAGCAAGATACCCTCAATTAACTGCTCCAAATTGTCCCCACGTTTAGAAGTACTGATGGATGCTTCCAGTGAGGATGTATGAAACTTGCTCCCACCCGCCAGGCTGCCTTACTGAAACCTCAGTGGCAACAATGCTATCGAATGCGTCACCTCTGGCTCGGATGGATGTGACAGGTGACAAGAGCTTACCTGACTTCTTGGCTGCATTCTGTACTCCTCCGGCTCCAGGACTCCCAGGAGAACCCGTCTTTTTACTCAATAAACTGTTAAAGAAGTTGGCCAGCACTCCTTCATTTGCAGCGGCAGGACCTGAAATCAGAAAGGACAGAACGACTCAGTGTTGACATTTTTCAACAGAACTTGGACCTCAGGCACCCAGACTGTAACCAGAGGCATTCTCTCAATAGATTTCTGCAACTGTGTCCCCATGTATTAGTGTCAGTCGTGGCTCAGTGGGTAGCACCCTCGCCTCTGAGTCAGAAGGTTGTGGGTTCAAGTCCCACTCCAGGGACTTGAGTACATAAAGCTAGGCTGACACTCCAGTACAGTGCTGAGGGTGTGCTGCACTGTCGGAGGTGCCTTCTTTCAGATGAGACATTAAACAGAGGCCTCGTCTGCCCTCTCAGGTGGATGTAAAAGATCCCATGGCACTATTCGAAGAGGAGCAGGGGAGTTATCCCCGGTGTACTGGGCCAATATTTATCCCTTAACCAACATAACAAAAACAGATTATCTGGTCATTATTACATGTGGGACCGTGCAGTGCGCAAATTGGCTGCCGTGTTTCCCACATTACAACAGTGACTCCACTTCAAAAGTACTTCATTGACTGTAAAGCGCTTTGAGACGTCTGATGGTTGTGAAAGGCGCTGTATAAATGTAAGTTTTTCTTTTTTATTAGGTGGGGTAGGGGGAGGAAAAGAAAGAGAAGGAGACACGAGGAATTCAACAACAGCACATACCTCAAACCTACTGAAACTAAAGCACACCGAGCCCAAATCACGAGACACGTACCGACGAGGAAGGCCATTTGGCCCACCGTAGCACATTCAGGGAGAGACTATAACCATCCCTCCCATCACAATAATCAACAGCTTCTTCAATGATTGCCTGGTTTTTGCCTCCACTCTCGGGTCAGGAAGTCCATTTCCCGTGCTGACCACTCTTTGGGGTGGAGCTTCCCCACAGCAAGTCGAAGTTGGCCCTTTCATTAATATGGCTGTGTGTCCCCCTGTCCTGCTACCTGCTTAGTGACCATCCAGCTCTACCACTTCCATACCGGCTGCTATCTTATGTAACTCAAGAACCTCTCAGTCACTTCAAGGATGGAAAGCCCATGTTGCTAGGCTGGAGCAGCAGCAGAGTCAATACAACCTGGCCTCCTCAATACTGCTGGGATAGAGAGAGAGGAGAGATCAGGCCGGCTTCCACCTCCGAGAATGATGCAGCACAGGAGGCCATCGTGCCTGTGCCAGCTCTTTACAAGAGCTATCCAATTAGTCCCACTCCCCTGCTCTTGTCCCATAGCCAATGTTCCCTCTAATTTTTTTGGTGTCCCTTTAAAATTTTTGCGCGGTTTCTTTTCCAGCGGCAGCGGCTGGTGAGTGGCCCAAGCGGGACCTCCCAGCGGCCATGCACCTTAGGGGGAACATTGCCCATAGCCCACAAATTTTTCCTTTTCAAGTATATATGAAAATCTGTTTACTGTTGAATCTGCTTTCACCCTCAGGCAGTGCATTCCAGATCACAACAACTCTCTGCATAAATAAATAATTTCTCATTTCCCACCCCGCCCCTGATTTTTCTTTGTCAATTATCTTAAATCTGTGTCCTCTGGTTACCGACCCTCCTGCCAGTGGAAACAGTTTCTCCTTGTTTACTCTATCAAAACCCTCAATTTTTGATGACCTCTTAATCTCCCCTTAACCTTCTCTGCTCCAAGGAGAACAATCCCAGCTTCTCCAGTTTCTCCACATAACTGAAGTCCCTCATCCCTGGTACCATGCTAGTAAATCTCCTCTGCACCCTCTCCAAGGCCTTGACATCCTTACTGAAGTGCAGTGTCCAGAATTGACCACAATACTCCAGCTGCAGTAATTTATGAAGGTTTAGCATTGCTTTCCAGCAACTCGCATATGTCAAGTGAGGAGAAGACAGAATCAGCTCCTGTAATCAAAAGGCTTGTCATCACTCACAGCCAAGGCCGACACATGAATAACAGGTAAGAAGTCATGGGGAGGAAGGGGAGGTAAAGTCAGAAGGAAAAAGTCAGCCAAGGCATTACTCCTGGTCACGAACTAGCGAGTCCTACGACAACTTGCATTTACATAGTGCCTTTAACGTCGTAAAACATATCAAGGTGCTTCACAGGAGCGTTATCAGACAAACATTTTATACTGAGCCACAGAACTAGATATTAGGATAGGTGACGAGGTAAGTTTTCAAGAGCATCTTAAAAGAGAGAGGCGGAGAGGTTTAGGCAGGGAATTGCAGAGCTTAGGGCCATGGCAGCTGAAAGCACGGCTGCCAATGGTGGAGCGATGGAAATCGGGGATGCGCAAGAGAAAAGGTAGATCATTCAGATGCTGATGGAGCTGCTGTCCACTTCCAGCATTTTGTACCTTATCATCAAGGAAATGATCTTAATGAATGACGGACCAGGCTCAAGGGGCCAAATGACCTACTCCTGCTCCTACGTCTTATGTTCTTATGAAATGCTGGTGGTGATTTTTATACTGAATGGCTGAGTACTCGAGGAGAGCAGAACACTGCCATGGCTCCATGAAGCATGAACTTGATTGTCGACCAGCCTGTGACCAGGTCTTTCCTGCTCAAGAGATCTTTCTTGGTAAGGATCCCTCCCAAAAGTAATAAACAGATTTCCACTCACGTCATAAACTAACGAGCAAGAAATGAGTCAGGGACTGTCTTTTTAAAAGAAAATACAATCACCCTTAAACAAAAACAAGCTAACAGCGAGAGCTGGAACTCAGTCTCCTTCACTTTGCTAAGTCACGCAAAGCCAGTAAAAAAAAAAACAAATGCACAAAGCAGCTGTCGTGTACACAGCTCAGTTTCACTATTCAGTTCCTGCCAGCAAGTGGAAGGAAATACAATCAAACTGACCAGATTGCCCCCGATAATCAGCCATCGTTGAAATGCCAAGGACAACTTACATAGAACAACAGCACAGAAAGAGGCCATTCGGCCCAACTGGTCTGTGCCAGCGTTTATGCTCCACACGAATCTCCTCCCACCCTAAATTCATCTCACCCTAGCCGCATACCCTTCTATTCCTTTCTCCCTTGTTTACTTATCTTGCATCCCTTAAATGTATCCATGATATTTGCCTCAACCAGGTAGCAGGATCCACATTCTCACCACTCTCTGGGTAAAGAAGTTTCTCCCGAATTCCTTATTGGATTTATTAGTGACTATCTTATATTGATGGCCCTAGTTTTGGGCTCTCCCACAAGTGGAAACACCTTTTCTACATCTACCTAACTTGACATAGTTTTAAGACTTGCATTTATATAGGGCCTTTCACGACCTCAGGTTGTCTCAAAGCACTTTACAGCCAATGAAATACTTTTTGAAGTGTAGTCACTGTTGTAATGTAGTAAACACCGCAGCCAATTTGCACACAGGAATGGTAGCATAGTGGTTATGTTACTGGTCTAGAAACCGAAGGCCTGGATTAATGATCCGGAGACACAAGTTGGGGAATTTGAATTCATTAATTAAATAAATCTGGAATAAAAAGTTAGTATCAGTAATGGTGACCATGTAACTACCGGATTGTCATAAAAACCCATCTGGTTCACTAATGTCCTTTAGGAAAGGAAATCTGCTGCCCTTACCCGGTCTGGCCTATATGTGACTCCAGACTCTTAACTGCCCTCTGAAATAGCCTAGCAAGCCACTCAGTTTTATCGAGCCATGAGGAAAACCTGCAGTAGTCCAAGGCAGCGGCTCACCACCACCTGATGTCAGGCTTGGACAAGATTGCCTTCTTGCAATTCATGAAGATGAGGAGGAATTTCTTCTCTCAGAGGGTCGTGAATCTTTGGAATTCTCTACCAGAGAGAGCTGTGGAGGGGGAGCCACTGAAGATATTCAAGGCGGAGATTGATAGACATTTGAACTACAAGGGAGTCAAGGGTTATGGGGAGAGAGCGGGAAAGTGGTGTTGAGGCCAAGATTGGATCAGCCATGATCTTATTGAATGGCCGAGCAGGCTCGAGGGGCCGACTGGCCTACTCCTGCTCCTGTTTCTTATGTTCTTACATTCAAACTTGGCGTCATCTAATTACTACTTCCTGATTTATCTCATACCTCATCTTCTATCTGTCAGCCATGGCTCAGTGGGTAGCACTGAGTCAGAAGGTTATGGGTTCAAGTCCCACTCCAGAGACTTAAGCTCAAAATCTAGGCCGACACTCCCAGTGCAGTGCTGAGGGAGTGCTGCACTGTCGTAGGTGCCGTCTTTCAGAGGAGTCGTTAAACCGAGGCCCCGCCTGCTCTCAGGTGGACGTAAAAGATCCCATGACACCATTTTGAAGAGGAGCAAGGGAGTTATCCCTGGTGTCCTGGGGCCAATATTTATCCCTCAACCAACATCACTGCAACGGATTATCTGGTCATTATCATAATACTGTTTGTGGGAGCTTGCTGTGCACAAATTGGCTGCCACGTTTCCTACCTTATAACAGTGACTACACTTCAAAAAGTATTTAATTGGCTGTAAAGTGCTTTGGGACGTCCAGAGATCTCGAATGGTGCTGTATAAATGCAAATTTTCTTTTCTTTCTATCTAACCATCTATCTAAAAGTGCGGACCATGGTGCCCTGCTCTGGGCCTTGGCTCATCACCCATGTCCAAATAAAAGAAACAGTGAGGAGTAAGCACGCTTTCCTCCCCCACCTCCACCCCACCGTGGTCATGTGGACCAATGTTGCCCACTATCTAGATGGTTTATGGTCACAGCTGCACAGGGTGGGGGGGGGGGGTAAGAAGATTGGAAGAGCAATAGTGATAGGGGATTCATTGGTTAGGGGAACAGATAGGTGTTTCTGTGGACGCAGACGTGACTCCAGGATGGTATGTTGCCTCCCTGGTGCCAGGGTCAAGGATGTCACTGAGCGGCTGCAGGACACTGAGGGGGGAGGGTGAACAGCCAGAGGTCGTTGTCCATATCGGTACCAACGACATAGGCAGAAAGAGGGATGAGGTCCTGCAGCCAGACAATAGGGAGCTAGGAAAGAGATTAAAAAGCAGGACCTCAAAGGTAGTAATCTCCGGATTACTCCCGGTGCCACGTGCTAGTGAGTACAGGAATAGGAGGATAGAACAGATGAATGCTTGGCTGGAGAGATGGTGCAGGAGGGAGGGCCTTAGATTCCTGAGGCACTGGAACCATTTCTGAGGAAGGTGGGACCTGTACAAGCCGGACGGGTTACACTTCAACAGAGCTGGGACCAATATCCTCACGGGGAGGTTTGCTAGTGCTGTTGGGGAGAGTTTAAACGAGCTTGGCAGGGGGATGGGCACCAGCATATAGGAGTAGAAAAGAGGAATAAGGTGCAGAAAAGAATGTGTGTGTTGGATAGTACTAGAGAAGAAAGTAGTACTAGAGGCAGAAGTAGTACCATATTAGATAGGAGCAGACTAAGACTACGAAAAATTCAAAAATGGGTTGAGAGTGCATTTACGTAAACGCACAAAGTGTGGTGAATAAGGTTGGTGAGCTACAAGCACAATTAGCCATGTGGCAATATGATGTTGTGGCACTAACGGAAACGTAGCTTAAAAACGGTGAGGACTGGGCACTTAATATTCAAAGGTACAAGGTCTTCAGAAAAGATAGGGAAGGAACAAGGAGGTAGGATGGCAGTGCTGATTAAGGAAGACATTGTAGTGTTGGAAAGGGAGGATGTCCTTGAGGGGACAAGGACAGAATCCATTTGGTTAGAGTTGAGGAGCAAAAAGGGTATGATAACGCTATTGGGGGTATTCTATAGGCCTCCAAATAGTGAAAGGAAGGTAGAGGAGCAAATCTGCAGGGAAATCGCAGAGATATGCAAGAGCTATAGAGTGGTGATATTGGGGGACTTTAATTACCCAAATATTGATTGGGATAATGCTGGGGTAAAGGGAAAGGAGGGGGAGGAATTTCTGAAATGTGTTCAGGAGAATTTCCTTGACCAGTATGTTCCTGGCCCAACTAGGAAGGAGGCATTGCTGGATCTGGTGCTGGGGAATGAGGTAGGTCAAGTCCACCAAGTGTCTGTGGGAGAACACTTGGGTACGAGTGATCATCGTATCATAAGATTTAGATTAGCAATGGAGAGGAGCAAGGAACAATCTAGAGTGGAACTTCTAAACTGGAATAGGGCTAACTTCAATGGGATGCAAAAGGATCTAGCCAGGGTAAAATGGAATCAAAGACTGACTGGAAAAACTAACGGAACAATGGGTGATATTTAAGGAGGAGATGTTCCAAGTACAAGCTAGGTACATTCCAACAAGAGGGAAGGGTAAGGGAACCAAAGCAAGGGCTCCTTGGATGACGAGGGAGATAGAGAAGATGATGAAACAAAAAAAAAGTGTATGATGAATGGCAGGTGAATTCTTCAAGGGAGAACCAGACCAAATACAATAAGTTGAGAGGGGATGTGAAGATGAAAATAAGATTGGCAAAGAGAGAATATGAGAGTAGAATGGTAGTTAACATAAAAGGGAACCCAAAAATCTTCTACCGGCATGTAAACAGTAAGCAGGTAGTAAGAGGCGGGGTGGGGCCTATTAGGGACAAAGGTGGTGATATATGCTTAGAGGCGCAGGGCAAGGCTAGAATACTCAATGAGTACTTTGTATCAGTGTTTACTAAGGAGGTGGATGCTGACAAAATATTGGTAGAAGTGGAAAAGGTAGAAGCGGAAAAGGTAGAAGCAATGGAAGGGGTGAAAATTGATAGACAGGATGTACTAGAAAGGCTGGGTATGCTTAGAGGGGATAAGTCGCCTGGTCCAGATGGCTTGCATCCCAGGTTGCTAAGGGAATTGAGGGAGAAGAAAGCAGAAGGGCTTGCCATAATTTTCTAATCTTCCCGAGATGCGGGGAAGGTGCCTGAGGATTGGAAAGTGGCAAATGTGACACCATTGTTCAAGGAAGGGTGTAAGGACAATCCTAGTAACTACAGGCCGGTCAGTTTAACATCAGTGGTGGGTAAAGTTTTAGAAACAATAATCAAGGAAAAAATTAACGGGCACTTGGAGAGGTTTAAGCTAATTGAGAGCCAACACGGATTTGGAAAAGGCAGATCGTGTTTGACTAATCTAATTGAATTTTTTGATGAAGTAACAGGGAGGATTGATGAAGGGAATGCAATGGATGGGTTTTAGGAAGGCGTTTGACAAAGTACCACATAGAAGGCTGGTTAACAAAATTGAGGCTCATGGAATAGGTGGGTCAGTGGCAGCTTGGATAAGGAATTGGCTTAAGGACAGAAAACAGCAAGTTGTGGTAAATGGCTGTTTTTCAGACTGGAGGATGGTAGACAGTGGTGTTCCCCAAGGGTCAGTGCTGGGGCAACTGCTTTTTTTGATACATAGATAAAATGACCTGGATATTGAAATAGAGTAAAATTTCTAAATTTGCCGATGACACCAAACTTGGGGGTGTGGCAAACAGTGAGGATGATACCAATCGACTGCAGCAGGACGTAGAAAGGCTGGCAGAATGGGCAGACAAGTGGCAGATGGAATTTAATACAGAGAAGTGTGAGGTGATGCATTTTGGCAGAAGGAACAGGGAGAGGCAATATACACTTAATGGCACAGTTTTAAAGAGTGTGCAGGGACAGAGGGACCTGGGAGTTCATGTGCATACGTCCCTGAAGGTGGCGGGACATATTGAGAGAGTGGTGAGCAAAGCATATGGGATCTTGGGCTTCATAATAGGAGGTACTGAGTACAAAAGTAGAGACATTATGCTGAACCTTTATAAAGCGCTGGTTAGGCCACAACTGGAGTATTGCGTCCAGTTCTGGTCACCACACTTTAGGAAGGATGTGAAGGCCCTTGAAAGGGTGCAGAGGAGATTTACCAGAATGGTTCCGGGGATGGGGGAATCTTAGCTACAAGGACAGGTTGGAGAAGCTGGATTTGTTTTCATTAGAGCAAAGGATGTTGAGGGGCAATTTGATACAAGATTATGACGGGTTTGGATAGGCTAGACGGGGAAAGGCTGTTCCCACTAGTTGATGATACAAGGACTAGGGGACACAAATTTAAGGTTTTGTGCAACAGGTACAGGGGGGAATGTGAGGAAAAACTTTTTTCCGCAGCGAGTGGTGAGGACCTGGAACTCGCTGCCGACGGAAGTGGTAGAAGCGGAGACACTCAATGTTTTCAAGGGGAGACTGGATAGGCACTTGAGGGAAATAAACCTGCAGGGCTACGGGGATAGAACGGGGGAATGGGACTGACTGGATTGCTCTAGAGAGCCGCCATGGACTCGATGGGCCAAATGGCCTCCTCCTGTGCCGTAATGACTCTATGACTTGAGGTACCAGAGGGCAACCAGCACCCATGGAACTGTACCCTAGCACCTTGAGGAGGAGCAAACAACAACCTGTATTTATATAGCGCCTTTAATGTAGTAAAACATCCCAAGGAGCTTCACAAAAGCATTACAAGACAAAATTTGATACCGAGCCACATAAGGAGATATTTGGACAGGTGACCAAAAGCTTGGTCACAGAGTAGGTTTTAAGGAGCAATTTAAAGATGGAGGTAGAGAGGGGGAGGTGTAGGGAGGGAATTCCAGAGCTTTGGGCCTAGACAGCTGAAGACACAGCTGTCAATGGGGGGGGGCGATGGAAATCAGGGATGCGCAAGGGGCCAGAGTTGGACGACCTCGGAGGGTCATAGGGCAGAGTTTGGGAGGGGCAAGGGCCATGGAGGGATTTTAACAAGGATGAGAATTTTAAAATCGAGGCGAATGGGGAGAAAAATTTGCCCCTAACCCCAAAAAAGTTTGAATCTCCACTAGCCTTTTGTTCTCAATTCCTACCACCGAAAGCAATGAATCTTGCTGGAGACAGTTCCGTGGGCACCGCTAGCCCTGAGAGACCTTAGTCAAGTGGCTCTCCTTCATGTGAGCCCAGAAAACGACTAAACCCAATCCCTGTCCTCACCAGGAGCACTATCCAGTGGGAGAGTGGTTGGGTGGAAGGGTGGGGAAGTCAATGGATGGGATCAGGCAACCTGCCTGAATCTTTTCTCCAACCTATCGGTTAGGAGGCCAACTGCAGTGCCCCTACTGCCACCCTCCATGAGGTCAGCTAACTTAAGAGGAGACTGACCAATTGAACCTTGCTTGGTCTGTGAGACTATGAACGATTGCTGCAGTGTTTGAATAGACTTAGTAAATCAGTTTTAACAAATGATATATGGCTGCAGGGAATTGGAACACAAGAATAAGTTATATTTACATCATTTGTTAAGTTGTCAAATCTCCACCAGCACCTTCAGTTACAAAAAAAATCTACTGTGAACAGTAAATCAACGCTTCATCGCCCCAACAGTTCTTGTTATTTCACACTCTGTCAGATGCCAGTTACAGCCTCCCTGCTTTCTATTAAAAAGCCCTCACTGTAAATCAACCTCCACAGCTTTACACTTAAATAAAAAGGAGAGATTTGCACAACTGAGTGCCGGAAACCTGAAATAAAAACAGATTTCAGGACTGGCACAGACTGGCACAAGCCTGAAACCGAAACTTGTTGGGACACAATCAAATTGTTAGAAGGATGAGAGGGCTGTCCTATGAGGAGAGATTGAGTAGATTGGGCCTATACTCTCTGGCGTTTAGAAGAATGAGGTGTGATCTCTTTGAAACATAAGAATCTGAGGGGGATTGACAGGGTAGATGCCGATAGATTGTTTCCCCTGGCTGGAGCATCGAGAACTAGGGGGCAGAGTCTCAGAATAAAGGGTCGGCCATTTAAGGCTAAGAGGAGGAATTTCTTCACTCAGAGGGTTGTGAATCTTTGGAATTCTCTACCCCAAAGGACTATGGATGCTCAGTCGTTGAGTATATATAAGGCTGAGCGAGATAGATATTTGGACTCTAGGGGAATCAAGGGATATGGAGATCGGGCAGGAAAGTGGAGTTGAGGTCGAAGATCAGCCATGATCTTATTGAATGGCGGAGCAGGCTCGAGGGGCTGTATGGCCGACTCCTGCTCCTAATTCTTATGTTCTTAGGACTGGCCAACAGTGAAGAGCGGTGAATAGGAGATAAGAACTTGAATTTATACAACGCCTTACGCGACCTCAGGACGTCCCAAAGACCTTTACCCCCAATGAAGCTGGACTTGGTGAAGCCACTGCTGTAATGCAGGAAATGCGGCAGCCAATTTGCGCACAGCAAGGTCCCACAAACAGCAGTGAGATAATGACCAGATAATTTGTTTTAGTGATGCTATGAAGCACTCAATTGGTTCATAGAAAACTGGCACCGAGCCAAAAGTTGAGATATTAGGAGGGATGATAAAAAAGCTTGGCCAAGGACACAGCTTTTAAGGAGGTCTTAAAGGAGGAGAGAGAGAGAGAGGTGGAGAGGTTTAGGGAGGGAATTCCAGAGCTTGGGACGTAGGCAGCTGAAGGCACGTCCGCCAATGGTGGGGTGAAGGAAATTCGGGATGTACAAGAGGCTAGAGTTGGAGGAATGCAGAGATCTCGGAGGGTTGCAAGGCTGGAGGAGCTTATAGAGATAGGGAGGGGGGAGGCCATGGAAGGATTTGAACACGAGGATTAGAATTTTAAATTGGAGGCGTTGGGAGAATAGGAGTCAATGTGTCAGTAAGCTCAGAGGTGATAGGTGAGGGGAACTTGGCGCTGTTTAGGATATGGGCAGAGCTTTGGATGAGCTAAATTTAATGGAGGGTGGAGGATGGAATGCCGGCCTGAAGTGCATTGGTATCACTAGGTGGTGATGGAGAGGACATTGGGTAGGAATCTCAGCTCCGTCAACTAGTTGGCTTCAGCCAGAGAGAATTCCAACAGAACTAGAGGTTTAAGGGTCAGAAGGAGGTCATTCAGTAACCGTGCAGCCTCTTTGCTAGAGCAATCCAAAACTAATCCCACTGCCCTGCACTCTCCCCACAGCCCTGTATCAATCCAAAACTAATCCCACTGCCCTGCATCAATCCAAAACTAATCCCACTGCTCTGCACTCTCCCCATTGCCCTGTATCAGTCCTAAACTAATCCTACTGCCCTGCACTCTCCCCACAGCTCTGTATCAATCCAAAACTAATCCCACTGCCCCGCTCTCCCCATAGCCCTGTATCAATCCAAAACTAATCCCATTGCCCCGCTCTCTCCCCACAACCCTGCATCAATCCAAAACTAATTCCACTGCCCCGCACTCTCCTCATAGCCCTGAATCAATCCAAAACTAATCCCACTGCCTCGCACACTCCCCACAGCCCTGTATCAATCCAAAACTAATCCCACTGCTCCGCAGTCTCCCCATCGCCCTGTATCAATCCAAAACGAATCCCACTGTCCCACGCTCTCCCCATAGCTCTGTATCAGTCCCAAACTAATCCCACTGTCCCAATCTCTCCCACACCCCTGTATCTGCCTCTACTTTGAATTTTTAACTATAAGTTAATTTATTACTGAGGAGCCAGACAGTCTGCTTGAACACCACCCTTCCCCAATCTCAGGAATCATGGTTGATACGACAGGATTATTAAGGTTTGAATGTCAGCTTGGCTAAGCTGGCAGTACTCGTGCTTCGTGTTGTGGGTTCGAACTATAAATCACAACTTTAGTGTATAATCTAGGCCGATACTCCTGTGCCTTACAAAGGGAGTGCAGCATGGTCAGAAATGCTGTCCTTTGGATGAGATGTCAAACGGAGGCCTTGTCTGCCTCTTCAGGCAGAAGTCAAGAGCAGATTGGAAGATCATAGGGTTGGTATTCTCAGAACAAAAGAACGTAAAATAGGAGCAAGAGTAGGTCATTAGGCCCTTGGAACCTGCTCAGCCATGAAATATCATGGCTGATCTTCTACCTCAACTCCACCTCCCCGCACTATCCCCATATCCCTTGATTCCCTTAATATCCAAAAATCTATTGATCTCAGTCTTAAATATACTCAACGACTGAGCATCCACAGCCCTCTGGGGTAGAGGATTCCAAAGATCCACAAGCCTTTGAGTGAAGAAATTTCTCATCTCAGTCCTAAATGGCCAATCCCTTATTCTGAGACTGTGACCCCTGGCTCTAAACTCCCCAGCCAGGGGAAACAACCTCTCAAGCCCTGTAAGAATTTTGTATGTTTCAATGAGATCACCTCTCATTCTTCTAAACTCGAGAGAATATAGGCCTAGTCTACTCAATCTCTCTTCATAGAACAATCCCCCAATCCCAGGAATAAGTCTGGTGAACCTTAATTGCACTCCCTCTGAGGCAAGTATATCCTTCCTTAGGTAAGGAGACCAAGACTGTACACAGTACTACAGGTGTGGTCTCACCAAGGCCCTATATAATTGCAATAAGACCCCTTTGCTCTTATGTTCTTAAGTGTCAGTTGTGGCTCAGTGGGTGACACTCTCGCCTCTGAGTCAGAAGGTTGTGGGGTCAAGTCCCACTCCAGAGACTTGAGCACAAAAATCTAGGCTGACACTCCAGTGCAGTACTGCAGGAGTGCTGCACTGTCGGAGGTGCCGTCTTTCAGATGAGACGTTAAACCGAGGCCCCGTTTGCTCTCTCAGGTGGACGTAAAAGAACCCCCGGCACTATTTCGAAGAGGAGCAGGAGAGTTCTCCCTGGTGTCCTGGCCAATATTTATCCCTCAATCAACATCACTAAAAAAAACAGATTATCTGGTCATTTATAACATCACTGTGGGAGCTTGCTGTGCGCAAATTGGCTGCCGCATTTCCTACATTACAACAGTGACTACACTTCAAAAAAAAGTACTTCATTGGCTGTAAAGCGCTTTGGGACGTCCAGTGGTCATGAAAGGTGCTGTAGAAATGCAAGTCTTTCTTTACTGGAAGGAGGAGATCAAAAGGGTGGTTTTCATCCAAACCAGTTTTGCTACCTTTAAACCAGACAAGAGGGCCCTCTAGTGCTCAGGTTCCTGCCTGCGGGCTAAAGAGAGTCATCGATTTCAAACTCTACAACAGCTCCCAGAGATTGTGTGATAATTACTGCTGAATTCAGAGTCTCACACGGGCAAGTTTACAATCGGTCACTAAAACTTCATTACACAAAGACCTTTACTCGAGTGACATCTGATCTAAAGTAGATGAATTGCACTATCGCACACTCGCAAGTTACTTAATCACAGTAAAGTGCTCACTGGAGTAATGGAGCCTTAATCAGTCTAGTAAGTGCACTTGAAGTATAAACTCCATTCTGAGCAAGTTCAACCAGAGGTCAAAAAACCACACAGTGTGATGTGCATTTAAAAATCGGTTTCAATTATTATTTATTTTCCGAATTAGACGCAAGGGAGCATTTTTAGTAACTGGGGGAATTTACAGGACTGCCAGAGTCCATATAATTGGCCACAAAGTTCAAAGAGCAACATTCTATCCTCTCTCATCATAGAAGTTTACAGCACAAAGGAGGCCATTCAGCCCATCGTGTCTGTGCCGACCGACAAAGAGCTCTCCAGCCTAATCCCCCTTTCCAGCTCTTGGTCCATAGAGCTGTAGGTTACAACACTTCAAGTGCACATCCAAGTACTTCTTAAATGTGATGAGGGTTTCTGCCTCTACCACCCTTTCAGGCAGTGAGTTCCAGACCCCCACCACCCTCTGGATGAAAAATGTTCTCCTCACCTCCCCTCTAATCCTTCTACCAATTACTTTAAATCTATGCCCCCTGGTTATTGACCTCTCTGCTAAGGGAAATAGGTCCTTCCTAGCCACTCAATCCAGGCCCCTCAATTTTATACACCACAATTAAGTCTCTCCGCAGCCTCCTCTGTTCGAAAGAAAGCAACCCCAGCCTATCCAATCTTTCCTCATAGCTAAAATTCTCCAGTCCTTCTCGTCAATCCTTTTAGTTTGACATTTACCTTTCCAATGCCCAGAAACACTGGACAGACTCTCCCACACGTCTCACCGGAAGAAACGAAATCTAAACCATCTGCCCACTTCCTTCCTCTGAGCTCAAGTCTGCTTTCCCCACCCCCACCTCCCTAGAGTTTGTAGTTATGTCAAACCTATTGGGGGGTGGGATCTTGCTGTACGTAAATTGGCTGCCGTGTTTCCTACATTACAACAGTGACTGCACTTCAAAACAAAAAGTACTTCATTGGCTGTAAAGCGCTTTGGGACGTCAGTGGTCATGAAAGGCGCTATATAAATACAAGTCTTTCTGCCCTGTATTCTTTGGAACCCTGAAGACCTCATTAAAGTCTCCCTAAACCTTCCCATCTCCAGTTGTAAGCTATCCCAAGGATCTGTGGCCTCCCAATATGTACATCCCCATTATTAAAGGTAAGGCATAATCCGGAGGTAAACCATCATTTTTATTTCTGAACATATGTGAATGGTATTGAACATTATGGCATATCATCTAAAAAATAATAGGCTACACAGAGAGAAACTATTTCCTCTGCTTGTGGGAAATCTAAAACGGGGAGGTGGGGGGGTCACAATCTTAAAATTAGAGCCAGGCAATTCAGGAGTAAAATCAGGAAGCACCTTTTCACACAAGGGGCAGTGGAAATCTGGAACTCTCTCCTCAAAAGCCTGTGGATCAATTGAAAATTTCAAGACCGAGATAAGAGGGGTTTTTGTTGGGTACGGTTATCGAGGGATATGGAGCAATGGCGGGTAAATGGAGTTGAGGTCGCAGATCAGCCATGATCTGAGTGAATGGCGGAACAGGCTCGAGGGGCTTAATGGCCTCCTCCTGTTCCTGTGCAAGTTGGTATGACGTCCCCCTGTTGGAACAATGTAACTGCTGGAGTGCAATACTTTCTGTGGCCAGTAGGAGATGCCATGTCTCCAAAGAACAATTGCAATCTTTAAATAAAAGGGCCTGAATGGGATTTTACAAAGTGGGGAAGGTAACACAGCGTCAACAGATTTGGGAAGAGGACAAAGAGTTAAGGGGTGGAGCTATGCACTACAAGGGTGCAGCTGTCCAGAACACTTCTCTCCTGGGATCGGGCAACAGGGATGGGAATACCAGGACGTGTCCTGGGATGGATTAATTAGAGGCAATTTAAAAAAAAATGTATCTGTTCTCAAGATATGTGTGAGGCCACATTTATTGCCCATCCCTAGGTGCCCCGAGAAGGTAGAGGTGAGCTGTCTTCTTGAACCACTACAGCTCTGGTGCTGATGGTGGCGAGGGAAGGAGTTCACTGAATAACTGCACGGAGAGTTGCAGTGCTGATGTTATACTGCTGGGATGGTCGTTAGCTTACATTCCCTTTGCCGATTGCTTCTTGTGGTGTCAGCCATGGCTCACTGGGTAGCAGCCTCTCGCCTCTGAGTCAGAAGGTCATGGGTTCAAGAATGGTACCAGGGATGAGGGACTTATGCAGCAAGTGGTTAGGATCTGGAATGCACTGCCTGAAAGGGTGGTGGAGGCAGATTCAATCACGGCTTTCAAAAGGGAATTGGATAAGTACCTGTGAGAAAATTTTGCAGGGCTACGGGGAAAGGGGAGGGGAGTGGGACTAGCTGAAGTGCTCTTGCAGAGAGCCGGCATTGGCTCGACGGGCCGAATGGCCTCCTTCCGTGCTGTAACCATTCTATGATTCAATCTCCACTCCAGAGACGAGCACAAAATCTAGGCCGACACTCCCTGCAGAACTGAGGGAGTGCTGCATTGTCAGAGATGCCGTTTTTCGGATGAGACGTTAAACCAAAGCCCTGTCTGCTCTCTCAGGTGGACATAAAAGATCCCATGGCACTATTTTGAAGGTCGCACAACACCAGGTTATAGTCCAACAGTTTTATTTGAAATCACAAGCTTTCGGAGCTATCGATTGCTCCTTCCTCAGGTGAAGTAAATTAGATACAGAATCGCCAAAGCATATATAGATAGAAAACAAAGCATGTGTACCTTACAATTGCAGACCACTAAATTAAATCATCCTGACTATCTGCCGAGGTGTGATAAAGTTAATTAAGTCAGCCAGGAAGGTACCACATCAAAGACATAGCAAGATACAACTGAGACAATGAGGTGTAGTCGCAGGGGTTCTAACGTGTCAAAAGCTGCCGTCTGTATGTAAAACGAAAAGCTTTAAAATTTTTACTTTTTTACTGGGAACATTTTTACTTTTTTACTGGGACTCACAACGTATGAACGAGCACCGCGCAACAATCGCCAGGCAGGATTGTTACCTCCCAGTCGGGGAACACTTCAGCAGTCAAGGACATTCAGCCTCGGATCTGCGGGTAAGCGTTCTCCAAGGCAACCTTAGAAACACACGACAACGCAAAATCATCGAGCAGAAACTGATAGCCAAGTTCCGCACTCATGAAGACGGTCTCAATCGGGATCTTGGGTTTATGTCACGATACATGACGTGATCCGGACTCGAGTCGTCGTTAGCTTGTTCACAGATGTGATTCCCAGTAAAAAAGTAAAAATTTTCCCAGTAAAAAAGTAAAAAAATGTTAAAGCTTTTCGTTTTACATACAGACGGCAGCTTTTGACACGTTAGAACCCCTGCGACTACACCTCATTGTCTCAGTTGTATCTTGCTATGTCTTTGATGTGGTACCTTCCTGGCTGACTTAATTAACTTTATCACACCTCGGCAGATAGTCAGGATGATTTAATTTAGTGGTCTGCAATTGTAAGGTACACATGCTTTATTTTCTATCTATATATGCTTTGGCGATTCTGTATCTAATTTACTTCACCTGAGGAAGGAGCAATCGATAGCTCCGAAAGCTTGTGATTTCAAATAAAACTGTTGGACTATAACCTGGTGTTGTGCGACCTCTCAATTTTGTCCACCCCAGTCCAACACCGGCATCTCCGCATCATGACCACTATTTTGAAGAGCAGGGAAGTTCCCCCCAGTGTCCTGGGCTAATCCCTCAACTAACATTAAAAAACAAATTATTTGGTCATTATCACATTGCTGTTTGTGGGATCTTGCTGCGCGCAAATTGGCTGCCGCGTTTCCTACACTACAACAGTGACTACACTTTTAAAAAGTACTTTGTTGGCTGTAAAGCACTTTGGGACTCCCAATGTCGGGAAAGGCGCTATAGAAATGCAAGGACTAACTTTCTTCTTGTTTAGTTTGTGATCGATTATATAAAACAAATAAAATTGTGTTCATTAACAAACCTCATCCCTCACAGCAGGTCCACCAACAGTTACTAAATCACCTGCTGCTTAAAGCACTTACCTTTCGGGGTTCCGGATGTGATGGGCGGGACTGCAGTCACCATGTTTGTCCCACCTGGCTGTCTTGGGGTCCTGGGGGAGCCACCTGGTTGCCTTGGAGAGTCCTGAGAGCGATCACAGTAAAACAGATCATTCAAGTTTGACATTAAATGTGTGTGTGTGTGTATATATATATATATATGTATGTATGTTTTTTTTTTAAATAACGAGCAATTTTACACTGCTGGGACATGCAATACTTCCCACTTCTGGCATTTCGTGTCTGCCTTAAAACAGGAGCAGTTCCCTTTCCCTGTGATGTCCACAAACTGACTAAACTCAAAAGTGACGCGACCCCATAACACACACGGGTGGGCCTTCCAGTGTGGGTCTCCTGGACTGCCAGGCCACAACAGAATCATACAGCACACCGTGCCTGTGCCGGCTCTTTGAAAGATCTATCCAATTAGTTCCACTCCCCCTGCTCTTAAATCTTTCCTTTTCAGGTATTTATCCAATTCATTTTTAAACTCACTATTAAATCAGCTTCCACCACCCTTTCAGACAGTGAATTTCAGATCTGAAAGCTTTTCCTTTTTGCTCAGTAACAGAAGACTGCAATCAATGAATGCAGACTCACATCTTTCAATCTCTCTCTTTTCGCTTTACTGGACTTTATCTCCTGCTGAGATTCGGAGTCTGCCAGCTTCCCCACTCGATCAATAATCTAATCTCACACCGTGAGAGGGCAGTGCATATACTTTCAGAATGCAATTTATTCTTGTTTCATCCTATTAAGTGCTGTGTACGATTCAGCACAAAGTCCAGTCCTGAGGGATCGTTGCACAGTCTCTTGGATGAGACGTTAAACCATCTGCTCTCTCAGGTGGACGTAAAAAAAGAGCAGGGGAGTTATCCCCGGGGTCCTGGGGCCAATATTAATCCTTCAACATCACGATAACAGATTATCTGACCATTATCACATTGCTGCTTGTGGGAGCTTGCTGTGCGCAAATTGGCTGCTGCGTTTCCTACATTACAACAGTGACTACACTTCAAAAAGATCTTCATTGGCTGTAAAGCGCCTTGGGATGTCCCGAGGTCATAAAGGCGCTACAGAAATGCAAGTCTTTCTTTCTTCTATAATGAGCGTGATGCTAACCATTTCCATTGGAGCAGAGGTGGTTAAAAAGATTTCAGGGTTTTTAAAACTGTGAAGGGTTTTGATACAGTGAATAGGGAAAAGCTTCCTTTGGGTGGGGAATCATGGATGAGGATCATCAATTTAAAATTGTCACTGAGGAGAAATTGCTTTAAAGCATTGGAGCATGTAATGCTTTGCCACAAGGACTGATCGAGACAGAGACCATCGCATCTTTTAAGGGAAGACTGGATAAATAGTTGAAGCGGAGGAAGATACAGGGCTATGAGGAAAGAACGGGACAACAGAATTAATTTTGGATTGCTCTCGCAAAGAGTCGGCACAGACATGATGGGCTGAATGGCCGCCTTCTGCAATAAATTCAAATGGCTTTCATACGGTTGCCATTTATGGATCATCCACATCACTTTCCACCCCCACCCACCCCCATCCGCAACCCCTCAAAAAAACATTAAGGAAGGTCCATGGCGAGAATAACCTCAGTATGCCGGCTGCACACGTGCTGTTGTCCTGCTGATGCGAGTGGTGCTCTGCAGCTGGTCTGCAGTATAAACATGGGGGAATTCAGCACGCAGGCAGCTGTCCCTTCCCTCTTCCCCACCCCCCCACCCCCCACCCCCGCACGGAGCACATTCTAAAGTCCTGCTGCAGGGACGTCAATAGTCAGCTCTGTCGCACTGGGCAGAAACACTATACCGTAGTGTCAAATTAGAAGCTCCGCACAAACCGTTCATTCTCGGGCTGCCTCTACAATCGGCAGTTGTACAGCACAACAAGAAGGAGCAACTTAACCCGCCTTTATATTGCATCTGTTTGAGTCCAGGAGTCCGTGAGCCAGCTCCCAGCATTCACACGGCTAAATCTAACTCCCCAGCGCTAGCAGAAGACTCAGACTGTATGTGTCTGCGGGTGGGATAAGGGAGCTCACGGATATTGGTGTCCCGGAACCCAAATTATAAAGCTGCATAAATGTACAGGCATCTTTAGTCGCACCAGTTAAGTGCAGAGGGGACTCTTTTTGCGTGGGGATAATGAAGCAGTCCAGAGGAACACACAGCCCGTGATTTTTTTCTTTAAAAAAAAATAAACACAATTTTTCATTTTTGACAATTCAAGCTCTCTTTGTTCAGACTTACGGCAGGTCTTGAAGGAGTGGCAGGTTGTTTGGCAAGAAGAGACTGCAAGAGAAAGGGTACGCAGTGTTAGAATACATCTGAAAGGGGTGGTAATGTCTCACCGCAGACAGAGAAACTAGAAACCTCTCTGCAGCTTTTGTCGAGTCATCAATATCAGCTCGTGTTCCTGTTCAGGCTAAGCTTTGGGATGTAAGCAGATGGCCAAAAGCCAGCATTTGATCAGACACTTTCTGTGCAATCACATTTTGCAGGTTTGGGAGTGGAGGTGGTAGGGATGAGAAAGAGAAGGGCATCGAATGATTTTAACCTACCTATTTTAATCTATATTTATTGGTGCACCGTGGCTGCAGAGTGCACCATCTACAAGATGCACTGCAGCAACTTGCCAAGGCTTCTTCGACAGCACTTCCACCACCAAGAAGGACAAGGGCAGCAGTTGCACGGGGAGACCATAATCTCCAAGTTCCCCTCCAAGTCACACACCATCCTGACTTTTTTTTTAATTCGTTCCCGAGATAGGGACGTCGCTGGCAAGGCCAGCATTTATTGCCCATCCCTAATTGCCCTCGAGAAGGTGGGTGCGAGCCACCTTCTTGAACCGCTGCAGTCCGTGTGGTGAAGGTACTCCCACAGTGCTGTTAGGGAGGGAGCTCCAGGATTTTTGACCCAGCGACGATGAAAGAACGGCCGATATATTTCCAAGTTAGGATGGCGTGTGACTTGGAGGGGAACTTGGAGGTGGTGGTGTTCCCATGCGCCTGCTGCCCTTGTCCTTCTAGGTGGAAGAGGTCGCGGGTTTGGGAGGTGCTGTCAAAGAAGCCTTGGCGAGTTGCTGCAGTGCATCTTGTGGATGGTACACACTGCAGCCACGGTACGCCGGTGGTGGAGGGAGTGAATGTTTAAGGTGGTGGATGGGGTGCCAATCAAGTGGGCTGTTTGTCCTGGATGGTGTAGAGCTTCTTGAGTGTTGTTGGCACTGCACTCATCCAGGCAAGTGGAGAGTATTCCATCACATTCCTGACTTGTGCCTTGTAGATGGCGAAAAGGCTTTGAGTCAGGAGGTGAGACACTCACCGCAGAATACCCAGCCTCTGACCTGCTCTTGCAGCCACAGTATTTATGTGGCTGGTCCAGTTAAGTTTCTGGTCAATGGAGACCCCCAGGATGTTGATGGTGGGGAATTTGATGATAGTAATGCCGTTGAATGTCAAGGGGAGGTGATTAGACTCTCGCTTGTTGGAGATAGTCACTGCCTGGCACTGGTGCGGCACGAATGTTACTTGCCACTTATCAGCCCAAGCCTGAAAGTCGTGCAGGTCTTGCTGCATAGACTGCTTCATTATCTGAGGAGGTGCGAATGGAACTGAACACTGCAATCATCAGCTAGCATCCCCACTTCTGACCTTATGATGGAGGGAAGGTCATTGATGAAGCAGCTGAAGATGGTTGGGCCTAGGAAACTTGGGAATATATCACCGTTCCTTCATTGTCACTGGGTCAAAATCCTGGAACTCCCTCCCTAACAACACTATGGGAGTACCTTCACCACACGGACTGCAGCGGTTCAAGAAGGTGGCTCACCACCACCTTCTCGAGGGCAACTAGAATCGTAGAATGGTTACAGCACACAAGGAGGCCATTCGGCCCGTCGAGCCCGTGCCAGCTCTCTGCAAGAACACTTCAGCTAGTCCCACTCTTCCCCCGTAGCCCTGCAGATTTTTTTGTTTCAGGTACTTATCCAATTCCCTTTTGAAAGCCACGATTGAATCTGCCTCCACCATCCCTTCAGGCAGTGCATTCCAGATCCTAACCACTCGCTGCGCAAAAAAGGCTTTTCCACATGTCGCCTTTGGTTCTTTTGCCAATCACCTTAAATCTGTGTCCTCTGGTTCTCGACCCTTCCGCCAATGGGAACAGTTTCTCTTATCTACTCTGTCTCGACCCCTCATGATTTTGAACACCTCGATCACATCTCCTCTCAACCTTCTCTGCTCTAAGGAGAACAATCCCAGCTTCTCCCGTCTAACCATGTAACTGAAGGGCAACACGGTGGCATAGTGGTTAGCACTGTTGCCTCACAGCGCCAGGGACCCGGGTTCAAATCCGGCCTCGGGTGACTGTCTCTGTGGAGTTTCCACATTCTCCCTGTGTCTGCGTGGGTTTCCTCCGGGTGCTCCGGTTTCCTCCCACAGTCCAAAGATGTGCGGGTTAGGTTGATTTGGCTATGATAAATTGACCCTTAGTGTTAGGGGGGATTAAATAAGTGGGGTTACGGGGATAGGGTGGGATATGTGTCGGTGCAGGCTCGATGGGCCGAAATGGCCTCTATCTGCACTGTGGGGATTCTGTGATTCTGTGTGATTCTGAAGTCCCTCATCTCTAGAATCATTCTCGTAAATCTTTTCTGCACTCTCTCTAAGGCCTTCACATCCTTCCTTCTGAACTTTCTATATTCAGCCTGATTCTCACTTATATTCTCAACCTGACATCTGTCATACGCCCCCTTTTTCTGCTTCATCTTACCCTCCATTTCTTTCATCAACCAGGGAGCTCTGGCTTTAGCAGCCCTACCTTTCCCCCTCGTGGGAATGTACCTCGACTGTACCCGAACCATCTCCTCTTTAAAGGAAGCCCATTGTTCAATTACAGTTTTGCCTGCCAATCTTGGATTCCAATTTACCCGGGCCAGTTCTGTTCTCAACCCACTGAAATTTGCCTTCCTCCAATTAAGTGTTTCTACTCTAGATTGCTCCCTGTCCTATTCCATAGCTAATCTAAACCTTATGATACTATGATCACTGTTCCCTAAATATTCCCCTACTGACACTTGTTCCACTTGACCCACCTCATTCTCCAGAACCAGCAATGCCTCCTTCCTCATTGGCCGGAAAAGTACTGATCAAGAAAGTTCTCCTGAACACACTACAGAAATTCTTGCCCCCTCCCCTCTCTGCCCTTTACACCACGACTATCCCAGTCTAGATTAGGGATGGGCGATAAATGCTGGCCTTGCCAGCGACGCCCACGTCCCGAGAATTAATTAAAAAAAATTATTGCCCATCTACAACTGTCCTGAGGTGGTGGTGGTGGGCTTTTCCCTCGAACTGCTGCTATTGGTTGTAGTGGTTTGATGGAGCTTTCCAACGCAGTAACTCTCTAAAGCTGCGTTTATACTGGCTCCGACTGCAGGGCCTGTGAGCTGCCTCCTGACGTTTACAAATCAGGCTTCTTTATCCCAGCAACAGACTGAAGAGACCCCTTTCAAAAAAATAACGAAGAAAAATCATCAGGGGGGTTATGGGTCTGCTGCCGGGATTAGGGAGCCAGAAATTAGCACTGTAAACACAGAGAGCCAGTTCATGGAAACTTACAACACAGAAGGCGGCCGTTCGGCCAGTTGTGCCTGTGCTGGCTCTTTGAAAGGATAATTGATGCCAGTCCACCCAAATCAAAACAGCTGCCGTGTAAAAAAATAAAAGCAGCTTAAAATACAGCTACTTTGAAAGAGAAGTGTTAACAGCGATACTCAGGAAGGTAGAAGTCTGCAGTGTTACCACCGGAGGGCAACAAACTCCAGCTTTCCCCGATCGAAAAATTCCACACTGGCCGTCCCGCGAGATGCAGGTTGTTCGGAGAGGAGGAGGAGGAGGAGAAAGGCCTCAAACACTCGCGGCGTCGCGATCTCACCTGCTGCTTCATGAGGAAAACTTGCTCGTCCTCCGCGGCCACTTCTTTATCGTGGACTGGCTGGAAAAAGACACGATCTAAAGTGAATATTAGAGAAATGGAGGCACCGCGAGCAGCAGCGACATTACTTTCTTTTTCCCTCTCAAGCGGTTGGCTCTTGCTGGACCAAAGGAACTAACATAGGGGAACAGGAGGAGGCCATTCAGCCCCTCAAGCCTGTTCCACCATTCAATTAGGTCATGGCTGATCTGTATCTCAACTCCATTTACCCACCTTGCCGAACAAAAATCTATCAATCTCAGTTTTGACATTTTCAATTGATCCCCAGCCTCTACAGCTTTTTGGGGGAGAGGGTTCCAGATTTCCACCACCCTTTGTGTGAAGAAGTGCTTCCTGACATCACCCCTGAACGACCTGGCTCTAATTTTAAGGTTCTGCTTCCTTGTTCTGGACTCCCCCCACCAGAGAAAATACTTTCTCTCTGTCTACCCTATCAAATCCTTCAATCATCTTAAACACCTCGATTAGATCGCCCCTTAATCATCTATACGCGAGGGAATACAAGCCTAGTCTGTGCAACCTGTCCTCATAATTTAACCCTTTTAGCACAGGTGTCATTCTGGTGAACCTGTGCTGCACCCACTCCGAGGCCAATCTATCCGTCCGGAGATGCGGTGCCCAGTAGGGAGCACCGTACTCTAAATGGGGTCTCTAAAAAAAACGTGCAGGAGTACGCTTGCGTGGGTGTCAGTAGCTCCCTCAGGGGCCGTGTTTTGTGCATGAGCTCGGAGAGTGCTGACAGGCTGTTTGTTTTAGCATTGCCAATCCTCGGGGAATTAAAAGATTAATCTCCCGAACACCGCCGCGAGCAACCCGAGAAAATCAGAGGATTAAAAAAGTGAATTTTCTAATTTTCTCTGAACACTTTTTCTTTATTATTTATAAAAATATTGGAGATGGCTGGCGAGAGGCAGTCTGACCGGATGGGGTAGGGCAGGTCGTCATTTTTTGTTCTCCTTATCTGAGGAATGACATACTTGCCTTAGAGGCGGTGCAACGAAGGTTCACTAGATTGAGTCCTGGGATGAGAGATCGAGTAGAATGGGCCCATACTCTCTGGAGTTCAGAAGAATGAGAGGTGATCTCATTGAAACATGTAAGATTCTGAGGGGGGATTGACAGGGTAGATGCTGAGAGGTTGTTTCCCCTGGCTGGAGTGTCTAGAACTAGGGGGCATAGTCCCAGGATAAGGGGTCGGCCATTTTGGACTGAGATGAGGAGGAATTTCTTCACTCAGAGGGTTGTGAATCTTTGGAATTCTCTGCCCCAGAGGGCTGTGAATGCTGACTTTGAGTATATTCAAGGCTGAGATAGATAGATTTTTGGACTCTAGGGGAATCAAAGGATATGGGGATCGGGCGGAAAAGTGGAGTTGAGGTCGATGATCAGCCATGATCTTATTGAATGGCGGAGCAGGCTCGAGGTGCCGTATGGCCGACTCCTGCTTCTAATTCTTATGCTGTTATGTAATGAAACCCCCAGGAACATGTCCAACCAGAGTTGGCGACCCTAGTTTACGTGTGGGGACTGCCACAGTTGAGTCAAGACGTCCCACTTCTGATCACTTAGCATTTTTAAAAGCAAGGGGGAAAAAGAAACCAAGTCCAGGCAGTGACCGCGGGCTATTAGACTATGGAAGGCATCAGAAGAGGTTGATCAAGTTATCACCCGACAACACCTTCCAGCAGGAATCAGTGGATAGTCATCAGGAGCTGGAACCTTCCCTAATTTATGGGTAAATGAGGCCGATTTTAGCACCTCGTGCTGCCACCCGCAACCACAGACCAGCTAACAGTTCGATTTTGATCAGTCAAAGCGCAGCGAGGTGGAGTCTGGTGGTGAATTGAAGGATACCGAGAGCTTGCGTGGAGAGCCTCCCGCAACACCCAGCCGCCCCACAATGGCAGAGTCACTTCAAGTCAACATATCGAACAAACACTCTTTCCAATCCAGTCAAAACTTATCGGCCAAAAAATAAATTTCAAAACTTTTTTTAAAAAAATATTTCTCCCCCAATTTTTTCCTGCTTCTCAAAGGCAGCACTTAGAATGATAGAAACAGATGAGGGCCACTCAGCCCGTCATCTTTGTCCCATTGCTAGCTCCAGGTCGGAATTATAGCCACACTGAACTCCTGAGTTCACTGCCCTCCCTTATTCGCTCCCTCCATGTAAACTCCCCTACCCATATTCCGGCCACCCACTTGACCTTGCTACTCGCACAGTGTCAATCACAGAGAAGGCCATCTCTGATTACTCCCTTGAATCGTTCTCCACCCACAGCTGTGGCTCAGTGGATAGCACTCTCTCGCCCAAGTCAGAAGGTTGTAGGTTCAGGTCCCACTCCAGGAACTTGTGCACAAAAATCTAGGCCGACACTCCAGTGCAGTGCTGAGGGAGTGCTGCACTGTCGGATGAGACGTTAAACCGAGGCCCTGTCTGCTCTCTCAAGTGGATGTAAAAGATCCCCCGGCACTATTTCGAAGAAGAGCAGGGGAGAGTTCTCCCCAGGGTCCTGGCCAATATTTATCGCTCAATAAACATAACAGAAACAGATTATCTGGTCATTACCACATCGCTGTTTGTGGGAGCTTGCTGTGTGCAAATTGGCTGCCGCGTTGCCCTAAATTACAACAGTGACGACAGGCCAAAAGTACTTCATTGGCTGTAAAGCGCTTTGAGACGTTCTGTAGTCGTGAAAGGCGCTATAGAAATGCAAATCTTTCCTTCACATCCCCCTCCCAACCTTGGACAAAACTCTCCCAATTCACTTACAACTGCATTTTCAAAATCCCAAATGTGCAGCCTCTGGCCCTCCATTCACCACGACATTTCTGCAGCTACCGATCTGCTCAGCCACACCCTCACCACCACCTTTGATGCCCTATGTCCTAATTTGAGCCGGGATTGACTCAATGCCAGCAGCCACCTATAACCCGTTATCCCACCCCCCACTTTTACAATCTTCAAGCTGGGGCATGGGCATCAGCGGAGCTGTCAATACCTCACCCCCGCACCAAGTGACAATTCTTCTCTGTGTGGGTCCAGGCACAGAGTCAGCGGGCTGCTTGGTTGTAGGGCTGTGTGTCAGAGCTGAGCAGGGGGTTTTTCCCCAGTCCTGATCACCAGTTGCTGCTTTCAGGAGCAGAAGGCAAGTGAGAAACGGATTAGTGGTCGAAAAGAAGCAGCTATAGATGCTGCGAGGTGAGTGCAGGTAGAACTCTGTCAACTGCGTTACCTTTTTGACCAGAGGCTTCCCGATGATATCTTCATAGGCGTCGTCTTGTTTCACCATCACAAAGTTCTCGTGTAAAATAGCAATTTTCTTATCTTTGTCCCATCCTGCAGGACTGAAAAGCATAGAGGGAACCAACAGTGAACCACTTAGGCAGATGCGTTTAAAATCAATTATAAACCTCACGTACATGAACTGGATGTAGGGGTGATTGAAAGGGGTTCGATAGGGTAGGCATAGAGAAAATGTTTCCACTTGTGGGGGAGACCAAAATTAGGGGCAATAAATATAAGATAGTCACCAATAAATCCACGGAGTGATTATTTGCACGGTCCTTTTTTTTTTACTCCCTCTGCGCATACGCACCTTTTTGGTACTGCGCACGCACACTCGATCCGGTCTCGCGTGCGCAGTATGATATATGAGGAAGCTGGAACCGGAGAGAGATGGGGGGGGGGGGAAAGAGAGAGAGAGAGAGAAAGGGGGGCAGGGAGGGAGAGGAAGAGAGGAGAGGAGAGGGGGGGGGGGGGGGGGGGAGAGAGTGGAGAGGAGAGTGAAGAGGGGAGAGGAGAGAGAGAGTGGGGGGGAGAGGAGAGAGAGAGTGGGGGGAGAGGAGAGGGAGAGTGGTGGGGAGAGGAGAGGGAGAGTGGGGGGGAGAGGAGAGGGAGAGTGGGGGGAGAGGAGAGAGAGAGTGGGGGGGAGAGGAGAGAGAGAGTGGGGGGAGAGGAGAGAGAGAGTGGGGGGAGAGGAGAGAGAGAGTGGGGGGAGGGGAGAGAGAGAGTGGGGGGAGGGGAGAGAGAGAGTGGGGGGAGAGGAGAGAGAGAGTGGGGGGAGAGGAGAGAGAGAGTGGGGGGAGAGGAGAGAGAGAGTGGGGGGAGAGGAGAGAGAGAGTGGGGGGAGAGGAGAGAGAGAGTGGGGGGAGAGGAGAGAGAGAGTGGGGGGAGAGGAGAGAGAGAGTGGGGGGGAGAGGAGAGAGAGAGTGGGGGGAGAGGAGAGAGAGTGTGGGGGGAGAGGAGAGAGTGTGGGGGGAGAGGAGAGAGAGAGTGGGGGGAGAGGAGAGAGAGAGTGGGGGGAGAGGAGAGAGAGAGTGGGGGGAGAGGAGAGAGAGAGTGGGGGGAGAGGAGAGAGAGAGTGGGGGGAGAGGAGAGAGAGAGTGGGGGGAGAGGAGAGAGAGAGTGGGGGGAGAGGAGAGAGAGAGTGGGGGGAGAGGAGAGAGAGAGTGGGGGGAGAGGAGAGAGAGAGTGGGGGGAGGAGGAGAGAGAGAGTGGGGGGAGAGGAGAGAGAGAGTGGGGGGAGAGGAGAGAGAGAGTGGGGGGAGCGGAGAGGGAGGGGGGGAGCGGAGAGGGAGGGGGGAGCGGAGAGGGGGGGGGAGCGGAGAGGGGGGGGGGAGCGGAGAGGGGGGGGGGAGCGGAGAGGGGGGGGGGAGCGGAGAGGGGGGGGGGAGCGGAGAGGGGGGGGGGAGCGGAGAGGGGGGGGGGAGCGGAGAGGGGGGGGGGAGCGGAGAGGGGGGGGCGAGAGGGGGGGGGGGCGAGAGGGGGGGGGGCGAGAGGGGGGGGGGGGGAGAGAGGGGGGGGGGGCGAGAGGGGGGGGGGGCGAGAGGGGGGGGGGGCGAGAGGGGGGGGGGGCGAGAGGGGGGCGGGGCGGCGAGAGGGGGGCGGGGCGGGGCGAGAGAGGGGCGGGGCGAGAGAGGGGCGGGGCGAGAGAGGGGGCGGGGCGAGAGAGGGGGCGGGGCGAGAGAGGGGGCGGGGCGAGAGAGGGGGCGGGGCGAGAGAGGGGGCGGGGCGAGAGAGGGGGCGGGGCGAGAGAGGGGGGGAGAGAAGGGAGGGGGGGAGAGAGAGAGAGAGAGAGAGAGAGAGGGATGGGGATGGGGAGAGAGAGAGAGAGAGAGAGAGGAGGAGAGAGAGAGGGGAGGAGAGAGAGAGGGGAGGAGAGAGAGAGAGAGAGAGAGAGAGGAGGAGAGAGAGAGGGGAGGAGAGAGAGAGAGAGAGAGAGAGAGAGAGGAGGAGAGAGAGAGAGAGAGAGAGAGAGAGAGAGGAGAGAGAGAGAGAGAGAGAGAGAGAGAGAGAGGAAGGAGAGAGAGAGAGAGAGGGGAAGGAGAGAGGAGGCGGTCAGAAACTCCAGGAGAGGTGGTCAGGAATTTGGGTGGGAGGAGGAGGAGGTGGTCAGGCACGTGGGTAGGGGGAGAGTGTCAGGAACTTGGGCAGTGGGGGCAGGAACATGTTTGGGGATGGGAGA
The DNA here is from genome assembly GCA_030390025.1 of Squalus acanthias. NCBI lineage: Eukaryota > Metazoa > Chordata > Chondrichthyes > Squaliformes > Squalidae > Squalus > Squalus acanthias. Next base: position 22,544,730 of record CM059430.1, read on the forward strand.
AGGTCTTAACACGCAAGGGTGAACCCTGTTCTGTCTGGAGTAGGCAGTCAGAGTGGTTCAAATTACACTTTGCAAAATAATTGATTACGTAGGCAGGGGAGATCCAATTACACATTCCAGAGAAACTGCTGGGTATGTCTTGTCCTCCAAGAGGACCAATCAGCAATCAGGTCTCGTCATCCAAGGGGACCAATCAGAACTTTGGTGTTGCAAATAGACACATCCATAAATCAAATAAAGAATTCAGGAGAAACTTCTTTACCCAGAGAATGGTGAGAATGTGGAACTCGCTACCACAGGGAGTGATTGAGGCAAATAGTATAGATGCAGTTCAGGGGAAGCTGGATAAACACGAGGGAAAATGGAATAGAAAGTTATGCTGATATGGTGAGATGAAGTAGGGTGAGAGGAGGCTCGTGTATGTGGTATAAACACAGACATAGGCCAGTTGGACCGAATGGCCTGTTTCTGTGCTGGACGTTCTAATGTCTTTTCTTTGCCTCACTGAGATATTCTTTCAAATCATTTAACAGTTCCCTCTTTTCTACTAATGCAGTTTACACGTCATTCAACCAATTAACAACTTCTCAGTGACTACAGCATCCTTTTCTTCCCCTCTCCTACCCAACAAGGAGCTTGCTCCTCTTTTGGTTTTCAGTTCTGGAGGATCTACACACCCTCCTGCCCTGTCTGTAACAGACGATCGGCCTGCTGTGTTTCTCCGGATTTGGTTTCCAACACGCCTCACCATGGGAACATTTTCTGGCAAATGATTTCACCCCCGAGACCCCAACAGTTCTTTCCCCACACCTTTCAGTTATTCAGTGTCACACCACAACAACAACTTGCATTTAAATAGGAGTGTTATCAGCCAAAATTTGACACCCCACCGATCCACATAAGGAGATATTGGGACAGGTGAGTGCTAGGTTATAAGGAGCATTTACAAGAAGGAGAGAGGTAGAGGCGTTTAGGGAGGAAATTTAAGAGCTTAGGACCTAGACGGTTGAATGGACGGCCGCCAATTGTGGAGCGAAGGAAATCGGGGATGCGCAAGGCCAGAATTGGAGGAGTGCAGAGATCTGGGAGGCTTGTAGGACTGGAGGAGGTTAGAGATAGGGAGGGACGAGGTCATGGAGTGATTTGAACACCAGGCAGAGGTGGGCAACCTGCTCACAATCTCCCGACGACGCAGCCCACGCTGGGCAGCCCCACATTAATCTGGTCTCGTCGGTGGAGAAAGCACCCGTCCTTTGCTCAGCATCCATCTCCATTCCCCCACCCAACAGACCCTAGTCAATATTGGAACCTTGTTGCATGGCATTCTCGACGAGTGAATCCAGAAGTAAATTGAGGCAAATCAATGTCTCTGCCACAGACACGGAAAAACACCTTCTGTTGCATAACTAAGTACTCATCTGCACATGTCCTGCAGCATAGATGCATTTAAGGGGAAGCTAGATAATAAGTACATGAGGGAGAAAGGAATAGGATATGCTGATTGGGCGAGATGAAGAGGGGTGGGAGGAGGCTCGTGTGGAGCATAAACACCGGCATGGACCAGTTGGGCCAAATGGCCTTTTTCTATGCTATAGATTCTATGTAAGGATCACACATTCAGAAACTTCAGCACCAAGAGAATGCCCATTGCACATTAGAGCCATCTACTCTAAACCCTGCTTGTTCCCTATAGATGGAAGCACAGCACTCTGAAACACACCTCTAAACCAGGAGGTGCCTGCATGCGAATCTCTCTGCTTGATCTGCAGTCAAATGCTCGGCTGCTGATCTGCACTCCCTCCACAGCGGACACACCAGAATCGAACCACCGATCTACTGGCAACTATTTCGGTCAGCAGTGCAAAAAACCCCAAATGCTTAACCAGTGGGGAACTTGGCTACGCACCCACTTCACGTTTCAAAACGGTATTAATAAAGAGAAAAAACAACGGCAAATGCTGGAAATCTGAAATGTAAAACAGGAACGGTCAGAAACGTACAGCTAGTCAGTCAGCATGTGTAAAGAGAAAGGACAGGTAATGATATTACAGCTGTCTAGCCTTCATTAGAGATTAAAACACCTGCTGCGGGTGTCAGAACTTACACATAGTTGCTGCAGTAAATGGATCCGAGGTACAGATCAACCATGATCTAAATCGAGTGGAAGAACAGGCTCGAGGGGATGAATGGCCACCTCCTGTTCCTATAGTCAGGGTGATCGAACCTGGGCAGCTTACTGCTCTGTCTGGCTCAGAGCTCGAATCATAGGAATTTACAGCGCAGGAGGCCATTCGGCCCACTGTGTCTGTGCCGGCTGTAATAGAGCTATCCAGCCTATTCCCACTTTCCAGCTCTCGGTCCGTAGCCCTGTATGTTACGGCGCTCGAACCTGGGTCCACACAAATAAACTTGCTGAGTCTCGCCGCCTCTGTCCCGGAGGGGAATACTGCGCTCAGAGACTGGGCTTGCAACTCTGGCATCCCAGCAGCTTCCCGTGGAACTGCACGCCCGTCAACATCTCCACAGCACCAGCAGCTGACTGTACCAGAGATCCTGTTAAACACAACGGCTTCTAACGCAAACAGCAGGTGTTTTAAGTTCTAATGAAGGGCACGCACCTGAAATATCAATACCCATCCTTTCTCTCCGCACATGCTGGTCAACTCGCTGAACATCTCACATTTTCTGCCTCCGCTTACATTTTCATTTTCTACTTCTTTACAAAATGATATACAATTAGCAGATCTCCTGCAGCATCGCTCGTGGTAAATCAGAGGCTGTGCTATTACACAAGGAATGTCACACCGTATGGAAAATCTACGCTGAACAGACTTGCATATAACACGCACTTCCTGTGTCACATTTATTTCCTGTCACGCTTCAGACGTCGCACTTCAGCATACCCTCTGGCTCACGGTGAGCAACACCACCCGAGATCTGCTGGCAAAATAGAATGCATTACTCTCCCATTAAAGACGTGGCTTCAAGACGGCGAGATGCAATTGATCCACAATCGTGAAATCAAAGATGGGATCAGTTACAGGTTAGAGCGGGATTCTCTCTTTCTTTTTTATATATAAAAGTTCTTAAGGCCGCAAAGTGCAAGCATTAAGTTAAGATAGGTGATGGGCGAATGAGAGTTTAATTGTTTGGCTCGGGAATTCAGCAGACTGTCAGTTTCGGACTGCATATCAGAATCAGCCAGCATCAAGTCACTGGCTTTTTTACTCTAAGGAGCACACTGCAAGTGTACGGGTCTCTGGTGCGTTGACGTACCTGTGCAATACATTAAGGTACTTACATAAAAACCGCATCTTTTTCCACCACTAAGGCAGGCGTAGTAAACTGAAAGCCATACATTTTGTGGACGAGATATTTATACAAGAGATCGACATTCTTCTCCTCTTTTATTGACGTATAAATCAAGGCAGCACCATCTGAAACGCGGGTTAAGGAGAACATTTAACTGGGAATCACGCTTGAGCCTGGCGTGGTAGGAATAGGAGGAAAGTGGGAGTAAAAGTGTTTTCCCAGGCATTGACGTCACTTACCTTGCTCAACACACATAGAATCATAGAATGGTTACAGCCCAGAAGGCGGCTATTGGGCCTGTCGAGCCTGTGCCGGCTCTCTGCAAGAGCACTTCAGCTAGTCCCACTCCCCCGCCCTCTCCCCGTAGCCCTGCAACTTTTTTTCCTTCAGGTACTTATCCAATTCCTCTTTGAAAGCCACGATTGAATCTGCCTCCACCACCCTTTCAGACAGTGCATTCCAGATCCTCACCACTCGCTGCGTAAAAAAGTTTTTAAGTCTGTGTCCTCTGGTTCTCGATCCTTCCGCCAATGGAAACAGTTTCTCTCTCTTCTACTCTGTCTAGACCCCTCATAAATAAATTGAGAGTATCGTCTTGGCCTTGGTTTAATTTTTGCACCTTAATCACTGCCTGAAGGGACACAAAAAAAAATAAACTAGCTCGACGAAAATTTTGGAATTTGAGGGTTTAAAAAAAAATTCCACGAGTTTCAGCAGCCCTGCTTTAATTCTTTGAGGTAATGCAAATTGCTGAATAAAATTAGTCTTGGGTGCCCCCTGCTCAGAACTGGTTTCCGATGGCATGCCTGTGCTTCTGCTTACACTTCAGCCAACACAGTCGCCACTCAACTCAACACTGTACTCATCTTTCAAATCGACATCTGGTGTGTTTTTTCTGCCCTTCCCCCTTAGAATTATTTTTAAACTGGTTTTATTCTCTTCCTCTTGCCCGGTTTCCACAGGTGCAGACTGCCATCTGGTACCTCTCCCCAAGTGGTCATTAATTAATTCTTCAAGCGTGAACCTCGGCGGTGGTCATCAGGAAGCTACTTGCGAGGGCGTCATGGAGTCTGATCCTATCCGAGATCCATACATGCAGAAGTCGTCCAACGGCAATCAAGAGCGGAACCTTGCAGGAAATTTCCCCTCCCTAACCCAGCACCCTCCCGAATGTCCTGGCTCAGGTCAGCGAACTCAACAAGCTGGGCCCTGAAACTGGGCCTTTCTCAGCCTGATTTTTTTAAAATTAATTCATGGGGTGTGGGTGTTGCTGGCATGGCCAGCATTTATTGCCCATCCCAAATTGCCCTCGAGAAGGTGGTGGTGAGCTGCTTTCTTGAACCGCTGCAGTCCGTGTAGTGAAGGTACTCCAACAGTGCTGTTAGGTAGGGAGTTCCAGGATTTTGACCCAGCGACAATGAAGGATCGGCGATATATTTCCAAGTCAGGATTGTGTGTGACTTGGAGGTGGTGGTGTTCCCATGCGCTTGCTGCCCTTGTCCTTCTAGGTGGTAGAGGTCACAGGTTTGGGAGGTGCTGTCGAAGAAGCCTTGGCGAGTTGCTGCGGTGCATCTTGTAGATGGTACACACTGCAGCCATGGTGTGCCAGTGGTGGAGGGAGTGAATGTTAAAAGTGGTGGATGGAGTGCCAATCAAGCGGGCTGCTTTGTCCTGGATGGTGTCGAGCTTCTTGAGTGTTGTTGGAGCTGCACTCATCCAGGCAAGTGGAGAGTATTCCATCACACTCCTGACTTGTGCCTTATAGATGGTGGAAAGGCTTTGGGGAGTCAGGAGGTGAGACACTCGCCACAGAATACCCAGCCTCTGACCTGCTCTTGTAGCCACAGTATTTATGTGGCTGGCCCAGTTAAGTTTCTGATCAATGGTGACCCCCCCCCCAAGATGTTGATGGTGGGGGATTTGGCGATGGTAATGCCATTGGATGTCATGGGGCAGTGGTTAGACTCTCTCTTGTTGGAGATAGTCATTGTCTGGCACTTGTGTGGCGCAAATGTTAACTGCCACTTATCAGCCCAAACCTGAATGTTGTCCAGGTCTTGCACGCGGGCATGGACTGCTTCATTATCTGAGAATGGCTCAGCTGCTCAACTAGCTAAAATGACTGAACACACGTGGAAAGCTATCCTCACAGAAATTAGATAGCTTCGCACCAAATCCACAACTGGTTTTTGAAATAAAATGCAAAAGTATTCAAATTTCATTTTCTTCATGGCCCTTGGAAGAAAGGCAGAGGGCAATGTCAATATAGCGCCTTTCTCGTCCTTGGGGCGCCCCAAACCCGATCACGGCCAATTAAAAAGTTAGTGCATGTTTTTGCAGGCAACACGACAGCCAATCTGTGCACAGAAAGGTCCCACAACCAACAATGAGATGAACTGATCTCTTCCCCAATGTCCTTTGTCATATCCATATCTAACTGGTGGCACGAGGAGCTGCCAAGCAAAGGCACACCCTACAGGATGGGAGGAGAGCTGGGTCAACCTCTGCACTACGGCGACACTCTTTTGTACTTTGCTGAAGGATACACTCTAAGCAGAATCTGCGAACATGCGACTGAATGAAATCAAAGTGCTCGTCTCTGTAATCGTGTTCCTTCTCTAGTACACTGACCGCATCACACTGCAGGAGAGAAAGAGAGAGATGAGCACACACAGTAACTCGAGCAGCACGAGTGAACTACAACTACAACAGATTCCAGCAATCGTAATGTACCACAGGTAGAGCCATTTTATACATTTCTGAACCCCTAGAATTAATCTTACTACCTGTTTCTAATCCGTACATTTCAGAGAGACAGAAATACAGTAAGTTTCCAGACAAGGCAGGGCAGCACAGCACAGCCCCAAAGTGCGGTGCTTGCAATTCTCTATACAATATATTACCAATTTGAACTTATTTCACACAGGACATTTACAGCTAGCACAATTTCCTTCAGTCAGTCTGGGCTAGATTAAAACTAAGGTCCTAGAGATGAAAGATGAGTAAAACCTCCCAATCGCTAAACTTTTGTTTTTACTCATGCTTGGTATGTGGGCATCACTGGCAAGGCTGGCATTTATTGCCCATCCCTAGTCACCCCGAGGTGATGGTGGTGTAATTTCTTCTTGAACCACTGGTAGCTGGTTTGATACAACTGAGTGTCTGGCTAGGCTACTTCAGAGGGCAGTTAACAGTCAACCACCTTGGTGTGGGACTGGAGTCACATACGGCCCAGACCGGATGGAGGCAACAGGTTTCCTTCCCTAAAGGACACGAGTGAACCAGTTGGGTTTTTACAACAATTGACAGCTTCATGATCACATTTACTGATACCAGCTTTTTAATTAATTTCTAGATTTAAAAAAAAAATGAACTACATTAAAATTCTCAAACTCATTATTAATTAGTCCAAGACTCTGGTTACTAGTCCAGAAGCCATAAGCACTATGCCATGTACCTTCAGGAGGAAGAGGGTAGAAAATTAGCAAGAGGAAATTTTCTAAATTGGAGCAGGGATGTTCAAAGAATATGGTGAAAGATTAGATCAAAGACAAGCATTCACAACATTCCATTCAGCTACACATCTGGCATGATATCTGAAACATTGCAAATATCACAAGACACCCAAATAATGAGTGATTATGTTACAAAAACATGAAACACTACAAAGGGCACAGACGGTGCTCTCACATTTAAACACGAGCTGCAGCACTGCCTCACATGGAAATTGGGAGAGGGCTCCAGTAAATTGGGGAAATGCACCAGTAAATGGGGGAAATTGGGGAAGGCACGAGTAAATAAGGGGAGTTGGGGAGGGCTCCAGTGAATGGGGGGGGGGGGGAGGAAATGGGGAGGGCACCAGTAGGTTCACCGCTGGGGGGGCGGGGGGGGGGGTGTGTGTGAGCAGACAGAAGTACACACCTACATGTACACACAGATGTGCACATACACATACATATAGCCACAAACAGAAAAATTAAGGGGGGACAATAGTAAAGTAGAAAAGTCACCCGGTCCGGATGGGAAGCATCCAAGGTTGCTGAGGGAAGTAAAGGTGGAAGTTGCGGAGGTTCTGGCCACAATCTTCCAATCCTCCTTAGATATGGGGGTGGTGCCAGAGGACTGAAGGACTGCAAATGTTCTCCTGTTCAGAAAATGGGAGGGATAAACCCAGCAATTACAGGCCAGTCACCGTAACATCTGTGATGGGGAAACGGAGACACAATAATCTAGGACAAAATTAACTGGCACTGAGAAAAATATGGGCCAATAAATGAAAGTCAGCACGGATTTGTTAAAGGCAAATCATATTTGACTAACTTGCTCGAGTTCTTTGATGAAGTAATGGAGAGGGTTGATGAGGGTAGTGTGGGTGATGTTGTGTACATGGGGGGGGAAAATTCAGTTGGTTGCGCCTCCCGTTAGTGCCTTAAGAGGGCGCAAAGCAACTAGCGCCCGGGCGCAGCGATGTTTGCGCCGCTCGCGAAATTAACTAGACATTTTGCGGCGGCGCTAAACACTACCGCCACGATCTCCTGCGCCGGCAGATTGTGACGTCAGTAGAGTGCGCAACGCCCCGGTAGCGCCCCCTGCCTTACCGCCTGCCGCTAGCAACGACAGGTTGAGGGGAGCGTTTTGCAGTCAGGAAAGGACTGGGGAGCGCTATTTAAAGGCGACCGCTTCCTGCCTTTTTTTGTTGGTGACATTTTTGAACCACGCATTCTGAGAGAGAGAGGGACTTCTGGAGAGATTCAACGCTGTGTGAAGGAGTTTTGGGTACGGAGCAGCACTTTGCAGGTTCATTTTGATTTGCCCTTCCTTGTATCGATTTAGAAGAGACTGTGGGGGTTGCACTCTGAGCTCTTTCCCTGGTTCTCCTCATTGTTCTTTCCAGCAGATTTGATGTACAGGTCTCTCCAGGCCGAGATTCAAGGCCGCAATGAGCAGGATGTGGATGGAAAGCAAGATCAACCCTCCTCTTTAAGAACTGGCCGGGGTCATTGTGTCTGTGTTCCATTGCTGACTGACATCACGAGCCTTCGCCAGCGCTCTGAGTTAGCGCCTCGCTCCTCGGCCTTTGCGCCTTAAGACAGATGTGTAGCGCCTGATTTAGCGCTCCAATCACCTCCAGGGGCGATAAAAGTCAAGTTTGCAGTCGGAGGCGATAATTAGCGCCAGGCGCTAATCTTTGCGCCCGGCCGATAATTGCGCCCCAAACGGGGCGATACTGAATTTTTCCCCCATGGACTTTCAAAAGCCGTTTGACGAAGTACCACCTAATAGCCTTGTTAGTAAAATTAAAGCCCATGGGACTAAAGGGACAGTTCACTGCCTCTTGTTGCAATCAACAGACTTGCCAAAAGTATTTTCAAATTAGAAATAATTAAAGGTGTCGAGATGGTCCTCTGAGAAAAGTGCACAGCCTGGTGGTTACCGGGGGGGTGGGGGGGGGGGCCAGGTACTGTCGCCGGTCTGTGTCATTAGTTGATCTCAGGCAGACTGTGAGCAGCAGTACTGGTGTATCAGCACCTCCTGGGCTATGGGAAGGGGAGAAATTGTCCAGGGTTCCCGCTCCTGCTTACTACCCAGTGACCCCGGCTGGAAGATGCCTGCATGTGGAAGTGAGAATAGGACTGGTCTTGCAGCGGTGCCCTCTGCAGTTTAATAGCCTGCCAGCAGTCACCCCCACCCCCCCTCCACCCAGTAGATGTGCACCTGAAGAATAGCCACCTGGGGGCGAGGACCCAGCAGGTGGCCGGTGTCCGTGGAACTGATGGAGTTGGCACTTTCATAAGAGGAAAGAGGTGATCATCAGAACCAAGTTGACAGAATCCCATTTCCCTCTCCCTTTCATTCTCGGAACCTTTTAGTGTTGCCTCCTCCGGACAGGCTTCGTAAAGCAACGGGGGGCTGCGAATGAGTCTTCCTGTTAATGGGACGGGAGTGGCGTGGAGATGAGAGAGATAAGCAGCTTCGGCACAGGCCCTGGGTGTCGGGGGGTTGGCTCTGTACAGGCTGCGGCTGCTGCTGATGTGGAATGTGTTATTATCTGGTTTGTTTCATCCGTCTCCCTCAGTGCACTGCTCTGGGAATCCAGTTTCACCACGCGGCCCCAGCGGGCAGGAATCGTTTCCTGCCCTGCTCCAGCCGCTCTCCTAGCTCCTGCTCAACTCTTTCAGGAAAACCTTCTTTACCCAGAGAGGGGCGAGAACGTGGAACTCGCCACCACAAGGAGTGGTTGAGGCAAATAGCATAGATGCAATTAAAGAACCGCAGAAATTTACGGCACAGGAGGCCATTCGGCCCATCGGGTTTGTGCAGGCCGAAAAAGAGCTCTCCAGCCTAATCCCACTTTCCAGCTCTTGGTCCGTAGCCCTGTAAGTTATGGCACTTTAAGTAAGGGGAAGCTGGATAAGTACTTAAGGGAGAAAGGAATAGAAGGATATGCTGATAGGGTGAGATGAATTAGGGTGGGAGGAGGCTTGTGTGGAGCATTAACACCAGTTGGACTGAATGGCCTGTTTCTGTGCTGTAAATTCTATCCCATCACCTCCAGTGTGTTTCCATACTTGAACGGGGTCACTGGAACCAATCCATTGTACAGCTATGGCTGCAGAGAGGAAAAGCTCGCTCCACTTGTACAAAGCAAGTAGTTTGCCGAGGGAGGTGCAGCACTGACCCTCCAGACCAGGAAGATCCCGAGTTGGTACATCCCAAGTTAGCCAATCTCAGCCCAGGTAGTAGGGACGCGGCAACTGGGAGAGCCAGGAAATAAACAGAGGCAGGTTGCTGCTCCCGTCTGCTCTCCAAATAATTGAGGCTTCCTTTAAATTGGGGAGGGTGGAGATTCCCAGAACTCCTTTCGATCCACAGCAAGACACTCATAATAAAGCAAATAACTCGGGAGTTCGGAAAACCCAACCTGTGCATTATCTTTAGAGAAATACAAGTAATTGGGGAATACAAGAGCACAGAGCAGGAGTGTTGATTCTACAGCCCGTGGACCCTGGTAATCTGGCCGTCAAAGCCCAGGTAACACAGTCTTATTTGTGCTCATGTTTCTCATTTGCTGGTGTCGCCTGATCAAATATTGTGCCCCGGAGGCATGGAAGGGGTTGTTCTCAGTGCTGCAGCCTGAAGCAGATAGGGCAGCATTGAATGCATGCGTCACATACTCAAAGCGCCGCTTCTCCAGCGCAAACTTCCACAATACTCAGCCACCGTTACAAAAAGCGGCGATTCCTTCAATCCTTATTCTCTTGGCAGATTGAATGGGCTCGCTTCACTCAGCTACTGGCTGGTATGAGAAAGTACAAATACGAAGACTTGGAAAATTGGGACTGCTTTTGTTCGAACGGAGGAGATTACAGGGTAATTGGATAGAGATGCTTAAAATTATGAAGGGACGGGACACAGTAGATAGAAACAGATTGCTTCCAGTGATTGAGGAACAAGGGGACAGAGATATGCAATTTAGGAGAGAGAACAGGGAAACATTTTTTTTATACACTGAGTGTTGAGAGACTGTGGCATGCATGAGCGGAGTGAGCAATTCAAGCAGGGACCATGTCAACATTTAAAAATAGGTTAGATAGGTTGAAATAAAGGGGGATAAAGGGATATGGGAACAGGGCAACTACATGGGATTAGGACTACTGCGCGTGGAGGATAAACACCAACATAGAAATTACAACACAGAAGCAGTCTATGTAATTCTTCCCACTTACTGTGCTGTTCAATGCAGTGTTCTGTCGCAGTACCTGATCTTTGCCAGAAGATGTCACTTTGAGACTAAATGACTGGAATAGGGCAGCACTGCGTGGATTGGGCTGTGTCTGCACCTATGCCCATTGACTGTAATCACACTGCCAATGTTCTCACAGGCCCGAGTGCTGATTAATACAGGAAGGTTCCAGGTTCATTTCGTAACTGGATCTCGGCTGCGGCAGCACTTGGGGCCGATGAATGGTCTCTGCAGCCCCTGGGTTAAAGCAGGGGGAGGGGGGAAATCAGACAGCGATCGGTCTCCTGATCACTGCTTCAGGAGCTCATGCTGGAAAATGTTGCCGTCGGTTAAAGGGGAATGTGATGCCCCCGACACTCCCTATCTGGGTCCACACTTGAACGGTTATTTGGGGCGCGTATCCGTGGAACTGCACCCAGTCATGAGTCAACGCTTTCAGGAGAGGAGGGGGGGAGAAAATAAACCACATGGGCACCATGAAGTTTAAGAGTCTCTCAAAATGTTCCAAGTTAACAAACCAAAGGGACATTGAAAAGGATTAACATGAACAATGTCGCCGGGCCGAACTAACCCCTAGAATTCGAGGCCGAAGAAGCTGCCTCAAAGCCCCATTTGTCACAGTGCAGGCACAGCCAGGCCAAGAAAGCTGGATAAATCAGTGCACTCCTCCCTCAAGCACCATGCAATCAAAAGGCACAGCGGCTTTATAACATACGTGTGGGGACAGTAGTGTAGTTGTAATGTTACTGGACTAGTAATCCAGAGGCTTGGATTTGGAATCCAGAGAATTTGAGGTCAAATTCCACCATGGCACTCAGAACTTGAATTCAGTTTTAAAAAAATGAAAATAATCTAGAAATGAAAAGCTGGTATCAGTAAAAGTGACCATGAAGCTGTCGGAATGGGGATAGGGCGGGAATGTAGAGTTAATGTAGAAGTTCATTGAATGGCGGAGCAGGCTCGAGGGGCCGTATGGCCTACTCCTGCTCCTATTTCTCATGTTCTTGTGTGTGAATGTACAGTGGCCTCAAAATCTGCATGTTCATCTAAACATACGAACAATGACGGACAGGGAAAGACCCTCAGATCCATCCAGCCTGTCCCACACAATTGCAGTACAATGGCTTCAGAAAGCGAATGTACGCCTATATGTGCAATACCTTCATGAAATATGTATTTGAGAAGCCAATAAAAATTAAGGAATATTAAAAAGATGAGATGGAAATCACTCGCCCTATTCAATGCCCCTTCAAAAACAGATTTTAAAAAGTATGACAAATGCTTAATTGGGTAAAGACATATACTATGACGCAGTTTTGAAACCACTCCAGCAGTTTAAATATAGCAGAGGTTTATCAACAGCCAGCAGTGAGCTATATGCTAGTAATTCAATCAAGCTGTTCTGATGACATAGCGAGTGACAGCAATGCTGGAGCACCTTCAAACATCAGCAGACTCGGATTGAATTACTAACTCAAACTCATCGCTAATTACTTGTTCCTCTTGCTCTCACCACGGTTTATTGAACAGATGAAATGGATCGGCAGGGATGATGCTGATCCACAGACCAGGTACATCTTGGGATTGGGCCCCAGTCTATGCCGAGTTAGCTGACCTCAGGCGGGGCAGCAGTGTGACAATTACTCAGTGTCCCAAGGTAGGAACAGCCAGGGTTTTCTCTCCTGCTTATTATCCTGTGATAACCCTTCACCCATCCCTTTCTAAATTGTGTGTAGGCAGGCATCAAGTGAGGACAGGATCAGGGGATACTGCTTCTTAACCATCATTAATGCTACCCTTTAAGCAGCCAACAAGGGGCTTCCTTCCAGTGCTGCTGGAGGGTCAGTGGGGGGGGGCACATTTATTAACCTGCTCTTTTCTATTGTGGAGGGGGGGGGGGGGAAGAGAGACAAACTCAAGCCAGACAAGGGAAAGTGGACAGTTTAGATTTACACAGGCAACACCAAGTACATTGGGACAGACCGCCCAGGGAAGGTAATAGAGTAGGATAGTTTCGATCAATTGAAGGGAATGGGGTTGAAGAGTATAAGACAGCAAGTAGTGCGTGGGATGTTGCGAACGTAGGGGGGGACACAATGGCCTTTTCCAGTTCTGTGTTTGTGCTCCACCCTCCCTATTCCATCTTTCTCGGAAACACTCGGGCAGCTTCGGAACCAGTCACAAACATGGTGACACACAGTGACACACAGTCACAGACGTTCCCTCCCTGTTTCACCTTTCCTATAAGCCACGGCAACCAACTGATTTCTGTATTATTTTCTCTCAGGAATGTGGGCGACGGAAAGGCCTCATTTATTGCCCATCCCTAGTTGCTGAGGTAGTGGTGGTGGGCCTCCTTCAACTGCTGCAGTCGCTGTGGTGATGGCGCCCCTACAGCGGGGTTAGGTCGGAAATTCTTGGACTTTGACACAGCGAAGATGAACGTCAATATACGTCAGAGTTGGAATAATGTGCAACTTGAGAGAGAACTTGGGAGGTGATGGCGGTCACGATCTAGCTGCTCATGGTATCTTTTAATAGACACTCTTCAGCAGAGGTCACTAAAGGTACTGAGCCTAACTGGACCGCGCCCACTGCTGGTCCAGCAGAGAGCAACTGACTCAGTAGAAACCAGAGACTTCCCTGGTCTAAATGAGTCACCAGATCATCAGGAAGTGTGTTTACCAACCACACTATCAAGTACAAAATTAGCAACGACTACCGTGTAAAATAGCGATTGTACTTGGAGTTCCCCTGGTGCAGTATAACACTAACTGCTAAAAACCTTTAACAAGCTCTAACTCAACTCATTCTATAAACATCTAGAGAATCGCAGATTTATTTTTTGCGATGCCGAGGCTCACGAGACAACAAACCTACCTTTGTGCAGACGACCAGTACTGGAATGCCCAGATTGTGCGTTAGTACATTCTCGCCCAGCGGCAGAACCACCTCCTGGTCTTCCTGACCAGACACTGGGGCTCTCCTCTGCGGCGACCCATGAGATCCTTCCTCAGGCTCCACGTACTCCTGGAATTCCTTCACCACTGGAAACAGAGAACACACAAAGGGCATAAAACTTGGGAGCAGGAAAAGGCATCCGGATCCACTCTTCCCACAGTCCACTACAAATCAGGAGCAGGCTCACGCTCTACTCCCCTCCCAATCCAAGAATTTTTCTCTCTCCCAACCCCCATGTCAACCCAAAAACAGATGTATCCTCAACTCTGTCATCCTCAACAGTTATCATTCTGGTTTCTGTGCAAAAAGGCATCTACTGAACCACAATTAACTACTTCAACCGGTAGTCTGTTGCACATTTTCACTGTGCTGTGGGGAGAGACCATTCCTTCGAACGTCACATCTTGCTCGAGGCTGTGAATTTTGTATTCGCCCCTCAGGTTGCGCACTCACTATCCGAGCCATTTTCAAAATTCACAACCTCCAGCAAGTTTAGTGGTTAAAATATGAAAACTACAAACACAGGGAAAACCAAGTCACAGTACACTGACATTTAGAACTAAAATAAGTTGGTCATTCACAAACACACACGGCAGGCGGGCAACCAATGTTCCCGATCATTTATTTTGGGTGCGCGGCCCAATCAAATTTCCGCGCATGTGCGATTTTTCCATTTAAAAGCCGGTGAACGGCCTTGCATGGGACCTCCAGACTGCTGCGCGGACATACAGCTTAACGGGAACATTGGTGGGCACTGTAACTTGTGCTTCGCAACCCTACTCAATATTAGAGCCGTTTCCTGAACGAGTCAGATTATTTATTTTTTCCTCCCAGAGGAGTTGGTTAACTACAAAAATGTTCATCTGTCACCTGCACCCAAAGACCAGCAAAACGCACTGATACGGTCTTCATAGGAGAGTCTGCTTGGCTCAGTTGGTTGCACTCTCTCCTCAGAATCAGAAGCTCATGGGTTAAAGCCCCACTCCTGATTTAAGCAACTAGTTTAGGTTGGCAGTACTGAGTGAGTGCTGGATTGTTAGATTGGACAAGTCAAGGCAAACCTCAATCTGCCGGTTCAGGTGCACTTTTAGGAGCAGGGAGTTCTCCCGGTGTCCTGGCAAGATTCCTCCTTCAACAAACACCACCAAAAACAGATTACATAGAATTTACAGCATAGAAACAGGCCAATCTGCCCAACTGGTCCGTGCTGGTATTTATGCTCCACAAGAGCCTCCTCCCACCCTACTTCATCAAACCCTATTAGCATATCTTTCTACACCTTTCTCCCTCATGTGTTCATCTAGCTTCCCCTTAAATGCATCTATACTATTCGCCTCAACCACTCCGTGGTAGCGAGTTCCACATTCTCACCACTCTCTGGGTAAGGAAGTTTCTCCTGAATTCCCTATTGGATTTGTTAGTGACTATCTTATATTTAGGACCCCTAGAGCTTTGGTCTCCCCCACATGTAGAAACATTTTCTCCAGGTCTACCTTCATTTTAAAGACCTCTATCAAGTCACCCCTCAGCCTTCTCTTTTCTAAAGAGCCCCAAACCTGTTCAGTCTTTCCTGAGAGCAATAACCTCTCAGTTCTGGCATAATCCTTGTAAATTAAGATTAGCCAGTGGCTCCGGGCAAGAGGTCTTTTAAGGTAATGTAAATGGACCAGCTGCTCGCAATCGATGACAGCGAGACACACCTTTTGCTAGATCTTGCGTTTCACCATTGAGGCTGGCGGGATGATGTGCAAGATCATCTCAATGTCACATTTCCCATGTAAGTACAGGAAGTCAAGTGCCACACTGTCAGCAGGTGGGAACTGGGCCTGTGTGGAGCAGTGTGGGCTCCTGTTTCAGAGCCATCCTACACACAGAGACCAGAACCAAACGACAGTACAAAGGCAGTTGACTGCAGCACCTCTAGTGAAACCAGGAGACATGCAGAAAAGGTAAAAGCACCTAAATTGAACAACAGCAAAGGTACTTTCAGACTGGAGCCGGCTTGGCTTGGCATGTGGGAGATCAGTGCCCGTGGCTCTTATATTTTTTAAGGGGGCTGGGGAGGGGGAGCTGTAGAGCAGCGTTGCACTCCCACAATCTGAACTAAGCAACGCCGCTGCAGAAAAACACCTTGAAACTATCCCCACCGCAACAAGGGCTGAGTGCAGCCATGCAGATGGAAAGGGAAGGTTTTACAACACGACACAAACTCAACAGCAGTGGCTAATTACCACCTGAACAACAGACAACACAGTCCAACTACCAGTGAACGCACAGCAATCCCAGTGTCCTTCCTCGGAATGGGGAAACATATGCAGAGTGGCCATGACATTTTGACTAGCGTGTGTGGACCTCAAAGCAAGAATACTAAACCTCTGGACTGGAGAATTTTATCTATGAGGAAAGATTGGATAGGCTGGGGTTGTTTTCTTTGGAACCGAGGAGGCCGAGAGGAGATTTAATGGAGGTGTATAAAATTATGAGGGGTCTAGATAGAGTGGATAGGAAGGACCTATTTCCCTTAGCACAGAGGTCAATAACCAGGGGGCACAGATTTAAAGCAATTGGTCGAAGGATTAGAGGGGAGTTGAGGAGAGCTTTTTTCACCCAGAGGGTGGTGGGGGTCTGGAACTCGCTGCCTGAAAGGGTGGTAGAGGCAGAAACCCTCATCGCATTTAAAAAGTACTTGGATATGCACTTGAAGTGCCGTAACCTACAGGGCTACGGACCAAAAGCTGAAAAGTGAGATTAGGCTGGATAGCTCTTTATTGGCCAACAGACACAATGGGCCAAATAACCTCCTTCTGTGGCGTAAATTTTTATGATTCTATAATCTGCTCTCCCTATTGACCAACAGAAATAAGATAAATATAGCCATTTGTGCATTGCCTGTGGGGATTTAATAAAAGCATACAGATAAATGAATCAAAGAATATCGCAAGACCTCAACACTGGGGACCGCAGAAACCTTTCATCGTATTCGCAAAGTTAGAGAAATCCTCTCAGGTAGTTGTTGCAATTTGTTTTTACAGAAGTCTAAGCGACGAATGCAGCAGTGAAGTCGTAGCAGGAAAAAGTGTTTGAACACTGCAGACCGAGAGATCCTGGTTGTCGTGCAACACACCTCCCTCGCAAAGCAAATAATGCAGATAAAGCAATCCAAGTTTAGACAAACATTAGTGTCATTTTTCCATGGTGGAGAGAAGATAAGATCAGTTACACTCTCACTGCCCTCCCCAAACAAAGATTTAAACCATGCAACCAAATGGGAATAGTTCTGCAATACAAAGTTGCTCCACTATTGCAGAATACACCCTCTTTACAGAGGGACACCTTCAGCAACACTGAAACACAGCATAAAAACAATTTTAAAGCAACTCCGCAGTTACATAAGAACTTAATAGGAGCAGGAGTCGGCCATACAGCCCCTCGAGCCTGCTCCGCCATTCAATAAGATCATGACTGATCATCGACCTCAACTCCACTTTCCTGCCCGATCTCCATATCCCTGATTCCCCTAGAGTCCAAAAATCTCTCTCTCTCAGCCTTGAATATACTCAAAGACTCAGCATTCACAGCCCTCTGGGGCAGAGAATTCCAAAGATTCACAACCCTCCAAGTGAAGAAATTTCTCCTCAGTCTTAAATGGCCGACCCCTTATCCTGGGACTATGCCCCCTAGTTCTAGACACTCCAGCCAGGGGAAACAACCTCTCAGCATCGACCCTGTCAATCCCCATCAGAATCTTGTATGTTTCAATGAGATCACCTCTCATTCTTCTAAACTCCAGAGAGTACAGGCCTATTCTACACAATCTCTCATCATAGGACAGCCCTCTCATCCCAGGAATCAATCTAGTGAATCTTCGTTGCACCGCCTCCAAGGCAAGTATATTCTTCCTTAGATAAGGAGACCAAAACTGTGCACAGTACTCCAGGTGTGGTCTCACCAAGGCCCTGTACAATTGTAGCAAGACTTCATTACTCTTATATTCCAATTCCCTTGCAATAAAGGCCAACATGCCATTTGCTTTCCTTATTGCTTGCTGTACGGGCATGCTAGCTTTCTGTGTTTCTTGCACGAGGACACCCAAATCTCTCTGAACACCAACATTTGAAAGTTTTCACCATTTAAAAAAATATTCTGTTTTTCTATTCTTCCTACCAAAGTGAATAACCTCACATTTCCCTACATTATACTCCATCTGCCACCTTACTGCCCACTCACTTAGTCTATATCCCTTTGCAGACTCTTTGTAGACCCAACTAACTTGTAACTAACTCCTTGCATTTATATAGCTCCTTTAACACGTTAGAAACGTCCCAAGGCACTTCAGGAAAATGGTGTCAGATTAGGAGGGGTGACAAACAGCTTGCTCTAATAGATGGGCTTTAAAGGAGGCTCGAAAGAGCAGAGGGAGGTGAAGTGGGCGGGGTGGGGGTGGTGCTTATGGAGGGAATCCCAGAGCATGGGGTCCAAGTGACTGAAGACACAGCCACCAATGATGCAACAACAGAGGACGGTAATATGCAGGAGTCTGGAATCAGAGGAGCAGAGTTGAAGGGGGAGCAACTTTTGGACATTTAAAGACAATACCCACTGCTGAAAATGCCACGGAAAGATAACTTGGTGCTTTCACTACATCAAAGAGCAGGGTAGAAAAACTCACTTTCTATTAATTGACAGCCCGATGACTGCAGTGTGCCTTTAGGCAGTCACAGCAAAGAATAGAGATCAACACCACCTCAACTGAGTGCAGTTATATATACGCGCACACACACGTCAGCCCATGCTATTCTATAAATGGGCAGCACTCAAGTTCATTTTGTTCTGTTTTCGGAGTCTGACCTGCCAACTGTCTGCTTTCACAGCAGGCAACAGCGAGCAGTAATGTTCCCGTGACTTTTTTTTTGGGTGCACAGCCCCTTTAAAGGGACTGAGCGGCCCATTAAAAATACCACGTATGCGTGGTTTTTCCTATTTGAAAGCCGGCTACGTGGGAGCTGCGCGGCTTAAAGGGATCACTGGAGAGTTCAAATCGCGCGAGTTCAAATGTAAGGACATTAGATTTTTAAAACTTCTGACAAAGGACAAACCTAAAACGTTAAGTTACCTGTTCTCTCCACCGATGCTGATTGACCTGCTGAGCACTGCCAGCATTTTCTGCTTTTGGTTTAGGTTTTATTTCGCGAGCGAGTTACAGGGAAATAGGGAAGCAGGCGATAAAGGAAACATTCCTATTTTTGTTTGCTCTGTAATTTTCTGGGCACATTCTGTAATATCATCCGAGTGGGGACTGCAGCGATTAAGCTAGTGTCGCCTTTACCTAATCACTGAAAAATGCAGCACATGATCCGTTCAGTCAAGATCGAACTCTCGCGGTCGGGTAACACAATAGCGTCCTAGCTTTCTAGCTCGCTAATAGGCAAGGCAACATTCGTATCTAGCATTTGTCCAGAGCATTATTTATTTTAACCGCACTCAAAAAATGCTGAGGTATTGCTGCACAAGTGCCCGTCTCCTTCCTTGGCCATTACCTGCGTGTTAGCCCAGAGGATGAGGGTCAGCCGGCTATTTGACTGTGAAGGGCATCACAGGAGACCCCCAAATTTTCTCTTCGCCCCACACAGACGCAATTCAACAGGGATCACTAGATAGCGACCAGGAACAGGAGCCTTGGCAGAATGTTCTCTTTTAAACTTGCTAACCTACAACCACTGAAGTCGACTACAACCGCACCCAGTGCCCTGGCATAAATCACCTAACCCAGCACAGATCAGGGATCAAAGATGGGGCAGAGCTGGTCTGTGTAGTGTCAGCAGCTCACTGGCCAGAGCTCTGATCTACTGGGACACTAAGGAGCCCAGGTTAAATACTTTCAGTTCTGATGAAGGGTCACCGACCTGAAATGTTTCTCTCTCCAGACGCTGCCTGACCACCTGAATATTTCCAGCATTTTCTGTTCATATATTAAATATTTTCACAATATTGTTCCAAAATATTCTTAGTTCCAACCTTTTATGTCCTCGGTCAGGTGATACATGAAAGTGGGATAGTCAGAGGGAGTTGCTCATTTGGAGCTTGCCTGCTTATTATTACTGAAATGAGAAGTCGCACAACACCAAGTTATAGTCCAACAGTTTTATTTAAAATTACGAGCTTTCGGAGCTGTTGCCCCTTCGTCAGGTAAAGGCACAATGAGGGAATCTATTACACAGTATATAAACACAGAAAGCAATTTGTCTGCAGAGATACAATCTTTCAGGGAGGCATTACATCAAAGACACACCAGAGTACAGCCTGTGCTCTGGTGTGTCTTTGATGTAAGGCCTCCCTGAAAGATTGTATCTCTGCAGACAAATTGCTTTCTGTGTTTATATACTGTGTAATAGATTCCCTCATTGTACCTTTACCTGACGAAGGGGCAACAGCTCCGAAAGCTCGTAATTTTAAATAAAACTGTTGGACTATAACCTGGTGTAGTGCGACTTCTCATTTTTGTCCACCCCAGTCCAACACCGGCATCTCCGCATCATGACTATTATTACTGACATCGAGATGATCAGGCAATCCCTTTTAAACCAAACAGCTGTTTCTCCCTCCCCCATTCCAAGCATTTTCTATGTTACTTTTGGGATAATATTAAAGAAATAAAACAGTTCCCTGTCAACAGAGAGTAAAAAGCAGGACATGTTGATTCAGAGGAGTCAGCTGTGGCTCAGTGGGCAGCACGCTCTCACCTCCGGTCATGAGGTTGTGGGTTCAAGTCCCACTCCAGAGACTTGAGCACAAAAATCTAGGCTGGCACTCCCAGTGCAGTACTGAGGGAGTCAGAGGTGCGGTCTTTTGGATGAGACGTTAAACAGCCCTGTCTGCTCTCAGGTGCACGTAAAAGATCACATGTCCACTATATCGAAGAAGAGCAGGGGAGTTCTCCCCGGTGTCCTGGGGCCGATATTTATCCCTCAACCAACATCACAAAAACAGATTATCTGGTCATTATCACATTGCTATTTGTGGGAGCTTGTTGTGTGCAAATTGGCTGCCGTGTTTCCTACATTACAACAGCGACTACACTTCAAAAACTAATTCATCGGCTGTAAAGCACTTTGGGACGTCCTGAGGTCGTGAAAGGCTCTATAGAAATGCAAGTCCTTCTTTTCTTTTGAAGACGCAGTTATGAATTAAATACGTAGCTAGATAGTACAATCTCAAATAGGAGAGTGGAAATCCCCTCAAGCCAAGTTTGTTTGTTTAAGGTGTTTCATTATCTGTGTACTCAGGGAGTTCCAGGAACTCCTACAATCACAAAACAACACAGCAAATCTCAAGACATTGCAGTCTGTAAAATACATAATAATTGTTTATTTGGAAACACAGCCATAGGTTCTAAATTTAAATAGAAACATAGAACAGAAAAATAGAAGCAGGAGTAGGCCATTCGGCCCTTCGAGCCTGCTCCACCATTCAATATGACCATGGCTGATCCTCTATCTCAATACCATATTCCCGCTCTTTCCCCGTACCCCATAGTGCAGCTTGGCTCAGTGGTAGAACACTAAGATGTTACGGTCTTGGAAAGGGTGCAGAGGAGATTTATCAGACTGATACCAGGGATGAGGGATTTTAGTTATGTGGAGAGACTGGAGAAACTGTTTCCAGTGGCAGGAGGGTCAGTCGCCAGAGGGGACAGATTTAAGATAAATGGCTAAAGAAACAGAGGGAAGATGAGGAGAATTTTTTTTATGCAGCGAGTTATGATGATCTGGAATGCGTTGCCTGAAAGGGCGGTGGAAGCAGATCCAATAGTAACTTTCAAAAGGGAATCGAATAAATACTTGAAAAGGAAAAGAATTGCAGGGTTATGGGGAAAGCGCAGGGGGAGTGGGATTAATTGGAGAGCTCTACCAAAGAGCCGGCACAGATATGATGGGCCGAATGGCCTCCTCCTGTGCTGTAAGATTCTATGATACTGACGTGATGAGGTGCGATATAAATTCAAGTTCGTTATTATAAAAGATAGAATGTGCAACTTCAGTACCATCCATATTAAAACAATATGCAAAAACATATTTTGTATGAACAAAACAGTTTTTTTGTTTAAATATATTGTGGGCGGGGCACTAATGCTCCTAGCGCAGGACAGCAAAGAAAGAACTTGCATTTATAAAGCACCTTTCCCAACCACCGGACGTCCCAAAGTGTTTTACAGCCAATGAAGTACTTTTTGAAGTGTAGTCAGTTGTAATGTAGGAAACATGGCAGCCAATTTGCGCACAGCAAGCTCCCACAAACAGCAATGTGATGAGCAGATGATCTGTATTTTTGTGATGTTGATTGAGGGATAAATATCGGCCAGGAGACCAGGGAGAACTCCCCTGCTCTTCTTCGAAATAGTGCCAGAGGATCTTTTACGTCCACCTGAGAGCGCAGACGGGGCCTCAGTTTAACGTCTCAACTGAAATACACAGCACTGCATTGGGAGTGTTAGCCTGAATTTTTGTGCTCAAGTGTCTGGAGCGGGACTTGAACCCACAACATTCTGACTCAGAAGCAAGAGTACCAACACAAAAGGGTTAAAAAAAAAAAGACGAGATTAACCGAGTAGTCGCAATGTCAAGCTTCGGTTCTTAAAAAGCAATAAATTGTAGGAGGATGGGATGACTGAAGGAGCATAAAGAAGTTTTGAGGTGTTAGGGGGGAAAAAAAACTGCGATTAGACCGTGCAACGAGTCTCGATCAGCACAGTGAGGATGGAGGAAAGGAGAAAGAACGAACTTTCAAAACTTGCCAACGCTACTATTTACCAACTTAGGCATTTCTGCCCCCACCCACGCCACAACCCACGCTCACATTTACCACATCGCCAGCAGGTTTGTCATCGAGACAGTTTATCACTTATTAAAATAATTCTTAAAGCATTCTGATCTATAAAATCATTGAAAGGGCATCACCTCAGCAGGAAGGAGGAGAGTGCCAGAGACGGGAGGGAGAGAGAAGAAATGTTTTTTTTAAAATTCATTTATGAGATGTGGGCGTCGCTGGCAAGGACAGCATTTATTGCCCATCCCTAATTGCCCTCGAAAATGTGGTGGTGAGCCGCCTTCTTGAACTGCTGCAGTCCGTATGGTGAAGGTGCTCCCACAGTGTTGTTGAGGAGGGAGTTCCAGGATTTTGACCAAGCGACAATGATCGGCGATATACTTCTAAGCCAGGATAGTATGTGATTTGGAGGGGAACTGAGAGGTGGTGGTGTTCCCACACGCCTGCTGCCCTTGTCCTTCTAGGTGGAAGAGGTGCTGCCGAAGAAGCCTTGGCGAGTTGCTGCAGTGCATCTTGTAGATGGTGCACACTTCACACACGGTACGCCGGTGGTGGAGGGAGTGAATGTTTAAAGGTGGTGGATGGTGTGCCAATCAAGTGGGCTGCTTTGTCCTGGATAGTGTCAAGCTTCTTGAGTTTTGTTCGTAATAGATCCGGGGAGAAGAGGAGGGGGATAACAAAGGGAGATACCCAGTTGTGCTGACCTGCATTTTTATTTTATCAAGAAGCCTATGTGGCAACAAAAAGCAAAAGTAAAAATTGCTTGGGTGATGAGCGCAGGGTCTAAAAGCTTGTAGACTGTGGTGCTTAAATCTGTTGGCAATAATGGAAAGTTAAAACAAAAATCACAAATCCTGCACACGTTCTGTGGAATAGAACTAGCGGAGGTGTGTGCACAGTATTTTGTTGCACCCGTCAACGTGACCGTTGAGCATTAATGGATGGCAGTGTCCCTTTATTTGTGACCTTGGTTTGAATTTTATCCACGATGGAGAAATCTGGGGGAGTCTCAACTCTGTCCACAGTGAATGCAGACCCCCGGAACATCCGCTACATTGTCAATCTCGCTCAAAGACCATGAGAAATATTGGAGAAATGGAAACGTCACACTAGTGTAGTAGGATGCATTCTTTGAGATTGTTTTTAAGCCTCACTGTTGTAATAAAGCAGATGACGTGACAATGCACCTAGCCCTGCAAATTTTTCCTTTAAGTATATATATCACAGAATCTTACAGGAGGCCATTCGGCCCATCGTGCCTGCTCTTTGAAAGAGCTCTCCAATTAGTCCCACTTCCCCAGCTCTGGGAGTAGCTGATGAGCCAATTAGATGCAAGACATAGCAAAGTATTTCAGTATCAAGAGCCCAGCAACACATCTGCGAATTAAGAGCTGAAAATGGAGCTGACCAGCTCCTGCGAAACCTCTACCACCTAGAAGGATAAGGACAGTAGGCGCATGGGAACACCGCCTGCAAGTTGCCCTCCAAGTCATACACACAATCCTGACTTGGAAATATATCGCCATTCCTTCATCGTCACTGGGTCAAAATTGTGGAACGCTCTCTAACAGCACTGCGGGAGACACCACACGGACTGCAGTGGTTCAAGGTGGCTCACCACCACCTTCTCAAAGGCAATTAGGGATGGGCAATAAATGCTGGCCTTGCCAGCGACGCCCAGATCCCAGGAACAAATAAAAAAGTCTAAGCGAGCTCAAATCAGAGGCACAGAAGGAGGCCATTCGGCCCATCGAATCCATGCCAGCTCTCTGTAGAGCAATCCAGTCAGTCCCATTCCCCTGCTCTACCCCCGTAGCCCTGCAAGTTTATTTCCCTCAAGTGCCTATCCAGTCCCCCCTTGAAAACATTGAGTGTCTCCGCTTCCATCGGCAGCAAATTCCAGATCACCACTCGCTGCGTAAAAAAGTTTTTCCTCACACCCACCCCTGTATCTCTTGCCCAAAACCTTAAATCTGTGTCCCCTAGTCCTTGTACCATCAACTAGTGGGAACAGCCTTTCCCCATCTAGCCTATCCAAACCCGTCATAATCTTGTACACCTCTATCAAATCACCCCTCAACCTCCTTTGCTCTAATAAAAACAAATCCAGCTTCTCCAACCTGTCCTTGTAGCGAAGATCCCCATCCCGGAACCATTTTGGTAAATCTCCTCTGCACCCTCTCAAGGGCCATCACATCCTTCCTAAAGTGCGGTGCCCAGAATTGGACCCAATACTCTAGTTGTGGCCTAACCAGTGTTTTTAAAAGGTTCAGCATTACTTCCTTGCTTTTGTACTCTATGCCTCTATTTATGAAGCCCAAGATCCCATATGCTTTGTTAACCACTCAATGCAGGGGTGGCCACCTTTAGGGACCTATGCTCATTAGCTCCCAGGTCCCTCTGTCCCTGCACACTCTTTAAAAACTGTGCCATTAAGTGTATATTGCCTCTTCCTGTTCCTTCTGCCAAAATGCATCACCTCACACTTCTCTGTATTAAATTCCATCTGCCACTTGTCTGCCCATTCTGCTAGCCTTTCTATGTCCTGTTGCAGTCGATTGGTATCATCCTCACTGTTTGCCACACCCCCAAGTTTGGTGCCATCGGCAAATTTAGAAATTCTACTGATTTCCAAAATCCAGGTCATATTCATATATATCAAAAAAGCAGTTGCCCCAGCACTGACCCTTGGGGAACACCACTGCCTACCATCTTCCCGTCTGAAAAACAGCCATTTACCACAACTCGCTGTTTTCTGCCCTTAAGCCAATTCCTTATCCAAGTTGCCACTGACCCACCTATTCCATGAGCCTCAATTTTGTTAACCAGCCTTCTGTGGTACTTTGTCAAACGCCTTCCTAAAATCCATGTAGACAACATCCATTGCATTCCCTTCATCAATGCTCTCTGTTACTTCATCAAAAAATCCAATTAGATTAGTCAAACACGATCTGCCTTTTACAAATCCGTGTTGGCTCTCCTTAATTAGCTTAAATCAACAAGCAATGATGTCTATGTGGAAACCTAAACCAACCAGAACTGCGTAAAGATAAACTCTCGAAAGCTTTTCTTCGTTCCCACCCCAAAAATAGCAACTCAATACTGGGAGCTGCAGACCAGTAGTATTGAGTGCTTGGAGACCAGCCAACTGGAGGTTGCATTTTCCCTCTCCCAGGGAGATGCACAGGCTCAGTTACCCACAGCATCCTGTCTTGCGAAAGACAAAACTCAAGACCTAATGCAGCAAATTTGAGGAAATACAAAAAAGAGGCTTACATCTATAAAAGAAAAAGCTTGCATTGCTATAACACCTTTCCCGACCTCAGGACGTCCCAAAGTACTTTACAGCCAATGAAGCACTTTTGAAGTCTAGTCGCTGTTCTAATGTAGGAAATTCACTGCTGAAAGTTTTTTTTGTAACTTAAAAAGCAAAAGTTTTCGCCCTCCAACCTTCTCAACTGAAGTTTCTGCATTTGCTGAGGCACAATTCCACCATCACCAGCACCCCTCCAGTAGTCCGCCCAAGTGGCCAAGGATAAATCGAGACAACGAGTATCAGCAAGTTATTTTGTGGGGAGGCGGTGGGAGGGAACAATCACGGCTGAGCTCGAGCCCTGCTCTCACCTGATGCCCTCACACACTCGCTTTCTATTTTAGGCAATTTAAATTTTGCTGAATAGCGAGTGGGCGCAGGAACCAATGTCCCTATAATTTTATTGGGGGTACGCCGCCCCTTTAAATTCAATGTCCGCACATGCGCGGTTATTCTAACTGAAAAGCCGGCGAGTGGTCTGCGCGGGAGCTCCAGACTGCTGCGCGGCAGCACAGCTTAAAGGGAACACAAACCAGGGATGGGACCCGATCCTTCTGGTCTGTACGGGTTATTGCTGCAACAGTTCTCCATTGACTGTAAAGCACTTTGGGACATCCTGAGGTCGTATAAATACAAGTCTTTCTTTTTACTTGCTTTGGTGTGAGGGGTCAGATCCAAATGACAGCTGGGCTCTGTACAGTGCACTCTGGCCTTAGTCAGAAGGCTGTGGGATCAAGCACTACTCTAAAATCAAGTGCACACAGTTCAGTGCCGTGTAGTATGGTCTGAGCAGCAGTCTTTTGGATGAGATGTCTGCCCATTCCAGTAACACAAAATATGCCAGGGCACTATTTGAGGAGCGGAAGGTATCCTGGTCAACATTTTTCCCTCAACCATCACAAAAACAGAACAACAACAACAACTTGTATTTATCGAACACCTTTAATGTAGTAAAACGTCCCAAGGCGCCGCACAGGAGCATTTTAAAGACAAAAAATTTGACATCGATCCACATCAGGATAAATTAGGGCAGGTGACCAAAAGCTTGGTCAAAGAGGTAGGTTTTAAGGAGCGTCTTAAAGGAGGAAAGAGAGGTAGAGAGCCGGAGAGGTTTAGGCAGGGAATTCCAGAGCTTAGGGCCTAGGCAACAGAAGGTACAGCCACCAAAGGTTGAGCGATTATAATCAGGGATCCTCAAGAGGGCAGAATTAGAGGAGCACAGATATCTCGGGGGGTTGTGGGACTGAAGGAGATTACAGAGATTGGGAGGGGCGAGGCCATGACGGGAACTGGTCATTCACCTTGTTTGCAGTGTGTGGGATCTTGCTGTGTGTAAATTGCCTGCCATATGTGTCAATATAAGAGTGATTACACACTTCAAAAATAATTCATTGGTCGTGAAGCACTTTGGGATGTCCCAAATCCATGGTACAGTGCAATATAAAAACAAGTTCTTTCACACATCTGCATTATTCCCTCAACTTCATGAATAAGGTTTACATAGTGATGGCCCTAATCAGTGATAGACATGTAATATTTCCACAACCCTTGCATTGCCATTGCTGTTACTGTTGTAACTCCCACTCCTCATTTGCTTCAATTTCCATTTTGTTTCATTTGTTTTAACTTCATTCATCATCTCATTGTTGTTTATAGGAAAAAGACATGCATTTCTACAGCGTCTTTCACGACCACCAGACGTCCCAAAGCGCTTTACAGCTAATGAAATACTTTTTGAAGTGTAGTCACTGTTGCAATGTAGGAAACACAGCCAATTTGCACACAACAAGCTCCAACAAACAGCAATGTAATAATGACCAGATACAGGAAACTCTCATTTAAACGGCACCTAAATATCTGGAATTCTCTATTAACCGGCAAAACTCATACTCCGAAAACACCACCTCAATAACCGTTTTGTTTTACTGTTAAGTAATTAAAGAGTTATGGATTACCCTCAACTGGCAGTACTGTATTTAATCAAGCATCTTCCACCATCCATTTAACACAACATTCTGTAGGTGAGTACCCAATTACTGTATACTGCACATTTCTTGATTTTTTTATTTTTGTTTGTTAAAAATAGCCTCGGTAGATAACCCTCTCTGTCATCCGGAATTTTTAATCAACCGGCACCATCCTGGTCCCGTCGGTGCCGGATACCAAAGAGTTTCCTGTAATCTGTTTTAGTGATGTTGCTTGAGGGATAAATATTGGCCAGGACACCAGGGATAACTCCCCTACTCCTCTTCGAAATAGTGCCATGGGATCTTTTACGTCCACCTGAGAGAGCAGACGGGGCCTCGGTTTAACGTCTCATCCGAAAGACGGCACCTCCGACAGTGCAGCGCTCCCTCAGTACCGCACTGGGAGTGTCAGCCTAGACTGGAGCTCAAGTCTCTGGAGTGGGACTTGAATCCACAACCTTCTGACTCAGTGGCCGTGGCTGCGAGCCGAGGCTGCAGTGTTTGCCTAGATGACAGTCACTGAACTCCAAAAGAAACGCACTACGTGAAGCGCTTTCGTAGATTGACATCATGTGCTGTGAAAATGCAAGTATTTTTCAAATGTTCTTCAAAATACACACCATCCTGACGTAGAAGTATATCACCGATCCTTCATCGTCACTGGGTCAAAATCCTGGAACTCCCTACCCAACAGCACTGTGGGAGCACTTTCACCACACGGACTGCAGCGGTTCAAGAAGGTGGCTCACCACCATCTTCTCAAGGGCAATTAGGGATGGGCAATAAATGCTGGCCTTGCCAGCGATGCCCACATCCCATAAACGAATTTTTAAAAAAATATATATAACTGGACAATTGAGTTCCCCTCTCAGTTCTCAATGGGCGGAGGTCCCAGGCTGCTTCATCCAATGAGACAGAGGAATGGTGCACATCAGGTTTGCAACCAAACTACCACCCCAAGACATCAAGGTATTGACTTGGATAGAGAACTGGTTGGCAGATAGAAAGCAAAGAGTTGGAATAAACGAGTCTTTTTCCGAGTGGCAGGCAGTGACTAGTGGGATACCGCAGGGATCGGTCCTTGGACCCCAGCTATTCACAATATATATTAATGATCTGGACAAGGGAACTAGATGTAATATCTCCAAGTTTGCAGACGACACAAAGCTGGGTGGGCGTGTGTGCTGTGAGGAGGATGCCGAGAAACTCCAGGATGATTTGGACAGGTTGGGTGATTGGGCAGAAGCATGGCAGATGCAATATAATGTGGATAAATGCGAGGTTATCCACTTTGGTGTCAAAAAAAGGAAGGCAGATTATCTGAATGGCAATAGATTGGGAGAAGGGGAAGTGCAACGAGACCTGGGTGTCCTTGTGCACCAGTCGCTGAAGGTAAGCATGCAGGTGCAGCAGGCGGTTAAGGCAAATGGTATGTTGGCCTTCGTAGTGAGAGGGTTTGAGTACAGGAACAAGGATGTCTTGCTGCAGTTGTACAGGGCCTTGGTGAGACCACACCTTGAGTATTGTGTGCAGTG
The DNA here is from genome assembly GCA_030390025.1 of Squalus acanthias. Classification (NCBI taxonomy): domain Eukaryota; kingdom Metazoa; phylum Chordata; class Chondrichthyes; order Squaliformes; family Squalidae; genus Squalus; species Squalus acanthias. The sequence continues at coordinate 22,574,385 of CM059430.1, forward strand.
CTAGTCACCTTATCTGAGGAAGGATGTTCTTGCCATGAAAGGAGTTCAGCGAAGATTCACCAGGCTGATACCTGGGATGGCAGGAATGACGTATGAGGAGAGATTGGGTCAATTGGGCTTATACTCGCTGGAGTTTACAAGAATGAGAGGGGATCTCATTGAAACTTATAAAATTCTGAAAGGACTGGACAGACTAGATGCAGGAAGGATGTTCCCGATGGTCGGGGAGTCCAGAACCAGGGGTCACAGTTTAAGGATAAGGGGTAAGCCATTTAGGACAGAAATGGAGGAGGAATTTCTTCACCCAGAGAGTGGTGAACCTGTGGAATTCTCTGCCACAGAAGGCAGTAGAGGCCAACTCATTAAATATATTCAAGAAGGAGTTGGATATATTTCTTAAGGCTAAAGGGATCAAGGGATATGGGGAGAAAGCAGGGACAGGGTTCTGAATTTGGATGATCAGCCATGATCGCATTGAATGGCGGAGCAGGCTAGAGGGGCCGAATGGCCTACTCCTGCTCCTATCTTCTATGTTTCTATGTCACTTCCTCCTCATCTCCCTTATAATTAGATCTGTTACTTCCTATTTCACAGACTCTGTCTTCTGTGCTATTTTGGTTTCTGGCCAAGACTGAAGTATCATGTTGATGTATGAGGAGTTGCAGTTACAAGAACTGAAAGAAGGGTGTGTCAACCCATATTAGGGGTGGCAGCACTGGTTAACCACTGCTGAAGACTTACTTCAGCTACCTGTGTCAACTTGGCTCAGTTAGCACCTTGCCTCTGGCTCAGAAGTGCATAGGTTTGAATCCCACACTAGGACTTGAGCAGATAGTCTAGGCTGACATTGCAGTGCACTGCTGAGGGAGTGCTGCACTGTCGGAGGTGCTGTCTTTTGGATGAGACGTTAAACCGAGGCCCTGTCTGCCCCCTCAGGTGGCCATAAAAGATCCCAAACTAACTCCAGTCTGCTGTCAATGTTGTCATATAACTAACCATCTCACACATCGAGACTGCACACGTTAGATCTTAACCCCTGTAATGAGCTGGTTAGTTGGTATCAGCCTGGGCCCCATCAGCCAGCAGACCGCACAGGTTCGGACAGACTTCTTTCTGGGCTCTGCGCCAGATGCCAATTCTGAAGCGGCTAAATCAGCACTGGTCACTTTTCTTGAAAAGCAGAGCACGAGTTTTCACCAGAGACTCAATAGTTCAGTGGGTAGTGAGCAGTTATGAAATTTCACAAGATTATTCGTGAGGAAAGTCATTTGCCCACCTCAGCTCTACCAATACTGGATGAGAAGAAATTTTCTCCAATTAAATATTGGGAAGACCGAAGCCATTGTCTTCGGTCCCTGCCACAAACTCCGTTCCCTAACCACCGACTCCATCCCTCTCCCTAGCATCTGTCTGAGGCTGAACCACACTGTTCGCAACCTTGGTGTCATATTTGACCCTGAAATGAGCTTCCGACCACATATCCGTGCCATAACGAAGACCGCCTATTTCCACCTCTAACATCGCCCGTCTCCACCCCGCCTCCGCTCATCTGCTGCTGAAATCCTCTGCTGCTGCTAACACTCCTTTGAAGCACCTGGGGCATTTTACTGCGCTAAAGGCACTATATAAATACAAGTTGTTGTTACCTCTAGACTTGACTATTCCAACGCACTCCTGGCTGGCCTCCCACATTCTACCCTATGTAAACTTGGTCATCCAAAACTCGGCTGCCCATGTCCTAACTCACACCAAGTCCTGCTCACCCATCACCTGTGCTTGCTGACCTACATTGGCTCCCGGTAAGCAACGCCTCGACTTCAAAATTCTCATCCTTGTTTTCAAATTCTTCCATGGCCTCGCCCCTCCCTATCTCTAACCTCCTCTAGCCCTACAACCCCAACACCCCACTCTTTCCCCCCCCCCCACCCCCCCAAAAAACCCAGTATACATTTGCTTCTCTAATTTTGCCCTCCTCAGCATCCCTGATTTTAATCGCTCCACCATTGGTGGCCGAGCCTTCAGCTGCCTGGGCCCGAAGCTATGGAATTCCCTCCCTAAACCTCTCTTTCCTCCTTTAAGATGCTCCATAAAACCTACCTCTTTGACCAAGCCTTTGTTTACCTGTCCTAATATCTCATGTGGCTCAGTGTCAATTTATTTTTCCTGATAACACTCCTGTGAAGCACCTTGGGACATTTTACTACGTTAAAGGCACTATATAAATACAAGTTGTTGTTGTCATTAATACACCCGCTAGTCCATTGTACATGCCGATTATTTTCCATGCAAGGTACTTCCTAACATCAGTCTGAAGTTTACCAGTTTGAATCCATGCTCCCTGGCCTAATGTTGCGTTCAGCTTAGAAGGAGGAATAAGATGATTGTGGATTTTCACAGTACAACAGTCACCTGAATCGTTTGAACTTGTTTGCTTATTGTCACCTGCCTGTTCATTGCATTAGCAGCTGGCTGACTGGTTTTATTTAATTTCTACCAGATAACTTATATAACAGGTTATAAAAATTGGGAGCTTGCATTTGTTTTCCTGTCATTTGAGTAGGATAGTGTTTCAAAGGTCCAGTCTGTGTGACAACACCAAAACAAACTGAGCAATGAATCAAAGTCTCGTCACCTCGATGATGCATCTGCTCCATTTTGTGACTTGGAAACTGGCTTGGTGCCATTCAGATGTCAGTGAGTATTTAATGATGCACAGCATTCAACGGGCTGCTTAACCCTTAAATCTCCGGGCAAAGCCAACGATAGCAGCGGGAATCCATGCTGTTTTTAGGTGGAAAAGGAGCAGACATTGTAACCAACGTTCCTGCTAAGCTGTGGGGCGGCACGGCGGTCTGGAGTTCCCGCGCAGGCCGCTCACCAGCTTTTACATGGAAGAAACTACGCATGCGCGAAAATTTGAATGGACCACGCAGCAAGTTAAAGGGACTGCGCACGGAAAAAAAAATTAGAGGGACCATTGAATGTAACCGGTGTCAATGTGTAGCATAATTACACCAGACCCCATCAGGCTGTCTCCACAAAATATAGAAGAATCTCGCCGACTGTTTTAGAGGCTGTACTTGGGGAGCCAAAAGCAATGTGGTATGGAGGATGTAGAGAAGGTTTTTAAAGAATAAATGTATCACATAGCGCCTTATCGCATCTGAGAAACACCTTAGAAGCCAAGTAAGAACCCTCCCTCCCTCATCATGGCGGTGTCGCGTAGGTTCATAAGAACATAAGAATTAGGAGCAGGCCATACGACCCCTCAAGCCTGCTCCACCATTCAATAAGATCATGGCTGATCTTCAAGCTCAACACTTTCCCGCCCGATCCCCATACCTCTGGATTCCCTGAGTGTAAAAAATCTATTGATCGCCATCTTGAATATATACTCAACAACTCAGCATCCACAGCCCTTTGGGGTAGAGAATTCCAAAGATTCACAAACTTCTGCATGAAGAAATTCCTCCTCATCTCAGTCCTAAATGGCCGACCCCTTATCCTGAGACGATGCCCCCAAGTTCTAGACTTTCCAACCAGGGAAAACAACCTCTCAGCATCTACCCTGTCAATCCCCCTCAGAATCTTATATGTTTCAATGAGATCACCTCTCATTCTTCTAAACTCCAGAGAGTATAGGCCCATTCTACCCAATCCCTCCTCATACGACAGCCCTCTCATCTCAGGGATCAATCATAGAAACATAGAAGATAGGAGCAGGAGTAGGCCATTCGGCCCCTCGAGCCTGCTCCGCCATTCGATGAGATCATGGCTGATCATCCAAACTCAGTACCCTGTACCTGCCTTCTCCCCATATCCCTTGATACCTTTAGCTTTAAGAAATATATCTAACTCATTCTTGAATATATTTAATGACTTGGCCTCAACTACCTTCTGTGGTAGAGAATTCCACAGGTTCACCACTCTCTGGGTGAAGAAATTCTTCCTCATTTGTCCTAAATGGCTTACCCCTTATCCTTAGATTATGACCCCTGGTTCTGGACTCTGACCATCGGGATCATTCTTCCTGCATCTAGTTTGTCCAGACCTGTCAGAATTTTATATGTTTCGATGAGATCCCCTTTCATTCTTCTATACTCCAGCGAGTATAAGCCCAATCGACCCAATCTCTCCTCATATGTCATTCCTGCCATCCCAGGTATCAGCCTTGTGAATCTTCGCTGAACTCCTTCCATGGCAAGAACATCCTTCCTCAGATAAGGCGACCAAAACTGCACACAGTACTCAAGGTGTGGTCTCACCAAGGTCCTGTACAACTGCAGCAGGACATCCCTGTTCCTATACTCAAACCCATTCGCTATGAAGGCCAACATACCATTTGCCTTCTTCACCGCCTGCTGCACCTGCATGCTTACTTTCAGCGACTGGTGCACAAGGACACCCAGGTCTCGTTGCACTTCCCCTTCTCCCACTCTATTGCCATTCAGATAATAATCTGCCTTTCTGTTTTTGACACCAAAGTGGATAACCTCGCATTTATCCACGTTATATTGCATCTGCCACGCCTCTGCCCACTCACCCAACCTGTCCAAATCATCCTGGAGTTTCACAGTATCCTCCTCGCAGCACACACGCCCACCCAGCTTTGTGTCATCTGCAAACTTGGAGATATTACATTTAGTTCCCTTATCTAGATCATTAATGTATATTGTGAATAGCTGGGGTCCAAGGACCGAACCCTGCAGTACCCCACTAGTCACTGCCTGCCACTCGGAAAAAGACCCATTAATTCCTACTCTCTGCTTTCTGTCCGCCAACCAGTTCTCTATCCAAGTCAATACCTTGCCCCCAATCCCATGTGTCTTAACTTTACACACTAATCTCTTATGCGGGACCTTATCGAAAGCCTTTTGAAAGTCCAAATACACCACATCTACTGGTTCTCCCGTATCTATTTTCCCAGTTACATCCTCAAAAAATTCCAGTAGATTAGTCAAGCACGATTTACCTTTTGTAAATCCATGTTGACTTTGTCCGATCCGGTCACTGTTTTTCAAGTGCTCAGCTATTACATCCTTTATAATGGACTCTAGCATTTTCCCCACTACCGATGTCAGGCTTACCGGTCGGTCTGTAATTCCCCGCTTTCTCTCTACCACCCTTTTTGAATAGTGGGGTAACATTAGCTACCCTCCAATCCATGGGTACAGTTCCAGATTCCATCGAATGTTGGAAGATGATCAGCAATGCATCTACTATTTCTAGGGCCACTTCCTTAAGTACCCTAGGATGTAGATTATCAGGCCCTGGGGATTTATCGGCCTTCAATCCTGTCAATTTCCCTAACACCATTTCCCTGCAAATACTGATTTCTTTCAGTTCCTCCCTTTCATCAGACCCTATGTTCTCCAATGTCTCTGGGAGGTTATTTGTGTCCTCCTTTGTGAAGACAGAACCAAAATATGCATTTAATTGGTCTGCCATTTCTTTGTTCCCCATTATAACTTCCCCCCGCTTCTGACTGCAAGGGACCTACACTTGATTTCACTAATCTTTTTCTCTTCACATATCTATAAAAGCTCTTAGTCAGTTTTTATGTTCCCTGCAAGCTTACTTTCATATTCTATAATCTAGTGAACCTTTGTTGCACCACTTCCATGTCAAGTATATCCTTCCTCAGATAAGGAGATCAAAACTGTGCACAGTACACCAGGTGTGGGCTCACCAAAGGCCTATATAACTATAGTAAAACTTCCTTACTCTTGTACTCCATCCCCTTGCAATAAAGGCCAACATACCAGTCCTCTACTCTAGGCTTACGTGGAGGTTGGTGCTGTGACAATGGCTCAGTTGTTAAACCGATACAAATCCAGAGGTTCCAGGTTCATTCCGGGTCTGTTCTGACTTCACTAATCTCAAACAGGACAATAGTTGACAAAATAGCATTAGGGCCTTTGCACTTCTGGGGTTTTGGGGGTGGGGTGGGGAAATCAGCAAGGGCTCTCACTCCTGATCGTTATCCAGCAACTTCCAACTTGTGGAGAAGGGAGAAGGGAAAGGGTGGTGAAGGACAAAAACATGAAGGAAAACTTGCATTTATATAGCGCCTTTAACGGAGAACATTCACAGGAACGTAATCAGACACAAATTGACACCGAACCGAAGGAGGAGATATTAGGACGGGCGACTAAAAGCTTGGTCAAAGCGGTAGCTTTTAAGGAGCGTCTTAAAAGGAGGAGAGAGGGGTAAAGAGGCGGAGAGGGAATTCCAGAGCTTAGGGCCGAGACAGCTGAATGGTGAGGTGAAGGGAGTGGGAGATGCACAAGAGGCCAGAGTTGGAGGAACGCATAATGATGTCTGCTTGTTCAGGTGGACACAAGATCCCACGGCACTATTCAAAGAAACGCAGGGAGTCACGTATGAGCAGAGCCTATTTGAATGAATTAGCAGAGGGTACCATACCAGCACCCCATCCCCCACAAGGAGTCAATGCCTGCAGAAAGAGGGAGAAAATTCAGAGGAAAGACTGCCTCCCGCCACTTTGTGCCACTGATCAGCACTCTAACATGCTGCACTACCCATTCACATCTCATTTTTATAAAGGAAAATGTAAATCTGGTTCTAGTTTGCATTCTGATGGTAATCTATCCCTGCAGAGGATTAGACGCCCAGTAGCAAAGACTGTCGATGATGTCATCTCATTGGCAGCCAGTACATTGCATTCAAGAATACGAGCTTTGTGTGTTCAATGCATGAGCTCATCTTTCCGAGTGAGTAAATCAGAGTGCGTACCCCCATCCACCATAAAACAATCACCCTAGGGAGCTGGTAACCTGTGCTGACCCTGCTATGTAAAATCTTTCACACCAGTCTGGGAAAATCCACACAGTCTTGTGTGTTTGTTACCAATGATTTCCTGGATTTACACAGTGGGTCGCATTTCCTGCCAAAAAAATATAAAACTTGCCAACGTAGCAGTCAGTGAGAACAAGGCAAGTGCGCAGTCTCACCCCAGCGCCATCTAGGGGAAGGCACCAAAACATAGGCGATGTGCTTCCCCAGCAGAGCGGAGAGGGGAGAGAAACGGAGAAAGACAACAACAAGCAGAATTTATATAGCACCTTTAATGTAGTAAAACATCCCAAGGCGCTTCACAGGAGCATTATAAGACGAAAAATTTGACACCGAGCCACATAAGGAGATATTAGGTCAAGTGACCAAAAGCTTGGTCAAAGAGGTAGGTTTTAAGGAGCGTCTTAAAGGAGGAAAGAGAGGTAGAGAGCCGGAGAGGTTTAAGGAGGGAATCCAGAGCGTAGGGCCTAGGCAGCTGAAGGCACGGCCGCCAATGGTAGAATTAAAATCGGGGATGCTCCAGAATTAGAGGAGCGCAGAGATCTCGGAGGGCTGTGGGGCTGGAGGAGGTTACAGAGATGGGGAGGGTGAGGCTATGGAGGGATTTGAAAACGAGAGAGAATTTTAAATTTGAGGCATTGCCACACCGGGAGTCAATGTAGGTCAGTGAGCACAGAGGTGATGGGTGAACAGGACTTTGTGCAAGTTAGGAAACAACCAAGGGTCGTTTTACATCACTTCAGTCAAGCACATAGCTGCAGGACAGCTTTAGGAGGTTCCCCTGGGACTGTGGCCGTGGTACATGGAGTCACATGAAAAATGGCCACTTGGGCAAGGTACCAGGGGGTTCCCAGCACTCGAGCAACTGTAACTCAGGACAGGTTTATGCCTTCAGCAGAGAGGGAAAATTAGAAATTATATATAAATATATATATTATAATTATATATCATAGAATCATAGAAGAGTACAGTACAGAAGGAGTCTGTACCGGCTCTTTTGAAGAGCAATCCAGTTAGTCCTACTTCCCCCGCTCTTTCACCATATCCCTGTAATTTTTTCTCCTCCGAGTATTTATCCAATTCCCTTTTGAAGGTTACTACTGAATCTGCCTCCACCGCCCTATCAGGCAGCGCATTCCAAAACCTAACCACTCGTTGCGTAAAGAAGTTTTCCCTCATGTCGCCTCTGGTTCTTTTGCCAATCACCTTAAATATATGACCACGGTATGGGGGGAAGGAGGAAGAAAATCCAAGGAGGAAAGCAGCTGGGTGAAGAACTTATGCCGTACTACTTTGCAATATAAATCTGAATCAACAACAGCAAACAGTCGGACGATAATCAGAATCTGGCAGGTAGTGCACACAACTAACACAGGAGGGTGTATTAAAAGACTACAGTAGTAAAGAGAGCTTTGAACGGCAGCACAAACTTCCAGAGCAATCTGTCCATTACATTCCAGAGACTGTTAGATAACCAAAGCACGTCCTCAGTCATGCCCAATAGCTCACGTCCTTTACTGTGTTGCCTTGAGCTCGGCTGGAGTGAAGTAAACAAGGCGGAGTTGCCGCACAAAAGGTGCTGCTGCCAGCACTTCCAAGAGCAGACAGTCAGAGGGAAGGTTTATGCAGAAAGGCTCTTGCCAGAGCTGCAGGCAGCCAGTGTCGCTGATTGCCAGAAAGCTCAGTGTCTCAGCTTCACGCAGACCAGCCAGCGAGGCGATTATGTAACAGAAGCAGCATCACTTGGCGTTTTCTTTGTTGTTTTGGCTGCTGCAGAGCTGAACCACATATACAATCACATCAGCACCACGAAGCAACATTGGAGCAACACCCAGCAATAAAGTTCCACAGGAGTAGCCATCATGTTAAGCAGTGTTCAAGATGATTAGAATTGATAGGGTTGATAGAGAAACTATTTCCTCTGGTGGGGGGAGTCCAGAACAAGGGAGCATAATCTTAAAATTAGAGCCAGGCCGTTCAGGGGCAATGTCAGGAAGCACTTCTTCACACAAAGGGTAGTGGAAATCTGGAAAACTCCCCCCACCACCCCCCAAAATGCTGTTGAGTCTATTGAAAATTTCAAAACAGTGATAGATTTTTGTTGGGTAAGGGTATTAAAAGTTACGGATCCAAGGTGGGTAAATGGTGTTAAGATACAGATCAGCCATGATCTAACTGAACGGTGGAACAGGCTCGAGGGGCTGAATGGCCTCCTCCTGTTCTCATGTCCCCCATCCCAATCTATTTTTGTTCAAGTTATCATCGGCCCATCAGGAGTACTGCGTCCAGTTCTGGGCACTGAACCTCAAGATATATTGGCCTTGGATACCGGGGCTTAAAGGAATAAATTATGATGCCAGGTTGCATAAACCTGGCTTGTGTTCCCTTGAGTTTAGAAGATTGAGGGGGTCATCTGATCGAAGTGTTTAAAATGATAAAGGAATCAATAGGGTAGATAAAGAGAAACCATTTTCTCTCATGGGGAAATTCAGAACAAGAGAGTATAATCTGAGGTGAGGTGAGGTGAGTGACTGCCCTTGACATCAAGGCAGCATTTGACCGAGTGTGGCATCAAGGAGCCCTGGTAAAACTGAAGTCAATGGGAATCGGGGGGAAAATGCTCCACTGGCTGGAGTCATACCTAGCACAAAGGAAGATAGTTGTGGTGGTTGGTGGTCAATCATCACAGCCCCAGGACATCGCTGCAGGAGTTCCTCAGGGCAGTGTCCTAGGTCCAACCATCTTCAGCTGCTTCATCAATGACCTTCCCTCCAACATAAGGTCAGAAGTGGGGATGTTCACTGATGATTGCAGTGTTCAGTTCCATTTGCAACTCCTCAGATAATGAAGCAGTCTATGCCCGCATGCAGCAAGACCTTCACGACTTTCAGGCTTGGGCTGATAAGTGGCAAATAACATTCACGCCACACAAGTGCCAGGCAATGACTATCTCTAACAAGCGAGAGTCTAACCACTGCCCCTTGACATTCAACTGCATTACCATCGCCAAATCCCCCACCATCAATATCCTGGGGGGTCACCATTGACCAGAAACTTAACTGGTCCAGCCACAAATACTGTGGCAACAAAAGCAGGTCAGAGGCTAGGTATTCTGTGGCGAGTCTCTCACCTCCTGACTCCCCAAAGCCTTTCCACCATCTACAAGGCACAAGTCAGGAGTGTGATGGAATACTCTCCACTTGCCTGGATGAGTGCAGCTCCAACAACACAAGAAGCTCGACATCATCCAAGACGTAGCAGCCCGCTTGATTGGCACCCCATCCACCACCTTAAACATTCACTCCCTCCACCACTGGCGTACTGTGGCTGCAGTGTGTACCATCTACAAGATGCACTGCAGCAACTCGTCAAGGTTTCTTCAGCAGCACCTCCCAAACCCGCGACCTCTTCCACCTAGCAGGACAAGGGCAGCAGGCGCATGGGAACACCACCACCTCCAAGTTCCCCTCCAAGTCACACACCATCCTGACTTGGAAATATATCGGCTGTTCCTTCATCGTCACTGGGTTAAAATCCTGGAACTCCCTCCCTAACAGCACTGTGGGAGCACCTTCACCACACTGACTGCAGCGGTTCAAGGCGGCGGCTCACCACCACCTTCTCAAGGGCAATTAGGGACAGGCAATAAATGCCGGCCTTGCCAGCGACGCCCACATCCCATAAATCAAAAGAAAAAAGAGCCAGGCCTTCAAGAGTGAAATTAGGCCGCACCATTTCACACAAAGGGAAGTGGATATTATCCACTACCCACCCCCACAAAAAGAGGCTGTGAATGCTGGGGTTTCATTGAAAGTTTCAGGACTGAGATCGATAGATTTTTGTTAGGTAAGAATATTGAGATATGGAGAAAAGACAGGTAAATGGAGTTGAGGCACAGATCAGCTACGATCTAGTTGAATGACAGAGGAGGCCCGAAGGGTTGAATAGCCTACTTCTGTTCCTATGTTACTGCTGGCAACTGTCCCCATGGTCAGAGTTTGTTACGTGCTTTCATTGCACAAGAACTAGTTCAGATATGTATTACTTTCAGGCCCATATCAAAAGTCACCTTTGATCAGCAATGCACCAACAGTGAGTGAGCTGTACTGCTGCTTATGGAGCCACCAACGTTTCCAGTGCCCAACTTTTCATGGATGCAAAGAACAGAGATGCAGACAGAGACACTTGCAAGAGAGACGGGGCAGCGTGTCGACATATAAAAAAAAAAGAGTACAGTGCTAAGTTTGCAAGTCTCTGCTTGGACACGACTCTCCAGCAACCAACATCCAAGTGTCTAGAACCGATTCAAACTGAAGCACTTCGGTGTCAATTCTTCAACAAACAGGATTCATTATTGATGCCTGTCCAAAACAAAGCCGCAAGATCTTTTGCTGTCGAGCTCTGGAGGAGTTCCAGTGATTCCCCCAACTGATGAGCTCATTGTCCCAGAGTGCTCTGGTATCATGGGAGTAAGCAGCAGGCAGGAAGTGCACAGTCCACTGAGCGGTGAAGGGCGAGCAAGGTACAAACTCTAACCAAGTTATATTCCATTTACTGCCCATTTTAAGCAAACTTTTCAATGGCTTAAACTAGCTGAAAACAAATAGTCCCAACATGGCTAAAGCAGTGACATAAACAACCAGTAAAGAAACAAGGTGCCATAGCTGGAAAAGCAGCAATAAACTTCACTGTACAGCCAGAGCAAATTGCATTATCAAGCAATTATGTTGCCATGGATCTCTCCACTATTTCTTTTTTTTTTATTATTCATTCAAAGGCTGTGGGCGTCGCTGGCAAGGCCAGCATTTATTACCCTTAAGGATCCGCGCAGGGCCAAAAAAAATTACAGGGAACATTGGTGTGAAGTACATTTACCTGTATTGAGTGTCAGACGTTTTGTACTGAAATGAGTGCATGTGTCCAAAAACTGTAGCCTCACCTGCGGCTGGTCAGCGATTTGCATTGGACAACACTGGGGAAAACATCATGTTTTTGAATTTACACAACCGATGGGGAACGACTTTCTCACATTGTGTAAACACAGCCCATTCAAAAAAGCAACCGAGAAAAAAAACGAACTAACGACATTCAGTACTAAAAAGGGTTAAGCTGTGGTCTAGTACTGCTCCCTCTGTGGATGGAGGCCAGTTTGCACGCAGGAGAGCTACTGTCTGTCCGGACAGTTGGTGGTCTGGTATCTGAAAAGACAGATGACAGCCTGTACTTTGTTGACACAGGAGACAAAAAGAAAGATCCCCTCCGTAATAAAAGGAAAATTGAAGCCTCTGCAGATCAACCTAATCCGTCCATCCATCATTTTAACAAAATGTACAGGGAGTGCCTGCATACTTTAATGCTGAACAATGAGAATGATGTATTTTGAATTGTAATCAATGCTTTGACTCTAGACCAGTACCAGGGATGTGTGATGTATGTTACGGTGATGCTTTGCATTCTGTCTTCCTGTAAACTGTGAGATTCCAGACTGTTGTACCCAACGCACGTGGATGTTGTTTAAAGACTAGTTTACACAGGAAAGAAAGATCTGCTCCATAAGAAGGGAAAACTGAAGCCTCTGCAGATCAGCCTAAATTACAAGGTCAACTCTCCACCTTCCCCAGACATATTCATTTCACTCTTTAGCGATTCCAATCACACCACAGGCTAAATGCCCTCCAGAATTTCCTGTTCGAGAGAGCTCATCATTTCCACCTTTGCCCAAGTCATCTTCCTTCTCATGGATCACAAGTGTAGGTCCAATAACGGACCTTTCCACTGACAGATGGAGCAGTTTATCCTTCATTTCAAAGATGACCACAGCATTTCCATTACTTTCTACAACTTAAGACACAGTAAATGATCTAACCACAGCAAATTTCCCAGCTACTTCTCTGATATCTGTCTATGCACATTAAAATTCATGTATAAACAGAAACGTGTTAAATCTGACTTACACCATTCACATCAGGTAGTAACAAACCTTTCTGTGACAATACTGGTGAAAGTCCTTGCTGTGTTCGTTCCGATCCACTGTCAGACTACACAGGTGTATATTATTGCTGTATACTACCCCAAGTGTTAGAACTAATTAGAAACATAGAATGAATCATAGAATGGTTACAGCACAGAAGGCGGCCATTCGAGCCCGTGCCGGCTCTCTGCAAGAGCACTTCAGCTAGTCCCACTCCCCCGCCCTTTCCCCGTAGTCCATCAGGTACTTATCCAATTCCCTTTTGAAAGCCACGATTGAGTCTGCCTCCACCACCCTTTCAGACAGTGCATTCCAGATCCTAACTACTCGCTGCGTAAAAAAGTTTTTCCCTCAGGTCACCAATCACCTTAAATCTGTGTCCTCTGGTTCTCAACCCTTCTGCCAATGGGAACAGTTTCTCTCCATCTACTCTGTCTCGACCCCTCATGATTTTGAACACCTCCATCAAATCTCATCTGACCCTTCTCTGCTCTACGGAGAACAACCCCAGCTTCTCCAGTCTATCCACGTAACTGAAGTCCCCCATCTCTGGAATCATTCTCGCAAATCTTTTCTGCACCCTCTCCAAGGCCTTCACATCCTACCTAAAGTGCGGTGCACAGAATTGAACACAATACTCCAGTTGAGGCCGAGCCAGTGTTTTATAAAGGTTCATCATAACTTCCTTGCTTTTGTACTCTCTGCCTCTATTTATGAAGCCCAGGATCCCATATGCTTTTTTAACCACTTTCTCAACCTTCCCTGCCACCTTCAACGATTTCAGCACATATACCCCCAGGTCTCTCTGTTGAAGCCCAATAATAAAAATCAATTTATTAATAGTCCATCTGTCTATACATACATATGCATACATACTAGGATAATGTGGAAACCTGGGTTCTCCTAAAAAAAATGTATTACATAACCAGTCTGATGTACAGCAATTAACTGGCAGCCATCTGGTCATGATCACATTGCTGTTTGTGGGAGCTTGCTGTGCGCAAATTGACTGCTGTGTTTCCTGCATTACAACAGTGACTACACTTCAAAAAAGTACTTCATTGGTTGTAAAGTGCTTTGGGACGTCCAGTGGTCGTGAAAGGCGCTATATAAATGCAAGTCAGTCTTTCTTTCATCCAAAATTCAACAGTAACCTATAATTAATTTTTTTAATTTATTTTTTTTAAATGCCATATCTGGACACAGATCAATGATCCCCACATGAAAAAGTCTCTATTGGCTTGGCTCATTCTTGGGGTGCAGCAGTGTTCCGGTGGAGACCTGCAGTGTCAGAGAATCACCATCCCCTTTTACAAAGATTTACCAACAAACTCACATTGTGCCTGCTGAAGAGCCATCAGCAAGGAGCCTTGGGTTCAATCTTAGGATGTGGAAGAGAAGAGGGGAACATACAGACCCACAACATCCCTTGCAAGTGTGGAGCTCTCTCCCTTTATATTGATAGCGTGCAGTAAATAGCACGAGTACAGGGCACCTGTCACTGACATCAATATAAAAGCATCTAGTGATGAAATTAAGCTGCATTCTTTATAGTGCCAATTTCTGAGAGTCAGCTGTCGAAGCAACTGGAACAATGACTGTCTGCTTGGGCAAGGAGTCAGTCGCTGCTTCTGTGCACATTCCACTGACAATCGTTTGTGTTAAACCCACGGATTTTCCAATTCAAGCTGGGAACCAAAATACTACCCATTTTGGTTGTATTTAAAATGCCACATCTGGACACAGATCAATGATCCCCATGTGAGAGTCTCTATTGGTTTGGCTCATTGAGGTGCAGCAGTGTTCCGGTGGAGACCTGCAGTGTCAGAATCACCATCCCCTTTTACAAACATTTACCAACAAACTCACATTGTGCCTGCTGAAAAGCCATTAGCAAGGAGCCTTGGGTTCAATCTTAGGATGTGGGAGAGAAGAGGGGAACAGACAGACCCACAATATCCTAAACAGGAGAAGTCCATTTCTCTGTGGGGTGCAAAGACAGAGACCAGTTGCTCATGTTCATCTCCCGGATACTGGTTCCCTTAAGCTGATAAACATGCATAGACCCATATTATGACCCGGTGATGCCATCGGTTTAAACGTGGGGTGATTATAATATAGGGTGCAGCCGGCAGAGCTGTAAAAACACCGTGCCAATTAGCTTTTTTTTTGGGCTGTTGGGCCCCGTGTCAACTAAAACTGAATTGAGACTTTGCATACCAAGGATTTTTACAGCCAGCAAACAAAGATGACTTTTGGTTTGGTTCAGGCTTGGACCCAGAGTGGAAAGGCCCGCTACATTAACCAGTCCCCGAAACCCAGAATTAATAAAACCGACAGCGCCTCGAAGGCTCAGCTGGTAACAGATCCCAGGTCAGATTCTCCGTTGGTGCTTTATAAAAAAATGATTTGTTTACAGGACGTGGGCATCGCTGACAAGGCCAGCATTTATTGCCCATCCTTAATTGCCCTCGAGAAGGTGGTGGTGAGCCGCCTTCTAGAACCGCTGCAGTCCGTGTGGTGAAGGTACTCCCACAGTGCTGTTAGGGAGGGAGTTCCAGGATTTTGACCCAGCGACGATGAAGGAACGGTCATATATTTCCAAGTCAGAATGGTGTGTGTGACTTGAAGGGGGAAAGTCTCAGCCAAGGGAGTGGTGGGGGCATTATCGAGTAGTCTGTGCTAGAAATGGGTCTGTGTGGACACTCAGCAAGAACGGAACCAGGGGCGATTGCAGGCTTCCATAGACAGAGGAGAAAGATGACCTCTCATTTGTATTTAGCTTTCCTGTGTTGCAACCCCACTCCCTTGTATCTGACGATGGTCCAAGGATGACTCTTCCTCCTTGAGGATGTGAGCCCACAGATTATTACTGAATTCAATTTCACAACTTGCCATGGTGGGAGATGAACTCCCCACCTCTGGATTGTTAGTCCAGTACCAGAACCACCAGGTTAACCGCACCCCCATGACTATAAAGTCCCAACTCCAGTAGCATCAACCAATACCACAAACAGAACACAAGGGACAAAGCAGATTTGTAGCAGTGAAGACAATTCCACCTTGAAGAAGATGAAATATAAGTTGCATCCAATTACAAAGTACAATGCAGTATATCGGGAAAAAAATACCCACGGTCAAGTTCGCTGATCTAACAAACCGCTAACACCTCTCTCCCACTGACCTGGGGTATCAGGTAAGAAGCAAGAGAGGAGAAGAGGCATTTCCTGATGCACAGTGGCTCTCACGCTCTACATCAGGTCAAAAAAAACAACAGACGTCATACAGGATGACATGAAGTCAACACCCTCCACAGGCCCCTCAACGATCCCAGTTGTTGTCAGATTCCTTCATCTCACTTGTCACTCTCCCGCCTAACTCCTTTTTGCAGAGCCACACAGACGAGGGAAACCCAAATCAGAAATTCATAATCCAACAAAAATAGATGTTTTGATCTTTCTGAAGACTCTACATTTCAGAGCGTCAGAAGTAACCTCGTCCCGGCAAAGAAGGTTAATGAACCCATCACTACAGCCGAGACAGCAACATCACAGGCAGGATACTTCTATAAGCAGCAGTTACACACCGAATCATAATAGATAGAACAGTTCTAAAATCAACACTAGATGTCACTAGCACTCTGAATACTGTACTTGGAGCACACCAGTGACACCTGGTAGTGGAACACAGAACCATCAACATTCCCTCCACTGCACCAACATTAAAAAATCTGATCTCATACTCACTTTTCTGTTCCATTTCCCTCATTTCCTCGGGTGGGATTTTCAGTTTGTCGATGTGCTCGCGCAAGACGCTGGCCCATTTCTGCAAAGAATCCATGATAGTCCAAGGCCTGGCCATGTCTGCCACAAAGACCGCCAGCGTGTTCTTCAAGTTATCCCCAGATACCGCAAACTTAAGAAGGCCCTTGTGGTACAGCTCGCCATCTAGAATCCACACGTTACATCGCGTGTGATCTGTGGAGAGACATGCAGCTGGGATTACTCACTCAGATTTAACAACGCATTCACTCATCAATCTGGAAACCACAGCCTTTAGACCACACTGGCGAATAAAGTGGATTGTTAGAAACATAGAAAAATAGGAGCAGGAGTAGGCCATTCAATATCATGGCTGATCCTCTATCTCAATACCATATTCCCGCTCTCTCCCCATATACCTTGATGCCATCATTGCCCCTGGTCCCCACTTCCCCCACCCAAACCCGGTGAGACAGAAGCCTACCAACTAGCACTCCAAAGCACAGCAATGTTCAAATGTCTTGCACAGTAATTACAGCACAGGAACAGGCCATTTAGCCCAACAGGTCAATGCCAGACCTAAATGTAGAACGCCTTAAAAAATCTACCGGCTGCTTTTGGGGGGATAAGTTTGAAAACAACATACTGGCGAGCTCGTGCTCTTCAAAAATAACCCCTCAGATCCTACACCAAGCCTCATGTAATGAAGCTCTTGCATTGTCAAGTGTCAGGCATGGCTCAGTTGGTAGCACCCTCCCGTGAGTCAGAAGGGTGTGTGTTCAAGTCCCACTCCTGGATGAGTGCAGCTCCAACACTCGAGAAGCTCGACACCATCCAGGACAAAGCAGCCCGCTTGATTGGCACCCCATCCACCACCTTAAACATTCACTCCCTCCACCACCGGCGCACCGTGGCTGCAGTGTGTACCATCTACAAGATGTTACTGCAGAAGGGATTGTGTAAGAGCACAGCAATACTTTGTCATAGGTATGTATTTCTTCCTGGTGTCTGCTATGTACATGCCAGTGGATAAGAACAGGTTGCATAGACTAGGCTTCTATTTCCTTGCGTATAGAAGATTAAGAGGTGATCTAATTGAAGTGTTTATGATGATTAAAGGAGTTGATGAGGTAGACAGAGAGAAACTATTTCCTCTGGTGGGGGGGGGAATCCAGAACAAGGGGGCATAACCTTAAAATTAGAGCCAGGCTGTTCAGGGGTGATGTCAGGAAACACCACTTCACACACAGGGTAGCGGAAATCTGTAATTCTCTGTCAAAAAGCTGTTGAGGATGGGGAGTCAGCTGAAATTTCAAAACTGAGTTTGATAGATTTTTGGTGGGTAAGGGTATTCAGGGATACGGAACCAAGGTGGGTAGATGAGTTAAGATACAGATCAACCATGATCTAATTGAATGGCGGAACAGGCTTGAGGGGCTGAATGGCCTCCTCCTGTTCCTATGCATCAACACACACACCACACACAGAGTTAAGGCCAAAGATCAGCCATGATCATTTTGATTGGCAGAGCAGGCTAGCAAGATTTAGCAGTGTAAACATCAGAAGTAAACAAGTGCCAGATAAAAAAGGACCTATTATAGTTTAAAAGCTTAAAAAAAATCTATGTAGGAATGTACCAACAGTAGGTTAGTAGGTTTTGCCTCCTGATGCACCATTCACATCCAGCCAAACTGATCAGATATATAATTTCTGCAACTGGGGGCAGCCCCAGAACTGTTCCGAGTGGTCTTGTGCCAAATCACAAAATCAATTAAGCACCGAAGTGGCAATCTCATTCAGGCTGCAGATATTCCAGAGATTGAGCACATAATCCAGACACTCCCAGTACTGAGGGAGTGCTGCACTGTTGGAGATGCCGATTTTCAGACGAGACGTTAAACTGAGGTCCCGTCTGCCCTCCCAGGTGGACGTTAAATATCCCACAGCACTTTTCGAAGAGGAGAAGGAGAATTCTCCCAACTGGTCAACAATTATCCTTCAACCAACATCACTAAAAACAGATTATCTGGTCTTTTTTCTCACTGCTGTTTGCAGCACCTTGACATGCACAAAATTCCTGTTGTTGCCCTACATTACAACTGTGACTATGCTTCAAAAAGTACTTGATTGGCTGTTAAGTACTTTGGGGTATCCCGGAGTCATCAACGGCTCTATATGAATGCAACAACAGAAAACGCTGGAAAAACTCAGCAGGCCAGGCAACATCCGTGGAGAGAGAAACTCTTAACGTTTCAGGTCGAAGACCTTTCGTCAGAACTGAGAAAAAAAGCAGGAAAGCGTTTCTCTCCACGGATGTTGCCTGGCCTGCTGAGTTTTTCCAGCGTTTTCTGTTGTTGTTTCAATTTTCCAGCATCTGCAGTATTTTGCTATCTATATAAATGCACATTTGTTCTCTATTATGCAAATGCTTCTCCTCCCAGCCACACAATATTACCTCAGGAATGTCTCACGGTATCATCCCACGACCCCTCCTTTTCTGCAGCTACCTACTGATCCTGAATAACCTCACCCATAGGCATGCAGTTAGCTTCTATACCCATGCTACCTTTCCACCACTGTGCTTGCTAACTGGTTACGCGACCAAATCATGGATTAAGAGCTTTCTCCAATTTAACATCGGCAAGACCAAATCCAAACCTGCTTGGCTCCTGCCCAAAACATTCTTAAAGCCACCAATAACATTTATCAAGCAGGATATATGCTGGCTATTTTTTTAAAAATATATATTATGCTACATAGGTACTCCTCAATTTTACTCCTGACAATGTTTCAATTATTTTGCCTGATACTGATATTAGGCTAATAGGCCTACAATTGGCTGGGTCAGATTTGGCCCTCCCTTTAAATAAAAAGACTTTCATTTCTATAGCACCTTTCCACGACCTCAGGATGTCCCAAAGTGCTTTACAGTCAATTAAGAACTTTTGAAGTGCAGTCACTGTTGTAATGTAGGAAACGTGGCCGCCAATTTGCACACAGCAAGCTCCCAGGACACAGGATAACTCTCCTGCTCTTCTTCCAATAGTGCCAGAGGATCTTTTACGTCCACCTGAGACAGCAGACGGTGCTTCGTTTTAACGTCTCATCCGAAAGACGGCACCTCTAACAATGCAGCACTCCCTCAGTACTGCACTGCAATGTCAGCCTAGATTTTGTGCTTAAGCCTCTGGAGTGGGACTTGACACCCACAACCTTCTGACTCAGAGGCGCGAGTGCTACCAACTGAGCCACAGCGGACAAATAAATATAGGCACTTTGCTTGCTTCCAAACCTGCAGAACCTCTCCAGTACTCAATGAATCTTACAGACTAGAGGATATCCCACAATTGTCACACCTCATCTCCTTCAATACCCTAGGATATATAGCAACTAGCTCAGGGGATTCGATGGTGTTCAGTCCTGGAGTTCCCCACACCCTTGTTGAGTCTTTTACTGCACCAGGGATCGACAGAGTTAGTACAGGTCTACAATTCTGCCCCGTCGTAAATTCTCAATCATACTCTGAGCAGCAAGTGGATCCTACAAGTCGAAGGCAAACAGAATCAGAGCACAAATGACGCATGAGGCCACTGCAGTTAAAGAGCAAGCCATCACGTTAAGCAGAGGTGGGAGAAAAGAATACACTTTTTCTAGAGGTTGGAAATAGGGTTGCCAACTCTGGTTGAGTGTATTCCTGGAGGTCTCCCGCCTCCAAGCACACCGCCCAGTCAAACTGCATTCCCCACCCCCCTAGCTCCAGTATTGTTATAACTAATAAACAGAAGTTTTCTCAAGGATTTCATGCCCCAATGATTTTTCCTACCAGGTTTGCTCGCAGCAGTGTCCAAGAGATTAATCTTCAATTCCTGGAAACTTCAGGACAATTGGCAACCCTAGGTGGAGAACACTAGGTAGAAGGGTGACAGTGTATGTGCCTTAGAAAAGGCTTTGCTTTAGGGGTGCATTCCAATAGAAGGGAGAGCCAACAGCAATACAAACTATACTCAAGGCTGGAACACATCTCAGCATTGAGGGGATAGTATATAAAAACAGAACACCCGTTGTTCAAATTTCATCACAAATTACGCCTACTGACTAATACAGTAGCCTAAGGGCAAGGAGGGAGCAGCCACAGTGAGGGAGGCGAAACAGGTTGGGCATGGGAGTTGAAAAGACTTGATGCTTGAATTCTAGGCGTCAATGATCAGAGTTGCTGAGTGTAGCAGAAAGTCCAAGCTTAATACACTGCAGCAGAGATCCTCAAACTGCTGAATTATCACCATCTCACGTTTTAAGCAGAATGCAGCAGGTTTCAATATATTAGTCAGCAATAGCGATGTGAAAACAGGATTTGCACTGGGACAACATTGTAAAATCACATACAATGGCTTAACTAGGTGCCATCCCAATCTGGAGTATTGCCCCACACTTGAAGTTGACAGATGTTGGGGTACAGTGACAGGCACCCAAGTGGCCACTCCTTACCCGAGCCTGGGCAGAGAACATCAGTGGCTATTCAACTGTGGAGGGTATCACAAATGAGCTAAGCAAGCATTTTAGTGAAGGGATCACTAAGACAGTGGGAACTCTGGATGACTGTTCTCACCCACAGCCCACATGTAGTTCTCAAATACTGCTCTCAAGACAGATCTGGTCTCAAGCCTGGGACGTTCAGCTTTGATCGGCTCAATACTAAGCAGTAGGTTACAAGTCCCCGATTTTCATCGCTCCACCATTGGCGGCCGTGCCTTCAGCTGCCAAGGCCCTAAGCTCTGGAATTCCCTCCCTTAACCTCTTCGCCTCTCTTTCTCCTCCTTTACGACATTCCTTAAAACCTACCTCTTTGACCAAGCTTTGACCCTGTCCTAATATCGCATGTGGCTCGGTGTCAAATTTTGTTTGAGAACACTCCTGTGAAGCACCTTGGGACGTTTCACTTCGTTAAAGGCACTATGTAAATGAAAGTTGCAGTAGGTGCCTTCACCATCGGGGAGTGCGTTGCACCTTTTATAGCACAGCTGCTTTTAGGTACCAACCCACAATGCAAATGGAGTGGACTTCACCTCATCGGCATTTAAATTACACCACCAGGTATCGCCAATAATAAAGTACAAAACAAGCTCTCCAGTAAAACTATTCCTGTAAAAATATCATTGTATGCAAGGTGGGGGGGGGGGGGGGGGGGGGGGGGAGGAGATTTTTTTCATTATTTTTCGTAAAGTTTTCTTTCATAGAAACATAGAAAAATTGGAGCAGGAGTGGGCTATTCTACCCTTCGAGCCTGCTCCGCCATTCAATATCATGGCTGATCCTCTGTCTCAATACCATATCCCCGCTCTCTCCCCATACCCCTTCATTACCCCTGGCCCCCACTTCCCCCACCTGCCCCCCAAACCCAGAGAGACAGAAACCTACCAACTAGCACTCCAAAGCACAGCAATGTTCAAATGTCTTGCACAGTAATTACAGCACAGGAACAGGCCATTTAGCCCAACAGGTCAATGCCAGACCTAAATGTGGAACGCCTTAAAAAATCTACCGGCTGCTTTTTGGGGGATAAGTTTGAAAACAACATACTGGCGAGCTCGTGCTCTTCAAAAATAACCCCTCAGATCCTACACCAAGCCTCATGTAATGAAGCTCTTGCATTGTCAAGTGTCAGGCATGGCTCAGTTGGTAGCACCCTCCCGTGAGTCAGAAGGGTGTGTGTTCAAGTCCCACTCCTGGATGAGCGCAGCTCCAACACTTGTGGGCAACACGGTGGCATAGTGGTTAGCACTGTTGCCTCACAGCGCCAGGGACCCGGGTTCGAATCTGACCTCGGGTGACTGTCTGTGTGGAGTTTGCACATTCTCCCCGTGTCTGCGTGGGTTTCCTCCGGGTGCTCCGGTTTCCTCCCACAGTCCAAAAATGTGCGGGTTAGGTTGATTTGGCTATGATAAATTGACCCTTAGTGTTAGGGGGGGATTAAATATGTGGGGTTATGGGGATAGGATGGGATATGTTAGGGGGAATTAAATACGTGGGGTTACGGGGGTAGGGTGGGATATGTGTACTGTGGGGATTAAAGCAGGGACAGGGTACTGGATTTGGATGATCAGGCACCCCATCCACCACCTTAAACATTCACTCCCTCCACCACCGGCGCACCGTGGCTGCAGTATGTACCATCTACAAGCAACTCCCCAAGGCTTCTTCAGCAGCACCACCCAAACCTGCGACCTCTACCACCTAGAAGGACAAGGGCAGCAGGCACATGGGAACACCACCACCTCCAAGTTCCCCTCCAAGTCACACACCATCCGGACTTGGAAATATATCGCCTTTCCTTCATCATCGCTGGGTCAAAATCCTGGAACTCCCTCCCCAACAGCACTGTGGGAGTACCTTCACCACACAGACTGCAGCGGTTCAAGGCGGCGGCTCACCACCACCTTCTCAAGGGCAACTAGGGATGGGCAATAAATGCTGGCCTTGCTAGCGACGCCCACATCCCATGAACGAATATATATATAAAAAAAAAAATCCAGACTGACACTCCAGTGCAGTACTGAGGGAGTGCTGCACTGTCGGACGTGTCGTCTTTCGGATGAAATGTTAAATCGAGGTCCCGTCTGCCCTCTCAGGTGGATGTAAAAAATCCCAAGGCACTATTTTGAAGAGGAGCAGGGGAGTAATCCCTGGTGTCTTGATCAATATTTATCTCTCAAACAACATCACAAAAAGAGATGATCTGGTCATGATCACATCGCTGTTTATGGGAGTTTGCTGTGCGCAAATTGGCTGCTACATTTCCTACATTACAACAGTGACTGTACTTCAAAGGTACTTCATTGGCTGTAAAGCGCTTTAGGACATCTGGTGGTCATGAAAGGCGCTATAGAAATGCAAGTTCTTTTTTATAATTCAAATTGAAAGCTTGCCCTCAAGCTTCGAGTGTGCAGTCACTTGTTGCAGTTTGTACAAAAGCGACAAAAGAAATTCTCACTGCTCACCAACAGTTCTGGAAATATAGACAAAAGCATTTCAAGAGTTCTGCAAATCACACATTAATTCCTTTCTACGTTGACACAATCTGCAGTCCGTTTAAGGGTTAACAAGCGTGCCGACATGAAGGAACGCCTCAGCTTCCCACCATCCACCAGTTCAGTGACAAGATTTCTATCCCGCCGCATACCATAACACAAGTGTGGGAATGGTAATTCGATAAGTGGCTGCTTTGGAACAGAGGCACACTGGAGAGGTTGAATTCAACTCAGATAAATGCAGACTGCAACAGAACCATTGTGCGCTGGAACCATAAGTATACAAAGCAAGAGAAACCCACAGATCACCCACCCCAATCAAAGCATCTAACTGTGTCTCAGATGAGTCCATTACCCCTCCGCGAGAAATCAGTCTTGTGACCCTTTGCTGCACCACTTCCAGGGATGGATTGATGCCTTGTGCCTCTGACCAGGGTTGAACTCTGCTTAAGCACCTAAAGATTGGTGCCATTTTTAAAAAAAAGTTACAATCAAAGTGGCTGATGACAGTAGAAAATAATGCAGATCCTCACTATCCCCAAAGGCTGAGTGGACAATGTTCCCTTTAAGCTGTGCGGCTGCGCAGCGCTCGAGGTCCGGCGTTTAAATAGGAGAACCGCGCAGAATTTTAAAAGGGGTCACGTGGACCAAAAGAAAAATTAGAGGGAACATTGCTCGTGGGTAAAGCTAATGCATGGGGTAGCACTGAATCACACAGACTAAAAGATACCAGGTTCAGGTCCTGGTCTGACGTGAACTCGTTGATGCCAGCTGAAATGGCAGCACGAACACTACAATGTCACTCTGCTCCAGTTAGGTTGGGTGGGTGGAGGGGTAACTCAAAATGCTCATCATTCATCACGCGATTGCAATCTTTTTCCATTAGACAAGCTTGAAGACCAGCAGCTGTTAACAGGGTCATTCTGGGGAGTGATCACAGGAGAGAACTCGATACACACAGGTTTAACGGATTTACACCAGGAAGCAGGGAACTTACAGAAAATGAACAATTTCATGCAACTCTCCCGTGCTGTGCAGAAGTCTACAAACCAGGCCCAGCAGTGCCACGAGATGCATCAACATTCCCACACCGACTGCAATCCCCTGCTGGTATATACATGCAGATATCTGGTTGAGCTGTGATGGCCCCACCAGTCAAGAAGCATGCAAAACACTCACTGTAACCTCCTCCAGCCCTACAACCCTCAGATCTCGGCGCTCCTCCAATTCTGGCCTCTTGCGCATCGCCGATTTCCTTCGCCCCACCATTGGCGGCCGTGCCTTCAGCTGCCTGGATCCTAAGCTCTGGAATTCTCTCCCTAAACCTCTCCGCCTCTCTCTCCTTCTTAAAACCTACCTCTTTGACCAAGCTTTTGGTCACCTGTCCTAATGCTCATGATGTGGCTCGGTGTCAAATTTTGTCCGATATTGCTCCTGTGAAGCGCCTTGGGATGTTTTACTACGTTAAAGGTGCTATATAAATGCAAATTGTTGTCTAATCTCACACATTAGTGCCACCTGGGCAAGAGTGACTGACAACCACAAAGCTGTGCCACAGCAAGAAGTCAAGGTTTCAGAAAATAAAAAGGGAACAAAATTTTAAAAGCAGATTAAAATGCAGGAATTGACTGCACCTGACAATGCATTGGCATCCGACATTCGAATACCGAACGCGATTTGATTTAACAGGCTTGATGACACTGCAGTATCCAAAGTTTGCCTTGGACCAAATAAAAATAGGTCGTCGTCAAGGGCGTTGCAATGCACTTTTCATGGATAAATGACGGAATGCAATTCCCAAAATACCAGTAAAACCCCTGGAATCCCATATAATATTCAAAAAAGAGCCACAAGAATTTTTTTTTTTTTTATTATTCATTCATGGGATGTGGGCGTCGCTGGCAAGGCCAGCATTTACTGCCCATCCCTGCATTTACTGCCCATCCCTAGTTGCCCTCGAGAAGATGGTGGTGATGGTCCCTAGCATCAGAGATGAGTTAGAAGAAAAGACTGGAGAAATTTAGGTTTTTTAGCCTGGAAAGAAGGCATCGGACAGATGACCTTGTCGAGGTATACAAGATTGTTAAGAGCCCAGAACATTACATTAAATTAAACTGGAGTGGAACTAGGGGATGTAGGTTTAAACTAGTAAAGGGTAGTTTTAAGACTGATATCAGGAAATAATTATTCACAGAATAGTTGAATTGTGAAATAAACTTGAAGATAGGAGTAGTGGAAGTAAAAACCCAGGAATTATTTAAGAAACAATTGGATGCTACAATGAGGGGACATTAGTATCTCTGCAGATGGATGAATTAAGATGGCCCGAATGGCCTCCCCCATTTATAATTATCTTAACAAAAAACAGAATTTGACTTATTCAGTCACTGGGAACTAGTAGCCCTGGTCCTCGGCTACTAATCTGGGCATCCGGTGAAAGTACCTTGCCCTCCATTGTCCCAACCTGTTCTCGCTAGACTGTGACCCTCCTGCAAACAACTTGGAGCCAGTTGTCCATGGACCACGGCCTCCATCTGTGCCGCTCGAGTCAGCCACCAGGGAGCCCCGAAACAAGTGTCTGGCTATGACTGATTTGTTCTACCCTTCCATTACAAAGGACATCAGACCCTCGCTCAGCACCCACCCGGCACAGTGCAGCCAACACTGAAGACTGAGGAGGGTGGGTGAAACAAGGCAGTGCGCTATCACTACAAGCCACAGGACGACGGCACTGCAATAGCACACTACTGCCATCAGGGAAAAGAAAAAAAGACTAGCATTTCTATAGCACCTCTGGATGTCCCAAAGCACTTTACACCCAATGAAGTACTTTTTGAAGTGTAGTCACTGTTGTAATGTAGGAAACATGGCAGCTAATTGTGCACAGCAAGCTCCCACAAACAGCAATGTGATAATGACCAGATAATCTGTTGATTGAGGGATAAATATTGGCCAGGACACCAGGGATATCTCCCCTGCTCTTCTTCGAAATAGTGCCATGGAATCTTTTACGTCCAACTGATAGAGCAGAAGGGGCCTCGGTTTAACATCTGAGCTGAAAGACGGCCCCTCCGACTGTGCAGCACTCCCTCAGCCTGGGAGCGTCAGCCTAGACTTCGTGCTCAAGTCTCTGGAGTGGGACTTGAACCCCCAACCTTCTGACTCATAGGCGAGAGTGTCACCCACTGAGCCATGGCTGACAGGGACCAAATATTTGACCAGAGAAGGAAGGTGAATATTTGAGTTAAAACACTGTTCACGGCCACACTCCACATTATATCGAGAATAAACATATCCTACCCTCATCTATTTCAAGTCACAAGCAACAATGTGTTGACAGTGACACACGGCAGGAATGTGATTGCTCAATTAGCAAGCTGCTGTTACCCTGCATGATGCACAGCAGTATTAAACTCCAAAATAAAAACAGTAAATAAATGGCTCAAAGGATCAGCATGTCACTACACTGACAGATCTGCTGTGCATTTCCAGCGCTCTGTTTGTTGGAGAGCATGTAGGCAGTGCCATCAGTCTTTCATCGTTGCGTCTTAACTGTATGCTGCCAGATGCTCATCATTCATCGCTCGATTGCAATCTTTTTTCATTAGACAAGCCTGAAGACCAGCATCTGTTAACGGGGTCATTCTGAGGAGTGATCACAGGAGAGAACCCGATACACACACAGGTTTAACGGATTTACGCCAGGAAGCAGGGAACTTACAGAAAATGAACAATTTCATGCAACTCTCCCGTGCTGTGCAGAAGTCTACAAACCAGGCCCAGCAGTGCCACGAGGTGAATCAACAACTGATGTGTTTCCCACAGGAATCAAGCCCATAAGAAGGCTGTGAAACTCTCGAACAGTCCAAATGATATCAAAAGCGGGTGGTTTATAGTCATTTATTCCTACAGGCAAAGCGCTGTTGGCAGCAACGTTAATAAACAAAGCAACATCACTGCCATTAGAGGCACCAAGGGGCCAGAGAGTGGCTATCCCAGAGTGCTACCGACCACTCCATATGTAATCTAGGCCAGGGTATCTCAGCAACATCAGTCCGTGTAATGCGGCCTTCAAAAGTCCAGGCCACTCAGTTCTATTTGCGCTTATTTCCTAATTCCTGCGTTGTCCGGGTTAACGTTCTAGTCTGGAGGTTTTCAGCACTGCTGCCTCAATGTTCCCTGTAA
Organism: Squalus acanthias; assembly: GCA_030390025.1. Taxonomy (NCBI): domain Eukaryota; kingdom Metazoa; phylum Chordata; class Chondrichthyes; order Squaliformes; family Squalidae; genus Squalus; species Squalus acanthias. The sequence goes on from CM059430.1 coordinate 22,602,143, forward strand.
TTTTTCTCTTCCGTGCACGGGCGCTCTAACTGGCTGCACGGCCCATTTAAATCTTCGCGTATGCGCAGTTATTCCCACTGAAAAGCCGGTAAGCGGCCTGCGCGGGACCTCCAAGCCGCTGCAGGGCCGCGCAGCTTAACAGGAGCGTTGGCTGCCTCATTAGTGAATACATCCTAAATCAGAAGACCAAGATTTGGATATTAAGGGAATCAAGGGAAATGGGGAAAGTGGAGTGGAGGTGGAAGATCAGCCATGATCTTATTGAATGGTGGAGCAGGCTTGAGGAGCCGAATGACCTACTCCGGCTCCTATTTCTTATGTTCTTATTCAACTCACTTTGTTGGATATTAACACAACTGTTGAAGGTCACTGCATTTCAAAGCACGTTGGTGTGAAAGGCACTAAAGTAAAAGGAAGTGCACACCAATAATGGAGAAGTCTTCTCCCTTGCTGCATGTGGATGTGGTAACACCATGCGATAGTTACTTCACAGGTATGGAACTTACACCTCGGAAATAATAAGCAAAGTGAGTGAAACTACCTCTGAACCAGTTTAAGCAAGGACTGCGCACTGGCACTGTTTGACTCCAGCTGTTACCGCAGCCACCCAAACTGCTTTACAGCGCAAGGGGGAACCCTCCATACTCGTGGAACATTGTACCCAAACACCCAATACACTTTAGACATAGAATGTATGGCTCAAATACTTTAAATTACACAAGGACAAGCAGGCACAGGTTCAAGGTGTGAAGGGCAGGATGCCCAGGAAGAGACTGTATGCATTTAAGAAACAGCTACATGCTGTAATAGAAAGATGGCTGGGTTGGTATCCTGATAGGAGATCCAATGGGCCTCCTTTATCAGAACCCATCTTGTGAATATTCATTCCACTCATGGAAGGTATGTGCAACACTCAACATTTCAACAACTTGCATTGATAGAGTGCCTTTTACCTAGTAAAACATCCCAAGGCTCTTCACCTTTACTCAGAGGACCGGCACCATATTCCCACCAAGTATTTTATTGACTGCTTCCTTCCTGTGGGCATATACTTGGAGGACTTGGATATACTTTGCAGGGTTATGGGGGAAAAGCTGGGGTGTGGCACTAAATTAGACAGCCCTTTCAAAGAGCCGACACAGGCACGACAGGCCGAATTGCCTCCTTCTATGCTGTAAGATTCTATGATTCCATACAAGGGTGGACATTTGTTTGAATAGTTTCTAAGCATTATTTGACACCATTGTTTACAGATTTGATGAAGTCATGGTAAATTTTCCCAGACCAAACAGATAACGGTAGCACTAAGCGATAAGATTTAGAAGCTTCCAAGCTCAAATCCCTTCAGGCCAGTTTGAGAATTTGAATTCAGATTTTAAAAAGCTGGCATCAGTAAGTGTCCATGAAGCTGGCGGATTGTCGTAAAATCCAATCCATTCATTCGTGGAGTTTTTGGGGGAAGGAAACCTGCCGTCCTTACCTGGCCTGGGTCTATGTGACTCCAGTCCCACACCAACATGGCTGACTCTTAACTTCCCTCTGAAGTGGCCTCACGAGCCACTCCGTTGTATCGCCACCTTCTCAGGGGGTCTTGGGATGGGCAATAGATGCCAGCATTTCCAGCGTCGCCCACATCCCGAGAATAGGGAGGAGGGAGAAAATAGTCTTCTCCCTATTGCCACTTGGTCCCTCCTGATGAAAACCACATGTGTGTGGACACTGAGTGAGGGCAGGATGAGGTTTGACTTCAATGCCACAGACCAATAGTCCAACACCATTTGATGTCCAGGCTTTCCACACAGTCACTTGAGTGAATGTACTAGAGGGCACCTGTTTAACTGTACCCCAGAAAAAGTGAGTCTTTGAGATGGGGAAGAGAATAGACAATTAACACATGGAGCAGGGGCAACAAGACTAGATTATATGGGGCATGAAAAACTTAAAATGGTCTTGGAGACTCAACATTATGAAAATGTAAATCTGTTTGCATCGAGTTAGGATAGGAGAGAAAGTAGAAGTCAGCTTGTAATAAGCAAAAGACCAAATCACCACTGGAGAGATAACAAGGAAACAGAAGAGCTTCACACTTGACCTAGTACTTAAAATTCACTTCCTATTGCCAGAAAAAACATTGCAGCTAATTTAATAGCAATCTAACTTTAATGTTGTTAAAAGTATCGCACATATTAAAATGGTTTTATTCAAAAGGTGGTTATAGCGGAACATTTTAATGACAGGACACTGAACAAATAGAACACGTTACTACCCAGTATCACAAAGTGGAGGACAAATGGGGAAGGCCACTCAGCCAATCTAGCACATCCTTCCAGAGAGACCACCATGTCCCCATCACAACATCGAACTGCCGTTGGTCCAGGGCTTTGACTCCAAGTCCATTATTGTTAAAGGGCAGTAAGACACATTTAAACAATGCCGATGAATGCGTGCAAATATATTTAAAAATATGAATTGCAAAAAATAGGAAAGTAGCTTGGCAAGTATTTTAATGACTGATAACTGATGACACGCAACAAATATCAACTTATTCTTCCAGTGTGATGAAAGCGAAAATGTATTAAATATAAAATGCTCCTGTGGAGTTAATTAGAAAATTGATTTTATTTTTAAACTAACTGTTTCATTGAATTTTGTCCTTTGCATTGCAACTATTTACACATGGTTGCTGGTTCCACAGACGGAGCCGTGCAGATCGGGAACAGCAGAGATTCCATCACTGGTCAGTGGCAGTATTAGGGACATTACGATTCACTTCAAGGAGATCAGCAAGTCTCTCCGAGATGCAAGTACACATATGGATGTCAGGTGAGGATAAGGATCAGACCCTTTGATGCCGAGAAGCTCAACAACTCATTGTCCTTACTCAAGCATGAACAAAGTATGTACACAAATCTTTGAAGGTGGCAGGTCAAGTTGAGAAGGCTGTTAAAAAAGCATATGGGATCCTTGGCTTTATTAATAGAGGAAGAGTACAAAAGCAAGGAAGTTATGCTAAACCTTTATAAAACACTGGTTAGGCCTCAGCTGGAGTGTTGTGTACAATTCTGGCACCACACTTTAGGAAGGATGGCAAGGCCTTAGAAAGGGTGCAGAGGAGATTTACCAGAATGGTACCAGGGATGAGGGACTTCAGTTATGTGGAGAAGCTGGGGTCATTCTCCTTAAAGCAGAGAAGGTTAAGGGGATAGGTTATCAAAATCATGAAGGATTTTGAGCGAGTAAATAAAGAGAAGCTGTTTCCAATGGCTGAAGGGTCAGTAACCAGAGGGCACAGATTTAAGGTGATTGGCAAAAGAACCAAAGGCGACATGAGGAAAAACCTTGAAGTCCCCCACCCAGAGTACATTGTGCCCTTGCCAAGTGCTTCTTCCAAGTGGTGTTCAACATGGAGGAGTACTGATTCATCATCTGAGGGATGGCGGTAGGTGGTAATCAGCAGAAGGTTTCCTTGCCCATGATGCCATGAGACTTCACGGGGTCCGGAGTTAATGCGGAGGACTCCCAGGGCCACTCCCTCCCGACTGTACACCACTGCACTGCCACCTCTGTTCTGCCGGTGGGACAGGACATACCCAGGGATGGTGATGGGGGAGCCTGGGACGTTGGCTGGAAGTATGATTTTGTGAATATGACTATGTCAGGCTGTTGCTCAACTAGTCTGTGGGACTGCTCTCCCAATTTTGGCACAAGTCCCCAGATGTTAGTCACACATTAACTCAGGGAACCAGCTCAAAGATGTCGGTCTCCAAGAATCCAAACTAAACGTATAACAGTGTAAAATCAGCTTTCAACATGCAAAAAAGCGTTTGGCCCCAAAGCAAGTGAAAAAGAATCTTGCTTTTCATGCAAAACCCCTCCAGCTCTCCATGACAGGTTAAGTCAGGAGAACTGTAAACAAGGCCAGGATTCAGTAAATGCCCAGATCAGACTCTCAGTTTAAACCGCAAGTCAATTCTTAAACAGTACTGGCCTCACAACAACTTGCATTTATATAGCGCCTTGAACGTAAACATCCCAAGGTGCTTCACTGGAGCGTAATCAAACATAATTTGACACCAAGCCAAATAAGGAGATATTAGGACAGTGCTCAAAAGTTTGGTCATTGATGTAGGTTTTAAGGAGCATCTTACAGGGAGAGAGGCGGAGAAGTCGGGGGGGGGGGGGGGAAAAGAGGGTTGGGTAGGGAGGAAATTCCAGAGCTTAGGGCCTGGACAGCTAGAGGCTCGGCCACCAGTGGTGGGACGATGGAAATTGGAAATGCTAGAGGCCAGAATTGGAGGAGCGCAGATATCTCCGGGGGCAGGGGGGGGGGGGGGGGGGGGGGAGGAAACGGGTTGTGGAGTTGGAGAAGGTTACAGAGATAGGGAGTGGCGAGGCCATGGAGGGATTTAAACACGAGGATGAGAATTTTAAAATAGCAGCATTGCCGGACTGGGAGCCAATGTCGGTCAGCAAGCACAGGGGATTCTGTACGAGATCCACATCAGAACTGACAACGGATGATTACTGTCAGTCACTCCCAGTTAAGGTTAGGAAACATAAAAGCATGGCCTTTCCTCTTCCAGTTCAAAAGTCCAAGCCCATAGAATCATGGAAAGGTTACAGCACAGAAGGAGGCCATTCGGCCCTTCGAGCCTGTGCCAGCTCTCTGCAAGAGCACCTCAGCTAGTCCCACTCCCCTGCCCTTTCCCCATAGCCCTGCAAATTTTTCCCCCTCAGGTACTTATCCAACTCCCTTTTGAAAGCCACGATCGAGTCTGCCTCCACCACCCTTTCAGGCAGTGCATTCCAGATCATAACCACTCGCTGCGTAAAAGTTTTTCCTCGTGTCGCCTTTGGTTCTTTGCCAATCACCTTGAATCTGTGTCCTCTGGTTCTCGACCCTTCCGCCAATGGGAACAGTTTCTCTATCTACTCTGTCCAGACCCCTCATGATTTTGAACACCTCTATCAAATCTCCTCTCAACCTTCTCTGCTCTAAAGGAGAACAACCCCAGCTTCTCCAGTCTATCAACGTAACTGAAGTCCCTCATTCCTGGAATCATTCTCGTCAATCTTTTCTGCAGCCTCTCCAAGGCCTTCATATCCTTTCTAAAGTGCGGTGCCCAGAATTGGACACAATATTCCAGTTGAGGTCGAACCAGAGTTTTATTCAGGTTCATCAGAACTTCCTTGCTTTTGTACTCTATGCCTCTATTTATGAAGCCCAGGATCCCGTATGCTTTTTTAACCTCGTTCTCAACCTGCCCTGCCACCTTCAACGATTTGTGCACACATACCCCCAGGTCTCTCTGTTCATGCACCCCCTTTAGGATTGTACCCGTCAGTTTATATTGCCTCTCCTCATTCTTCCTACCAAAATGTATCACTTCGCACTTTTCTGCGTTAAATTTCATCTGCCACGTGTCCGCCCATTTCACCAGCCTGTCTATGTCCTCTTGAAGACTCTCACTGTCCTCCTCACTGTTCACTATACTTCCAAGTTTAGTGTCATCTGCAAATTTCAAAATTGTGCCCTGTACTCCCAAGTCCAAGTCATTAATATATACATCAGGAAAAGCAGTGGTCCTAGTACGACCCTGGCAAACACCACTATATACCTTCCTCCAGTCTGAAAAACAACCGTTCACCACTACTCTCTGTTTCCTGTCAGGTCTCCGTTATTCCACATGTAAGCCAGCCGAACCCCTGATTAGATTCCAGCCTGCAACACACTGCATAAGAACTTAGAATCATAGAATACAGCACAGAAGGAGTCCATTCGGCCCATTGTGCCTGTGCCGACTCCCCTAAACAACCATCCAACCAGTCCCACAGCACAGAAAATTCTTCCTTTTCAAGTATTTATCCAATTCCCTTCTGAAAGTTATTGAATCAGCCTCCACCACCCTTTCAGGCAGCGCATTCCAGATCACAACTCGCTGCATAAAATTTTTTTTCCGTATGTCACTTCTGGTTCCTTTGCCAATCATAAATCTGTGTCCTCTGGTTACAGACCCATCTGCCACTGGAAACAGTTTCTCATTATCTACATTATCAAAACTCTTCATGATTTTGAACACCCCTATCAAATCTCCTCTTAATCGTCTCTGCTCTAAGGAGAACACCAGTTTCTCCAGTCTCTCCACATAACTGAAGTCCCTCATCCCTGGAACCATTCCAGTAAACCTCCTCTGCACCTTCTCCAAGGCCCTGACATCCTTCCTAAAGTGCGGTGCCCAAAATTGGACACAATACTCCAGCTGAGGCCGAACCAGTGATTTATAAAGGTTTAGCATAACTTCCTTGCTTTTGTACTCTGTTCCTAAAGCCAAGGATCCCATATGCCTTTTTAGCAGCCTTTCAACTTGTCCTGCCACCTTCAATTAGGTGTGTAGGTAAACCCCCAGGAAATTAAGTACTTTTGAAGTGCCGGCTGGGAAGAACTTTTGGGATGTCCCAAGGAAGTTGTAGCACACTAAGTTACAGATAAAGTAAATGGTACAATTTTAAAGGGGGTGCAGGAACAGAGACACCTGGGGGCGTATGTACACAAATCTTTGAAGGTGGCGGGACAAGTTGAATATTGCAGTCAATTTGCGCAAAAATATGAATTAAATGAATGAATAGGTATAGCATCTTGAACAGAGAAAGATCCCAAGGTGTTTCACAGAGGCACAATCAGAAATAAATGGATGCCAAGCCCGTGGAAGAGATATTAGGAGGGCTGACTAACAGCTTGATCAAAGATGAATTTTAAGGAGGGTCTTAAAGGTGAGAGGGAGATGGAAAGGCGGAGGGGTTTAGGCAGGGAATTGCAGAGCGTGGGAGCAGGTGGCTGAAGGCACAAACCGTCGGAGTGAGAGGAACAGAGAGCTCGGGGAAGGTGGGGGGGGGGTTGCAGGAGGTTACAGAATGGAAAGGGCGAGTCAATGAAGGGGTCTTAACATGTGAGAATTTTAAGGTGGAGGTGTTGAGGGACCAGGAGCCAATGTAGGTCAGCAAGGACTGGAGAGAGAGGCGAGCAGGATTTGGTGTGGGGCAGGGATACGGGAGAAGAGTTTAGGATGAGCTGAAGTTTACGGAGTGTGCTGGACGAGCGGCAGTCAGGAGAGCATTAGAAGAGTCAAATCTGGAGGTGATTAAGGCATGAATGAGGGTTTCAACTGCAGATAGGCTGAGGTAGGGGCAGAGGCAGCCAATGTTATGAAGATGGACGTCAGCTGTCATTGTGATGGAGAGGATATGGGATCAGAAGCTGAGTTTTATGGGCTGTTGCGTGACAGCATGTTGGCCAGGACACCAGGTGAACTCCCTGCTCCTGGGATCTTTGATATCCACCTGAACCACTCAAACAGACAGAAACTCAGGCTCAACCAAAAGGCAGAAACTCTCAGAACAGCACTCCCTCAGTACTCCAAAAATGTGCGGGTTAGGTTGATTTGGCTATGATAAATTGACCCTTAGTGTTAGGGGGGTATTAAATATGTGGGGTTATGGGGATAGGATGGGATATGTTAGGGGGAATTAAATACATGGGGTTACGGGGGTAGGGTGGGATATGTGTACTGTGGGGATTAAAGCAGGGACAGGGTACTGGATTTGGATGATCAGCCATGATCGTATTGAATGGTGGAGCAGGCTCGACGGGCCGAATGGCCTACTCCTGCTCCTAGATTCTATGTTTCTATGTTTACAGCACGGAAATGGCAACTAGATTATATGCCGAAGTCCTGGAGTGGGCCCATAGACCTGATCCATTCTATATATAAACCACCTGAACCCCTTGATTATATTCTAGCCTGTAACTCACTGCAAGTGTCAGTCATTCCATATATAAAACCACCCAAACTCAAGGTCTTCGACCTGAAACGTTAACTCTCTTTCTCTCTCCACGGATGCTGCCTGGCCTGGCCTGAGTTTTTCCAGCATTTCCTGTTGTTATTTCAATTATGTTCTAGTTTATTTCTGACTCCTTGGTATCCAAGTCATTTTAGGAGTCATGGCTGAATTGAAATGTAACTGTACTGAAACAAAATGCTGCAAAGAACTTTAGATTGCACAGAAAAAAGCCTGCTGATAAACTACACAAACGCACAGACTGCACCATCGTCCACAAGCAGGTTAATGTGAAGTTTTAGTGAGACTAACTCATTAGTTGTCTAAACAAATTAAAGTGAATACATTGAGGGACATGGAACAGCTTTACAAAGAGCATTACTTTCAGGGTCAACATCCACAGCAATGTCTTGCTTTAATCTTTCAACAAATTGATTGTTTTCTTCCCTACTGGTAGAAGGTTGTGGGATCAAGTCCCACTCCAGAGACTGGAGCACAAAAATCTAGGCTGACACTCCCAGTGCAGTACTGAGGGAGTGCTGCACTGTCGGAGGTGCCGTCTTTCAGATGAAACTGAGGCCCCGTCTACCCTCTCAGGTGGACGTAAAAGATTCTATGGCACTATTTCGAAGAAGAGCATGGGAGTTCTCCCTGGTGTCCTGTGGCCAATATTTATCCCTCAACCAACATGACTAAAACAGATGATCTGGTCATTATCGCATTGCTGTGCGCAAATTGCCTGCCGCATTTCCCACATTACAACAGTGACTATACTTCAAAAAGTGCTTCACTGGCTGTAAAGCGCTTTGGGACGTCCTGTTCGCTTGATCCAAGTATCAAAACTGCTGCTGATTGGGGAACTGGACGCCAGTAAGAATCAGTCCCTTAGCAAGTAAAGACTTGCATTTTATAGAACGCCTTTCACAGCCTCAGGACGTCCCAAGCAACCCTGAACAGAAGTGTCAGGACGCGACTGAACGGTGCAGGACATCGCTAATAAGCCCAATCCTGCCCTCACCAGATTTCAACACGTGCACTTTCCAACAAGGACAGCAATCAGCAGCAGGAACATTCTCTAATCTAGATACACAGAGACCAGCAATACCACCCAGACTGCTGAACTCAACTAACACACTGCAAACCACGAATCAAACCTTGGACCTTTTGATCTGTATGACTTTGTGCAACAGTGGGCAGTGAGCGACTCACTGGGCCCCTGGGCATCTATTGCTCGAAACAATTCACCGTACAGAGTTCTGTCACAAAACTGAAAACTATTATTCAACTCAGTAATGACAAGTAATCCTTAATTCTTCAGAATAAATGGCAACATGGAAACAAAATACTTGCTGTCGGCACAAAAGCAGACTCAAAACTGAACTGTCTCAAAAAAATGGAAGTGATAACTTAAAAGCTCTCTGGATGCCAATAACATGTATCGTACTGATTCTTTCGGATGAGACGTTAAACCGAGGCCCCACCTGCCCTCTCGGGTGGACGTAAAAGATCCCATGGAACTATTTCGAAGAGCAGGAGCGTTATTCCCGGTGTCCTGGCAAATATTTATCCCTCTATCAACATCACAAACAGATTATCCGATCATTATCGCATTGCTGTTTGTGGGAGCTTGCTGTGCAAAAATTGGCGCGTTTCCTGCATCACAACAGTGACTACACTTCAAAAAGTACTTCATTGGCTGTAAAGCGCTTTGGGACGTTGAGATAGTGAAAGGCGCTATAGAAATGCAAGTCTGTCTTTCTTACATACCTCGGTTGCCCCTGTTTAGGACACAGTCGCCAACAAAAAATATTAGCTTAACACGCTGCTTCCCAACTCACTCGTCGTTGCTTTTACAAAAAGCAATACAGTATAAACTAGATCTTAATTATTTAGCCGATCACAGATTAGGTTACAGTCTAATCGCTCCAAAGCACCCATTATTCCAGCTGTCCCCATACACAGCAACTTCCCAGATATCCATTATTTCCAAGCTGCTCCTGATGGCTCAGCAAGTTTATCCCGACAGTATACATTTCAGGAAGGACTCGGGTTCACTCCTACTGGTATGTTTGGCTCAGCAACTCGTGGTATAAGAACATAAGAATTAGGGGCAGGAGTAGGCCACACGGCCCCTCGAGCCTGCTCCGCCATTCAATAAGATCATGGCTGATCATCGACCTCAACTCCACTTTCCCACCCAATCTCCATATCCCTTAATATCCAAAAATCTATCTATCTCAGCCTTGAATATACTCAACGATTCAGCCTCCACAGCCCTCTGGGGTAGAGAATTCCAAAGATTCACAACCCTCCAAGTGAAGAAATTCCTCCTCATCTCAGTCCGAAATGGCCGACCCCTTATCCCGAGACTATGCCCCCACCAGAAAGAGTAGACGCTCCAGCCAGGGGAAATAACCTCAGCATCTACCCTGTCAGTCCCCCTCAGAATCTTGTTTCAATGAGATTACCCCTCATTCTTCGAAACTCCAGAGTATAGGCCCAATCTACTCAATCTCTCCTCACAGGACAACCCTCTCATTCCCAGGGATAGATCTGCCGAGCCACTCAGTTGGGGTTGGGGGAGGGGTTAGGAGGAGCCTGGTGAAACCATTTTAAGTACAGTCTGTCATCAGAGCAACTTGCAGTGACAGAATTTGTAACACCTTGCAACCATCAGATCATCGCCCTAGCACAGAAAAGTCTCACTTCACTGAACTAATATAAACAATGAAACCACAAAAACAGAAAAATGGTAGAAAATTACCACGCACAGATCCCATCCCCTTGCACATCACAGCATCATTTGATACACACACACACAATCACCATGCTGTTTTCACCGATGACTCACTGACCATCTCTGTCTTCATCGTGTATATTTAGATACAGATATTCCAGTCCCCTCCCTTTCTTGTTGTGCTCTGCACCCTGGAGTTTGGCCATGAGCGTCGTCTTGCCGGATCCATCCTCTCCTACAGAGAGATTCAGCATTCAGTGATTAACAATAAAGGCATTCGCTGGATAAGAGGAGAAGCAATAAACAGACAGAAGGAAGCCTGATATGGATACCTCTCCCCCATACAGAAAGTAACAAAATATATTTTGAAATGATTAAAATTGTATATTTAAATGTACATTATATATGCAGAAATGATTACATAGGATATACAGCACAGAAATAGGCCATTTGGCCCAACCACTTATGCTCCACTCGAGCCTCCTCCTGTCTTTCCTCATCTAACTATCAGCATAACCCTCTATTCCTTTCTCCCTCATATGCTTATCTAGCCTCCCCTTAAATGCAACTATGCTATTCGCTTCAACCACTCCCTGTGGTAGCGAGTTCCACATTCTCACCACTCTCTGGGTAAAGACGTTTCTTCTGAATTCCCTATTGGATTTCTTGGTGACTATCTTATATTGATAGCCTCTAGTTTTGCTCTTCCCCACAAGTGGAAACATTCTCTGTGTCTACTCTATCAAAACCTTTCATAATTTTAAAGACCTCTATTAGATCATCCCTCAGCGTTCTCTTTTCAAGAGAAAAGAGCCCCAGCCTGTTCATCCTTTCCTGATAGGTATACCCTTACATTTCTGGTCTCATCCTTGTAAATCTTTTTTGCACCCTCTCCATGCTTTTTATATGGTGAAAATCTATTGTTTTATAGCACATTCAGCCATCATGCAATACATTTCCTTGCTATTTGCAGTTAGTTTTATGCATTACAGAGAAATGATGAAGACAATTGAATTGCATTACATTTCAGACTTTAAGACAGAAGCGTTAATGTTTTATTACAGATTCCTTCAGGTTGATCAGTCTCATGCTTACCTAAGACAAGGATGTTTTTTCCAGTGGGTAGTTTGGAGCGAGAGCGGGTGGAGACTTCACTCAGGATGGAGGTCCTGCGGGAGATAAAGAGACATTAAGGAAGCAATTAGGAAAACAAATGGCATATTGGCCTTTATTGCAAGGGGGGGTTAGAGTACAAGAGTAAGGAAGTCTTACTACAATTGTACAGGGCTCTGGTGAGACCACACCTGGATGTACTGTGCACAGTTTTGGTCTACTTATCTGAGAAAGGACATACTTGCTTTAAAGGGGGTGCAACGAAGGTTCACTAGATTGATTCCTGGGATGAGAGGGTTTTCCTATGAGGAGGGATTGAGGAGATTGGGCCGATACATATATATATGAAGGATGTTCTTGCCATGGAAGGAGTTCAGCGAAGATTCACAAGGCTGATACCTGGGATGGCAGGAATGACGTATGAAGAGAGATTGGGTCGATTGGGCTTATACGCGCTGGAGTTTAGAAGAATGAGAGGGGATCTCATTGAAACTTATAAAATTCTGACAGGACAGGACAAACTAGATGCAGGAAGGATGTTCCCGATGGTCGGGGAGTCCAGAACCAGGGGTCACAGTCTAAGGATAAGGGGTAAGCCATTTAAGACAGAAATGAGGAGGAATTTCTTCACCCAGAGAGTGGTGAACCTGTGGAATTCTCTGCCACAGAAGGCAGTAGAGGCCAATTCATTAAATAGATTCAAGGAGTTGGATATATTTCTTAAGGCTAAAGGGATCAAGGGATATGGGGAGAAAGCAGGGACAGGGTACTGAATTTGGATGATCAGCCATAATCGCATTAAATGGCGGAGCAGGCTAGAGGGGCCGAATGGCCTACTCCTGCTCCTATCTATGATTCTATGATTCTATACTCTCTGGAGTTTAGAAGAATGAGAAGCAATCTCATTGAAACATAAGATTTGGAGGGGGATTGACAGGGTAGATGCGGAGAGGCTGTTTCCCCTGGCTGGAGAGTCTAGAACCAGAGGGCATAGTCTCAACATAAGGGGTCAGCCATTTAGGACTGAGATAAGGAGGAAATTCTTCACTCATTGTGAATCTTTGGAATTCTCTGTCCCAGAGGGCTGTGGATGCTGAATCGTGAGTGTATTCAAGGCTGAGATAGATAGATTTTTGGGCACTAGGGGAATCAAGGGATATGGGGATAGGGTGGGAAAGTGGAATTAAAGTAGATCAGCCATGATCTTATTGAATGGCGAAGCAGGCTCGAGGGGCCGTATGGCCTATTCCTGCTCCTAATTCCAATTGTATATTTAAAGTGTATATTTAAATGTACATTATATATGCAGAATTGATGCTTTTAAAGAAATCTACTGTTTTATAACACATTCAGCCATCATGCAATTTAAATTGTATATTTAATTGTACATTATATATGCAGAAATGGTGCTTTTAATGTACATTTCAATATACAATTTAAATTGCACAATGGGCGAATGTGCTATAATACATTTTCTTTAAAAGCATCATTTCTGCACAAAGAAAATCTACAGTTTTATAGCAGTCACCCATTATGCAATTTAAATTGTATATTAAAATGTACATTAAAAGCATCATTTCTGCATATATAATATATTTAAATTGCATGGTGTCAGAAAACAGTCGATTTTCTTTAAAATCATCATTTCTGCATATAAATATATATGAAGAATAGATGCAGAATTGATGCTTTTTAAAGAAAATCTCCTGTTTTATAGCACAGTCGGCCATCGTGCAATTTTAGTTTTACACAGGGGAACCAAAACAACAAAAAACCCCGCCCGCGCGCACACACACACACGGACTGAGCGGGGAAAGGAAGGAGGGCCCGCCCGCACCGAACCTCACCGCCCGCTCCCGGGGCCCGACCCACACCGTCCGCTGCCAGAGAGCCGCCCGCCCCGGGGAAGGAGCCCCAATGACGGGAAGATTCCCCCGGTCCCCGGCCTACCACAGGTTGTGGCCCTCGTCCTCCTCGCCCCCCGCTGCCGCTGCTACCGCCGCCGGGCTCTCGGCCGCCGCGCCCACAACCTTCCGCTCCCCCACGGGCGCCATCTTGGCCACTGCGGCCCTAGGACCCGGATCAAAGACGTCAGCCCCTAGCAACCGCAGGACCCCACCCGCCAACCCATCATTCCCCCCACCCCCTCCATACAATTTATATATTCACTTTCAATCAAATCACATGGCGCTTCTTCATTCAGATTTTTTTTTAAACACGAATAATAATAATATTTTTTTCAGGCAGTGCTGAAGACGGATGCTCCTGACGGGAGGGTCATGTGACTGCTCAATGACGTCATTGCCCTATCAGCACTTCTCAGTCCCGCCCTCCCTTGCGATTCTTTTTATTATTTAACGAGTTGCCTTTTTTTTTTATTTGCTATTCTTTCTGTGTTTCAATTAAATATTATTTTTGTCAGGCAGCTCTGTGAATAACTGCTGAGGGGGGAGGTCCTCTTCTGATGATACCATGATGTCATTGAGGATGATGTCATTTGGGGATGATATCATTGAGATGATGTTATTGTACATTATGTACATGTTATTGTTGATGTACAGCAGGCACCTCAAAGCACTGGAGAGGTACTACCAACGTTGCCTCCGCAAGATCCTGCAAATCCATTGGTAGGATAGGCGCAGCAACGTCAGTGTTCTCGCTCAGGCCAACATCCCCAGCATCGAAGCTTTGACCACACTCGATCAGCTCCGATGGACGGGTCACATCGTCCGCATGCCTGATACGAGACTCCCAAAACAAGCGCTCCACTCGGAGCTCCGGCACGGCAAGAGAGCCCCAGGTGGGCAGAGGAAACGCTTCAAGAACACCCTCAAAGCCTCCTTGAAAAAGTGCAACATCCCCACCGACACCTGGGAATCCCTGGCTCAAGACCGCACAAAGTGGAGGAGAAGCATCCGGGAAGGCGCCGAACACCTCGAGTCTCTTCACTGGGAGCAAGCGGAAGCCAAGCGCAAGCAGCGCAAGGAGCGCACGTCAACCCAAGCACCCCACCCACCCGCCCCTTCAACCACCGTCTGCCCCACCTGTGACAGAGACTGTAGGTCCCGCATTGGACTCATCAGTCACCTGAGAACTAATTTTTAATGTGGAAGCAAGTCATCCTCGGTTCCGAGGGACTGCCTAAGATTGGGGATGATGTCCTTGGGATTATGTCATTTGGGGATGATGTTATTGGGATGGTGTCATTTGGGGATGATGTCATTGGGATGATGTCATTGGGGATGATGTCATTTGGGGATGCTGCCATTGGGGATGATGTCATATGGGATGATGTCATTGGGATAATGCAATTTGGGGATGCTGTCATTGGGGATGATGTCACTGGGGATGCTGTCATCAGGATGATGTTATTGCGGATGATGTCATTGAGATGATATCATTGGGGATGATGTCATTTGGGGATGATGTCATTGGGATGATGTCATTGGGGATGATGTCATTGGGAATGCTAGAGTCCATTATAAAAGATGTAATAGCAGAGCACTTGGAAAACAGTGACAGGATCGGACAAAGTCAATATGGATTTACAAAAGGTAAATCATGCTTGATTAATCTACTGGAATTTTTTGAGGATGTAACTGGTAGAATAGATAAGGGAGAACCAGTGGATGTGGTGTATTTCGACTTTCAGAAGGCTTTCGATAAGGTCCCGCATAAGAGATTAGCGTGCAAAGTTAAAGCACACAGGATTGGGGGTAAGGTACTGTCTTGGATAGAGAACTGGTTGGCAGACAGAAAGCAAAGAGTTGGAATAAACGGGTCTTTTTCCGAGTGGCAGGCAGTGACTAGTGGGGTACCGCAGGGATCGGTGCTCGGACCCCAGCTATTCACAATATATATAAATGATCTAGACGAGGGAACTAGATGTAATATCTCCAAGTTTGCAGATGACACAAAGCTGGGTGGGCGTGTGTGCTGTGAGGAGGATGCAGAGAAACTCCAGTATGATTTGGACAGGTTGGGTGATTGGGCAGATGCATGGCAAATGCAGTATAATGTGGATAAATGCGAGGTTATCCACTTCGGTGGCAAAAACAGGAAGACAGATTATTATCTGAACTGCAATAGATTGGGAAAAGGGGAAGTGCAACGAGACCTGGGTGTCCTTGTGCACTAGTCGCTGAAGGTAAGCATGCAGGTGCAGCAGGCGGTTAAGAAGGCAAATGGTATGTTGGCCTTCATAGTGAGAGGATTCGAGTACAGGAGCAAGGATGTCTTGCTGCAGTTGTACAGGGCCTTGGTGAGACCACACCTTGAGTATTGTGTGCAGTTTTGGTCACCTTATCTGAGGAAGGATGTTCTTGCCATGGAGAGAGTGCAGCGAAGATTCACCAGACTGATACCTGGGATGGCAGGAATGACGTATGAGGAGAGATTGGGTCGATTAGGCTTATATTCACTAGAGTTTAGAAGAATCAGAGGGGATCTCATTTAAAACTTATAAAATTCTAACAGGACTAGACAGACTAGATGCAGGAAGGATGTTCCCGATGGCGGGGGAGTCCAGAACCAGGGGTCACAGTCTAAGGATAAGGGGTCAGACATTTAGGACTGAGATGAGGAGGAATTTCTTCACCCAGAGAGTGGTGAACCTGTGGAATTCTCTACCACACAAGGCAGTTGAGGCCAATTCATTAAATATATTCAAGAAGGATATATTTCTTAAGGCTAAAGGGATCAAGGGATATGGGGAGAAAGCAGGGACAGGGTACTGAATTTGGATGATCAGCCATGATCTCATTAAATGGCGGAACAGGCTCGAGGGGCCGAATGGCCTACTCCTGCTCCTATCTTCTATGTTTCTATGACTCAGCAGGTTAAGGGGTTAAGACCATGATCAAGCACAAATCTGCTCTCCCTATTGACCAACAGAAATAAGATTAATACAGCCTTACGTGCATTGCCTGGGGGTTTCAAACAATAAAAGCTCACAGATAAATGAACAGTCATACCACGTACATCAGAACTTGCTCTCGAGGCAGTACAAAGAAGGTTCACTCGGTTAATTCCGGGGATGAGGGGGTGGACATACGAGGAGAGGTTGAGTAGATTGGGACTCTACTCATTGGAGTTCAGAAGAATGAGAGGCGATCTTATTGAAACATATAAGATTGTGAAGGGGCTTGATCGGGTGGACGCGGTGAGGATGTTCCCAATGATGGGTGAAACTAGAACTAGGGGACATAATCTTAGAATAAGGGGTTCCTCTTTCAAAACTGAGATGAGGAGAAACTTTTTCACTCAGAGGGTAGTGGGTCTGTGGAATTTGCTACCCCAGGAAGCTGTGGAAGCTACTTCATTAAATAAATTTAAAACAGAAATAGACCGTTTCCTAGAAGTAAAGGGAATCAGGGGTTCCGGGGAGTGGGCTGGAAATTGGACATGAGTTTGAGTTCGGATCGGTCAAGGCCCTGTGGGTGGCGGAGCGGGCCCAGGGAAGAGTGGCCTGGTCCTGCTCCTGCTTCTTGTGTTCTTTAGAGTTGAGGTTGGATCAGATCAGCCATGATCTCATTGAATGGCGGAGCAGGCTCGAGGGGCCGATTGGTCTACTCCTGCTCTTATTTCTTATGTTCTTATGTTCTTATGTTCTAGAACCGTCAACATCAGGGGAGTTTTAGGACTGGCATTTATATCTGATCTGATATGCTCACAAACCCATGGATGCACCAAAGTCAGAAGGTTGTGGGTTCACGTCCCACGCTAAGGACTTGAGCTCAAAAATCTAGGCTGACACTCCAATGCAGTACTGAGAAAAGAAAGAAAGAAAGACTTGCATTTATACAGCGCCTTTCACAACCACCGGATGTCCCAAAGCACCTTTCAGCCAATGAAGTACTTTTTTGAAATATAGTCTGTAATGTATTAACACATGATTTAGTATGAGCATGCTCAGTTCGCTCTGGCCTAATAAAGCAAGCACATGGACTAGCAACTCATCGTGTCTCTGTCCTTCATTTGTTCTACCCACAGATATTACATTTTGGCGACGAGGATGGGATCCCAAAGCTATTTTTAGGGATCATGGAAGGACAGTGTTCAACCTTCGAGTGGACAAGTTTAAGGTGAATTTGTGACACCTAAACTGAATTTTTGTGATGTTTTACCATTATTGCTCATGCAGAATCGTCTGTACTTCGCCTTCGCATGTATGTATACACAGCAACAGTGGCACTGATTCTCACAGGTACACAGGTAGCGTGCTGAGTCACTGTTTGACGGGCTCGGGACAATCATGGCTGTACCTACGGGATTCATCGGAAGCCTCGGCATGTATGACCGAGCTCGCGAACCATTCGGTTCTTATATTGAGCAGCTGGAGATGTTTTTTAAGGCCAATAACATTATTGAGACCGAAGGTGCCGATGAGAATGTTCAAGCTCAAAATAAAGTAATTCGTGAACGGAAGGAAGCAATTTTTCTAACGGAGATCGGGCCAGATGTCTACGGAACGTTGACAAATCTCACGCCAAGGAAAGCGAAGGATGCGTCGTTTAAAGACATTGTCGAGAAACTTGAGGACCATTTCGACCCAAAGCCGTTAGAAATAGCAGAGAGCTATAAGTTTGGTACCAGAAACCAAAATCAAAGTGAAACCATCAGTGAGTACATTGTAGATCTTAAGAACCTGTCTTTGCATTGTAACTTCGTCACATTTTTGGATTGTGCGTTGCGAGATAAGTTTGTGTGTGGACTGGTGGATGAGTGCACACAGCTCAAGTTACTGAACACTCCGAACCTAACGTTTGACATAGCATGCAAAATCACCCTATCTATGGAGATGGCATCTAAGAATGCTAGGGAGCTCCGTCCAACTCAAGTGACTAGTGCAGCTGAGGTCTACAGTCACAAAGCCACCGCCAAACCTAAAGCTGTGAGACCAAGTCAAAAGCATGTCAGTGAGAGCAGTTCAGTGAATTGTTATTGCTGCAATGGAAATCACTCACCACAGTCCTGCCAATACAGAAATGTTTACACTGCCAGAAGCAAGGCCATATTTCAACAGCTTGCAGAGCTAGATCTAAAGCAGGAAGTAAAAACCATTCTAGTGGCAATGTAAAGCAGCGACAACAAAAGGGAGGAGTTCACAATATTGAAGTGAACACACCTGATGTTGAAGAACTAGGCATCTACAATATCTATGTCACAAGCGGCAACACTAGCAGTCGTGAGAAAGAATTCCGTAAAAAACTTGTGCTCAACGAGCAATATATTGATATGTGTATAGACACAGCGGCGGACTGCTCTACCATGAGTAAGGATACATATGAGAGTAAGTTTAATCAAATACCACTTACAAAGAGTACTGTAGAGTTAAAAACCTACTCCGGAGAAATCCTAGAGACATGTGGACAAATGGAATGTACAGTTCAACACAATGGCCAGTCAGTAAAGCTGCCTATTATTGTAGCGAGCAACAATAACAGGCCAATCCTCATGGGCAAAGACTGGTTGAGAAAGTTAAAACTAGACTAGAAAAATGTCTTCAGTGTAGATGCTTCAAAGAAGAAACTTGACACAATGCTGAACAAGTATGAAAGCATGTTCACAGACAGTTATGAGGGCCTCACTGGGTACGACGCGCATATCCGCATCAAGTCCAAGGCGAAGCCTGTCTATTGTAAGGCAATATGTGTTGAAAAGTCAGCTGGAGGAAGAGCTAGCGAAACTGAGAGAGAACGGAGTACTAGTAAAAACTGACAAAAGTGAATGAGCTACCCCGATTGTGGTAGTGCCCAAAGCAGACAAAACTGTACGCTTGTGCGGTGACTACAAAGTTACTATCAACCAAGCAGTTGACGATGAGCAGTACCCGTTACCTACATCCCAAGATTTGTATGCAGCACTCTCTGGGTCAAAGGTTCTTTCCAAGCTTGACCTGTCGCACACTTACGCTCAGCTGAATGTTGACAAAGAGAGTCAACAGTATCTCACCATCAACACACACAAGGGATTGTACTCATACACCAAGCTGCCGTATGGTGTAAAGTCCTCCCCCAAAATCTTCCAGGCTACGATGGATAAGATTTTGCAAGGAGTTCCAAATTGCTTATGCAATCAAGACGATATGCTGATCGCAACAAGCAGCGAGGAAGAAAATCTAGAAGTGTTAGATATAGGGCCAGAAATTAGGCTCCCTGGCTTCCCGCGGGTGCAAGGATAGCGCGCGCACCTACCTACCGCGCCTGCCGTTGACCCCTGGGCCCACGAGGAATTCGGGTCCTGGGCCTCCTTCAACTGCCGGCGTGCAGTGCTTGCGTATCCCAGGGGCGTAGTTAGTGCGATGCGTCCCCTGGGATCACATGGGCCATGGAGAGCCAATGGCAGCAGACCATCTTTCATTCATAGATTTGACAGGAAGACCTGTCAAATCTATGAATACAGATCGGCCCCAAAACATCCCTAAAACTACAAATACATTTAAAAAAAAACATCACATTTTTAAAATAACTATAAATTACATTAATTAACTATTTTAAACAAAAATTTAAATTTTTGAAAAAATTAATTACACTTTTTAACGGGGTTAAAACTAAACTTACCTTTCTTTTAAAGTAATTAAAAAAGATAAATCTGTGAAAAAAATGTTTACATTTTAATAAAATCTTCACTTACCTTGTTAAAAGAAGGCCTTGCGCCTCCTTTTTCAATGTGTATCTTCTCCGTGTTTACCCTCACGGAGGAACCTGTAAAAAAACCCGAAGTGCGAGGCGAACGCGCTGGCCCTCCGGCGTGCGCGTTCGACCTCTGAACCCCTTCCTTCAGGGGAACGGAAGTGCCGGTTTCCCGCGCATGCGCAGTGCATGCAAGAAACCGGCACTTTCGTTCCGTCCACGGGTGAGTACATAGTGCGTACTCACCCGTGGCGAGCCTAATTTCTGCCCCATAGTGCTTCAAAGGTTGAATTCCTACAATGTCAAATTGAAAAGGAGCAAATGTGCTTTTGTGCTGAAAGTTGATGTAAATGGCTTGCAACCAGTGAAGCAAAAGGTTAATGCTGTCATCAATGCTCCAAAGTCACAGAACATGTCTGAGTTAAGATCTTTCCTTGGAATGGTCCAGTACTACGCACGTTTCTTACCTGAGTTAGTGACCATGTTAGCTCCATTGCACGAGCTCCTCAAGAAGGATGTCCAATGGAAGTGGACGAAAGCGCAACAGGAAGCTTACGACGCTTGGAAAAGAAGTCTCTCTAGCGATGATCTATTTAGCGTGTGATGCTTCCAGCTATGCTGCGGGAGCTGTCATAAGCCACATAATGGATGACGGCCAAGAGAAACCAATCGCATTTGCATCGCGAACCCTCACAAAGAGCGAAAGAAACTACATGCAAATTGAAAATGAAGCAAATCTGCCATCCCTGCAATGGCCGCATCAAGAATGCAACATTGGGCAGTGTTGTTGTCACTGAGTATCGCAGATCAAAGCAAAACGCAATCGCAGATGCTTTGTCCAGGTTGCCACATGAGGACTCGTGTTGGGAGTGAATGTGTGATTTTCGCGCTAGGTGCAGTTGACAAAGACTTTCCCGTGAATGCAACTGAGATTCAAAAGGACTCAGTACTGAAAAGAGTGAATGAAAACACCTTGAATGGATGGACTGATCAGTGTCTGGACACAGAATTGAAACCATTCGATAACCGTCCTACTGAATTGTCCTGTGAGCAAGGTTGTGTCAAGTGGGGAAACAGAGTGGTGATACCTACTTCTTTGAGAGAGAGAATTCTGGCCGAACTTCATACTGAGCATCCAGGGATCGTCAGTATGAAATTGCAAGAAGCTTTGTTTCCTGGCCTGGATTTGACAGTGATCTTGAATCACTTGATCATGAACACATACATGAGTTTGACACTGTTCAGACTTCAGAAACTGAAGTACCAGGTTCAAACAAGTCTGAGATAGAAACAGGATCATCTTTGAGTTCGGAACCAGAACGAAACAGCCCAAAACCTTCTGTAAGGAGATCAGGAAGGCTCCGCAAACCTGTTATTAAACTGGATTTGTAGTTCATTTAAAAGAAAAACAGCCAGGAGTTTTTGTTATGTGGTACATGTACTGCTGGGAAAGGTGGAGCCATAGTTTTGTTGTATTTGAGAGCGGAATATGTCCATTGTTTTCAGGGGAAAGCAGTGTAATGTATTATCAAATGGTTTATCACATGGTTTAGTATGAGCATGCTCAGTTCGCTCTGGCCTGGTAAACAAGCACCTGGACTCGCAACTCATGGGGGGAGAAATTCAGTATCGCCCCATTTGGGGTGCAATTATCGGCCGGGCACAAAGATTAGCGCCTGGCGCTAATTATCGCCACCGACTGCAAACTTGACTTTTATCGCCCCTGGAGGTGATTGGAGCGCTAAATCAGGCGCGTCACACCTGTCTTAAGGCGCAATGGCCGAGGAGCGAGACGCTACCTCAGAGCGCTGGCGAAGCTCATGTAATGTCAGTCAGCAATGGAACACACACACAATGGCACGGGCCAGTTCTTAAAGGGGATGATTAATCTTGCTTTCCATCCGCATCCTGCTCATTGCAGCCTTGAATCTTGGCCTGGAGAGACCTGCACATCAAATCTGCTGGAAAGAACAATGGAGAGTACCAGGCAAAGAGCTCAGAGTGCAGCCCCCACAGTCTCTTCTAAATCGATACAAGGAATGGCAAATCAAAATGAACCTGCAAAGTGCTGCTCAGTACCCAAAACTCCTTCACACAACGTTGAATCTCTCCAGAAGTCTCTCTCTCTCTCTCTCAGAATGCGTGGTTCAAAAATGGCACCAACAATAAAAGGCAGGAAGCGGTCGCCTTTAAATAGCGCTCCCCCAGTCCCTTCATGACTGCAAAACGCTCCCCTCAACCAGTCGTTGCTAGCGTCAGGCGGTAAGGCAGGGGGCGCCACTCAATATCCGCTCCGAGGCGATACCGGGGCGTTGCGCACTCGACTGACGTCACGATCCGCCGGCGTAGGAGATCGTGGCGGTAGTGTTTAGCGCCGCCGCAAAATGTCTAGTTAATTTCGCGAGCGGCGCAAACTTCGCCGCGCCTGGGCGCTAGATGCTTTGCGCCCCATTAGCGCCCTCTTAAGGCGCTAACGGGAGGTGCAACCAACTGAATTTTTCCCCCATGGTGCCTCTGTCCTTCATTTGTTCTACCCACATATATTACATAGTCGCTGTTGTACTCTTTTGATGCACACCATAAACAAATAAACTGTAACTTAACAAAAACATTAACTAAAACTTAACAACTTAAATTAAAATTTGGTTGTTGGGGGTGACTATGCACTCCAATCCCTGCGGTGCCCACAGTCACTGTTGTAATGTAGGAAACGCAGCAGCCAATTTGTGCACAGCAAGCTCCCACAAGCAGCAATGTGATAATGACCAGATAATCTGTTTTAGTGATGTTGGTTGAGGGATAAATATTGGCCCCAGGACACTGGGGAGAACTCCCCTGCTCCTCAAAATAGCGGCAAGGGATCTTTTACATCCACCTGAGACAGCAGATGGGGCCTCAGTTTAATGTCTCATCTGACATAGACTCTGGTGTAGGGAGCAGCATTATAAAGTTCGCAGAAGATACGAATCTTGGCAAAGCAGTAGATCATGATGTGAATTGTTATAGGCGTCAGGATGACTTAGACAGGATGGTGAAATCGGCAGAAGAATGGCAGAGGGGTTCAATGCAGAGAAATGTGCAGTGATGCACTTTGTGAGGACTACTATGGAAAGACAATACAATATCAATGACACGATTTTAAAAAGCGTGGATGAGCAGAAAGACCTTGGTGTCCATATACACAAATCCTCAAAGGTGGCAGGGCAAATTGATAAGGCGGTTAAAAAAGCATATGGGTTACTTGGGTTTATAAATAGAGAAATAGAATATAAAAGCAAAGTGATCATGTTAGAACTTTATAAATCATTGGTTAGGCCTCAGCTGGAGGATTGTGGACAATTCTGGGCACCGCACTTCAGGAAAGATGTAAAGGCCTTAGAAAAGGTACAGAGGAGGTTTACCAGGATGTTACCAGGGATGAGGGACTTCAGTTATGAGGAGAGGTTGAAAAAGTTAGGACTGTTCTCCTTGAAACATACAAGATTCTGAGGGGGAGTGACAGGGTAGATGCTGAGAGGTTGTTTCCCCCTGGCTGGAGTGTCTAGAACTAGGGGTCACAGTCTCAGGATAAGGGGCCGGCCATTTAAGATTGAGATGAGGAGGAATTTCTTCACTCAGAGGGTGGTGAATCTTTGGAATTCTCTGCCCCAGAGGGTTGTGGATGCTGAGTCATTGAGTATATTCAAGGCTGAGATCGATAGATTTTTGGACTCTAGGGGAAGCAAGGGATATGGGGATCGGGTGGGAAAGTGGAGTTGAGGTCGATGATCAGCCATGATCTTATTGAGGGGCCGTATGGCCTACTCCTGCTCCTATTTCTTATGTTCTTATGTTCTCCTTGGAACAGAGAATGTTACGAGGTGACCTCATAGAGATTTTCAAGATGATAAGTATTGATAGAGTAAGTAGGGAGAAAATACCGAGTGGGTCAATAACCAGAGGTCATAGATTCAAAATCATAGGAAAAACATCTCGAGGGGAGATCAGGAGAAATGTTTTCACTCGGAGAGTTGTGGGGATCTGGAATGCTCGACCTGAAAAGGTGGTGGAAGCTGATTCCAGCAATAATTTAAAAAGGGAGTTGGACAGGTACTGGAGGATGAGGAACTGACAGGGTTACGGACAAAAAGTGGGGGGGGTGGGGGGGGTGGTGGTGGGACTGAGCACGACTGATCTTTCACAGAGCCAGCACAGGCCCGACGGGCCGAATGGCCTCCTTCTGTGCTGTAAGTTTCGATGATTCTATGAAAGACGGCACCTCCAACAGTGCAGCACTCCCTCAGTACCACACTGGGAATGTCAACCTGGATTATGTGCTCAAGTCTCTGGAGTGGCGACTTGAACCCACGACCTTCTGATCAGAGGTGAGAGTGCTGCCCACTGAGCCACGGCTGACAAGCAACAATAAAAGCATACCGATAAACGAAGGGACATAGGACGTACATCAGAACCGTCAACGTCAGGGGAATCTTAGGACTGACATTTACATCTGATCTGAAAAGACTGATTGATCACAAACCCATGGATGCACCAAAGTCAGAAGGTTGTAGGTTCGAGCCCCGCTCCAGCGACTTTAACATAAAAAATCTAGGCTGACACTCCCAGTGCAGTACTGAGGGAGCGCTGCACTGTCGGAGGGGCAGTACTGAGGGAGCGTCGCACTGTCGGAGGGGCAGTACTGAGGGAGCGCCGCACTGTCGGAGGAGCAGTACTGAGGGAGCGCTGCACTGTCGGAGGGGCAGTACTGAGGGAGCGCCGCACTATTGGAGGGGCAGTACAGAGGGAGTGCCGCACTGTCGGAGGGGCAGTACTGAGGGAGTGCCGCACTGTCGGAGGGGCAGTACTGAGGAAGCGCCGCACTGTCGGAGGGGCAGTACTGAGGGAGCGCCGCACTGTCGGAGGGGCAGTACTGAGGAAGAGCTGCACTGTCGGAGGGGCAGCACTGAGGGAGCGCCGCGGAGGGGCAGTACTGAGGGAGCGCCGCACTGTCGGAGGGGCAGTACTGAGGGAGCGCTGCACTGTCGGAAGGGCAGTACTGAGGGAGTGCCGCACTGTCGGAGGGGCAGTACTGAGGGAGCGCTGCACTGTCAGAGGGTCAGTACTGAGGGTGCGCTGCACTGTCGGAGGGTCAGTACTGAGGGTGCGCTGCACTGTCGGAGGGGCAGTACTGAGGGAGCGCCGCACTGTCGGAGAGGCAGTACTGAGGGAGCGCCTCACTGTCGGAGGGGCAGTACTGAGGGAGCGCCGCACTGTCGGAGGGGCAGTACTGAGGGAGCGCTACACTGTCAGAGGGTCAGTACTGAGGGTGCGCTGCACTGTCGGAGGGTCAGTACTGAGGGTGCGCTGCACTGTCGGAGGGGCAGTACTGAGGGAGCGCCGCACTGTCGGAGGGTCAGTACTGAGGGAGCGCTGCACTGTTGGAGGGGCAGTACTGAGGGAGTGCCGCACTGTCGGAGGGACAGTACTGAGGGAGCGCTACAGTGTCAGAGGGGCAGTACTGAGGGAGTGCCACACTGTTGGAGCTGCCATCTTTCAGATGAGACGTTAAACCAAGGCCCCGTCTGCTCTCTCAGGTGGACGTAAAAGATCCCTTGGCACTATTGGAAGAAGAGCAGGGGAGTTCTCCCCACTGTTCTGGCCAGTATTTATCCCTCAATCAACATCACTAAAACAGATTATCTGGCCATTATCACATTGCTGTTTGTGGGAGCTTGCTGTGCGCAAATTGGCAGCTGCGTTTCCTACATTACAACAGTGACTACACTTCAAAAAGTACTTAATTGGCTATAAAGCACGTTGGTGGTCGTGAAAGGCGCTATATAAGTGCAAGTTGTTG
Source organism: Squalus acanthias (assembly GCA_030390025.1). NCBI lineage: Eukaryota > Metazoa > Chordata > Chondrichthyes > Squaliformes > Squalidae > Squalus > Squalus acanthias. The sequence continues at coordinate 22,628,298 of CM059430.1, forward strand.
TTGTAAGGAGGGGAGAAAGAAAAGAAAAACGTGTATTTATATAGCGCCTTTAACGTAGTAAAACGTCCCAAGGCGCTTCACAGGAGCGATTATCAAACACAATTTGACACCGAGCCACATAAGGAGATATTGGGGCAGGTGACCAAAAGCTTGGTCAGAGGTAGGTTTTAAGGAGCGTCTTAAAGGGAAGAGAGAGAGAGGTTTAGGGAGAGAATTCCAGAGCTTAGGTGTTGACTCCTTGTTGTCATGGGCATGGTTTCATGGGCAGCACCTCACGCTCCCCACACCCCTCAGGTAGCCATTATTCACGTGTGAGCCTTAACTATGAGTGATCACAGACTTCTCAACCACACGGGTCATCGCAGCACGCTCAATCCACTTGGCACCTGCCTTCATCATGCATGCACCTCTAGAATTATCCTCCTAATGTTCAAATCCCTCCATGGCCTCACCGCTTCCCTATCTCTGTAACCTCCAGCCCTATAACCCTCCGAGATCTCTGCGCTCCTCCAATTCTGGCGACTTGCACATCCTGAAATTTAATCTCTCCACCATTGGCAGCCGTGCCTTCAGCTGCCAGGGCCCCAAGCTCTGGAATTCCCTCCCTAAACCTCTCTGCCTCTCTCTCCTCCTTTAAGACGCTCCTTAAAACCTATTTCTTTGATCAAGCTTTTGGTCACCTGTCCTAATATCTTCTTACTCTTTTGATATAAACCAATAACGTAACTGTAACTCAATAAAACTTTAAAGGAAACTTAACAAATCAAATTAAAATTTGGTAGTCCGGGGTGACGATGCACTCCAGCCCCCGCGGCGCCCACCGGTCGCGGAAAAACTCAAGCGTGCCGGCGGACACCGCCCTAATATCTTCTTATGTGGCTCGGTGTCAAATTTTGTTTGATTAAACACTCCTGTGAAGCGCCTTGGGATGTTTTACTACATTAAAGGCACTGTATAAATACAAGTTGTTGTCGTAGCAGAAGGTCGCTGGGTAATGTGCAGGAGTAAGAACCCTGGCTATTATCTCGCCGCTAGCCCAATTTGTTCGCTCGGCCCAACTCTCTTTTGCAGCTATGTCCACACCCGGGAGTCCCTGGAGAAGCAGCACACGGAGTCCGCCGGTACATCTGAGGCCTCCCGCAACTCGAGGTCACCGGAGGGACTGGAGCGCATCACGGACACGGACCACAGCATTTTGGTTTAATTTGATAAGTTTCCTTTAATTTACTTATAATTTCCAGTTTATTGTTTGGGCCACTTTAAAAAGGGGGCCCTTTATATTCAAGACTGAGATCGATAGATTTTTGGATATTAAGGGACTCAAGGGATATGGGGATCGGGCAGGAAAGTGGAGTTGAGGTCGAAGATCAGCCATGATCTTATTGAATGGCGGAGCAGGCTCGAGGGGCCGAATGGCCGACTCCTGCTCCTATTTCTTATGTTCTTATGCTAACTTTTGCAGTTTTCTTTTGTCGACAGCTCTCATCCTATTTGGCATTTTATAAAGAGAGTTAGCCCAATTGTAGCTCCTCTACTACCACCCCTGTTGTGATCAGATGACTCAGTAGAGACTGGGGATGGAACACTGGGACCTTTCCGCTCTTTAGGGCACAGCTACTCAGTCACTGGATATCATCTCAGGGCCATCAGGGACCCAGGTTAAACCAGTTGAACCAAAGTGAGTGAATCTCACGGTGAATTAGTAATTTAAGGAGCGTCTTAAAAGGAGGAGAGAGAGGTGGAGAGGCGGAGAGGTTTATGGAGGGAATTCCAGAGCTTAGGGCCCCAGGCAGCTGAAGGCATAGCCGCCAATGGTAGAGCGATGGAAATCAGGGATGTGCAAGAGGCCAGAATTGGAGGAACCCAGATTTTATCCACTTAAAGCTGTAAGTAATTGAATGGGATGATGTGGAACTGAGGACCAAGACAGCTAAAATATTAATTGAGCTGGAGCTCCTGAAAAGAGAGGTTGAGAGAATACTTGTGTTGGTGCGTGTCAGAGAGAGAATGGATTGCACAGAACATTGTGCAGTTCCGAGTAACACTGACTATCACAAAGGTATCGATGGTCGTGAGCAGGTAATCACATTACTGGGACTTGTTGCTTTGGATGGCCTAGGATAAAACTGCCAGGATCCAATTTTTCTCTTGCCAATTTTATGTCTCAGCTTTTCAAAATACATTGAGATTCAAAGCAGCAATTTGCTGCAATGGTGTAATGCTGAGGTGTTCATCAGCAAAGCCCTCAAGTGAAAAACCCCATCAGTCACTCAGTGGTAAATGCAGTCATTCAGTGGCTGCAGTGTGTACCATCTACAAGATGCACTGCAGCAACTCGCCAAGGCTTCTTTGGCAGCACCTCCCAAACCCGCGACCTCTTCCACCTAGAAGGACAAGGGCAGCAGGCACATGAAACACTACCACCTCCAAGTTCCCCTCCAAGTCACACACCATCCTGACTTGGACATATATCGCCGATCCTTCATCGTCGCTGGGTCAAAATCCTGGAACTCCCTCCCTAACAGCACTGTGGGAGTACCTTCACCACACGGACTGCAGCGGTTCAAGAAGGCGGTTCACCACCACCTTCTCAAGGGCAACTAGGGGTGGGCAATAAATGCTGGCCTTGCCAGCGACGCCCATATCCGCGAATGAATTTTAAAAAATGCAGTGATTCAGTGTGGTCCTGAGCCGCGCAGGTCGCCAAGGTCCCAGGTTCCCTTCCTAAAGGGTTAAGGGGAAATAATGTGTTCCTCTTTTTTGGTTGGACAAACCCAAATTTACTGTAAATCAATTAAAACTTTAAATGAAACTTAATAAATCAAATCAAAATTTGGAAGTCCGGGGTGACGATGCACTCCAGCCCCCGCGGCGCCCACCGGTCGCGGAAAAACTCAAGCGTGCCGGCGGACACCGCGTGCTCCATCTCCAGGGCCACCCGGGCGCGAACATGGCCGCGGAAGAGAGGCAGGCAATCGGGCCGAACGACCCCCTCGACCGCCCGCTGCCTGGACCAATTAATGGCTTTCTTGGCCAGGCCCAGGAGCAGTCCTACGAGGAGGTCCTCCGACCTACCCGCTCCCCTCCGCACCGGGTGACCGTAGATCAGGAGCGTGGGGCTGAAGTGCAACCAGAAATTGAGGAGCAGCCCCTTCAAATAATGAAAGAGGGGCTGCAACCTCTCACACTCAATATAAATGTGAAAGACGGACTCCTCCAGGCCGCAGAAATGGCAAGCAGCGTGGGAGTCCGTAAACCTATTTAAAATCCTATTGCACGGGACTGCTCCGTGCAACACCCTCCAGGCCAGGAAATAATGTGTTTGGCAGGAACGAGGACACCAGACTACTTGGAGGCAGCTTTAGTGGCGGAGGAACTGTAGAAGTTACACCTGCGATCAGAGGAGATGGTGAGTCCAAGAATGAGCCAGAACATGAAGAAGGAATGGACTGGAGTGCGGGGAGGCATAAATGGTAAGTGAGAGAAGAAAATACAGCGAAGGTGAGAGCTCTCTGGAGAAAACCGATTGAGTAAGCCGAGTAAGGGAGGGTTGGAGAGCAGAAAATGTAAATTCCAGGCTGACCTGATTCATACTCAGCAAACCATCGGAATCTCGCACCAACATCCATTTTTTAGGGGTGTCTTTCAGTGTTTGCTCAGATCAGTCACCTGGCGTCAGGCCCCTCTCTCTCTTTCAGTGCCGTTCTGACCCCAGTCCTGCTGCTAATGGAAGTACCGCCAGCCACTGCAGGCTGTTGGTGGGAATGGCATTCCCGCCTGTAAAGTTTTGGGACGTCCTGAGGTCTTGAAATATTTTTTATTCAAATACAATAATACCTGTACAACTCATCAATTACATAGTAAATCCATTACATAGTAAATCCATTACATTCATCCATCACAGTAAAAAAATAAACCTGAGGTCTTGAAAGGCGCTATATAAATATATTATTGACCCCGGCTGCAACATCAGGTGAGGGCCGGATCGGGTCCCGCTGTGACGCTGTCTCTGGTCGAATAGCTTGTTGTGAACCATTATCTTCAAAGAATGGCCAATTGGACCTTCTGTCCCATCATGCTTTTCATCTGGGCCTCTAAATGGCTCCACAGTGACACCATTGGTTCCTTAGTGAACTGCAGCGGGGACCTTTTATTTGCTGCAGTTCCCCAACTGACCTGCAGTGTTGCTGTCGAGCAACTGTAGGCCCTCATCCAAATACAACAACAACAACTTGGATGTATACAGCACCTTTAACATAGTAAAATGTCCCGAGGTGCCTCACAGGAGCGATTATCAAACAAAATTTACACCAAACCACATAAGGCGATAAAGTCACAGTCCGCCAGATCGGGGCGGGAATGGAGTGGGTAAGTCCCCCGCTCCATTTTAACTGCCGATCCTGTCCAGTTTTTGCCAGTCGTGGGGGTATTAAAATCGACTTTTGAGAGGCAACCGCATGGAGCGGTACTGGAGTCACATGGAGGCCACACAACAACAACAACTTGTATTTATATAGCGCCTTTAATGTAGTAAAACGTCCCAAAGCGCTTCACAGGATTATTTTCAGACAATATTTGACACTGAGCCACATAAGGAGATATTTAGGGCAGGTGACCAAAAGCTTGGTCAAAGAGGTAGGTTTTAAGGAGCGTCTTAAAGAAGGAGCGAGAGGTAGAGAGGCGGAGAGGTTTAGGGAGTGAATTCCAGAGCTTAGGGCCCCAGGCAGCTGAAGGCACGGCCGCCAATGGTGGGGTGAAGGACACACAAACACACACACTCCACCAGGGTCACCAGTGATCAGGAGAAGGGGGGGACAGAAGCCTATTGTTAACTGGGCTGAGATCCGCTAACAAGGCACGAATAGTAGGATCAAACCTGGAACCCTCTTGTCTGTACAGTTCAGCTACTCACTGAACCATCAAGGGAGCTCCCAAATATTAGATGTTAAACAGATAGTAAATGTTTCAATAATTTTATTAATCAAAATAAAACTGTTGCCAAGGGATTACTGATTTTTATTGCTCCAATTAGAATTATTTTCTTACCTTCCAAGGTGCAGCTTGACTCAATTAGTAGCACTCCCACCTTGCACCTGAACATAGGAATAGGAGGAGGCCATTCAGCCCCTCGAGTCTGCTCTGCCATTGAATCAGATCATGGCTGATCTGTACCTCAACATTTACCCGCCTTTGCTCCATATCCCTTGATACCCTTACCCAATAAAAATCTATCAATATCAGTCTTGAAAATTTCAATTGACCCCCAGCCTCAACAGATGTCTGGCGAGAGAGTTCCTCTTTACACCCCTGAACGGCCTGGCTCTAATTTTTTTAAATTTGTTTATGGGATGTGGGCGTCGCTGGCAAGGCCAGCATTTATTGTTAAGGTTCTGCCCCCTTGTTCTGGACTCCCCCCACCAGAGGAAATAGTTTCTCTCTGTCTACCCTATCAAATCCTTTAATCATCTCAAACACTTCGATCAGATTACTACTCAATCTTCTAAACTCAAGGGAATACAAGCCAAGTTTATGCAACCTGTCCTCGTAATTTAACCCTTTAAGCCCCTTTATCATTCTGGTGAATCTGCACTGCCCCCTGCTATTTATGCAGGCTCTCTACAATCAGAAACATTCTTTCTCATTACGGTTTCTTGTTGATTTTCTCGCTTCATTTCTCCTGAATGTGTTGATTCCTCGTCAGGGCCGTGATTCACCAGGGTCAGCCATTGCCAATACTTCGCCCTGAATATAAGAACATAAGAACATTAGGAGCAGGAGTCGGCCATTCGGCCCTCGAGCCTGCTCCGCCATTCAATAAGATCCTGGCTGATCATTGACTTCAACTCCACTTTCCCGCCCTATCCCCATATCCCTTGATTCCACTGGAGTCCAAAAATCTATCAATCTCAGCCTTGAATATACTCAAAGACTCAGCATTCACAGCTCTCTGGGGCAGAGAATTCCAAAGATTCACCACCCTCTGAGTGAAGAAATTCCTCCTCATCTCAGTCCTAAATGGCCGACCCCTTATCCTGAGACTGTGACCCCTGGTTCTAGACTCTCCAGCCAGGGGAAACAATCTCTCAGCATCTACCCTGTCAATCCCACTCAGAATCTTATATGTTTCAATGAGTATTTTATCAGTGAGCCATTGGGGCGGAGGGGCAGGTGGTGGCACTCGCAACCATGGAGCAACAGTCAGCAGTTGTCCAAATCATTTTGAGGCTTTGTTGAGAAGTCTGCTCCTGACTCCCAGGGTCCTGGCTCCTGTAACAGAATCCCTCATACTTCCTCCCGATTCCCCAGTGTTAAATTACGGAACTGTGAGCAGAGTAAATCACCTGGAGAACGGCTGGGCCGGTTTCAGGTAACTGCGTGACATTCTCTCTTGGGGACTCTGTGAGGGCGGGGTTCCCCAGCCAGCTGTGCCCTTGGTGCTCCCAGTCAGAGCCCTCTGCCTCTGGAGGTCTTTGCCAACCGCACAAGCCATATGTCTGTCTGCTATAAAGCCCTGAAGACATCTGAACCAGGCCAAAGCTCCGTGCCAACTGCGCTCTCACTTCGGAGGCCTCTAATTAGTGTCTTTGTGTTGAGTCTTTTGTCGCAGTTGGACCAAGATTCAAAAGTTCACTAGTGTCTGTCTGTGTGTGTCTGTCTGTGTGTCTGTCTGCATGTGTCTGTCTGTGTGTCTGTCTGTCTGTGTGTGTGTGTCTGTGTGTGTCTGTCTGTCTGCGTGTGTGTCTAGCCGTGTGTGTCTGTCTGACTATTTGTGTTTGTCTGTCTGTGTCTAGCCGTGTGTCTGTGTGTCGATCTATTGTGGGAGCTGCGTTTAAACAAGACTGATGAAGCAATAAAAACAAAACCGGAATCCGATGGGAATGGAAAATTCTAAAATGTTCAGAGTTTCTCAACGAGTGTTTCTCTAGCGCCTTGACCACAGTGAAACGTCCCAAACAGACAGGAAAATGGGCACCGAATTGTTCTGGGATTATGACTCTCTCTCCTGTAACCAGACCTGCTCCCTCTGCTTGCAAACACTCAGCGGTCAATGTGATCATCGTCCAATTTCTATTTTGAATTGTGTTTCAGACGGTAATCCATCAATGGAGAGCCCGGCTCCGCCGACGACTCAGTGGGGAGATGTGCCACCCACACAGCCGGGCACACGATCCAGCCCTGGTCTGTGCTCAGCCAGGCCTTTGTTACCTCCACACTCGGCTATTCCGATGGCCTCCTGGCCGGCCTCCCATCTTCCACCCTCCGTAAACTTGAACTCATCCAAAACTCGGCTGCCCCGTGTCCTAACTCGCACCAAGTCCTGTTCACCCTGAGCTCGCTGACCTACATTGGCTCGTGGTCCAGTAACGCATCAATTCTAAAATTCTCATCCTTGTTTACAAATCCCACCATGGCCTCACCCCTCCCCATCTCTGTAACCTCGTCCTGCCCTACAACCAATGTTCCCTCTAATTTTTTTTAGTGCGTGGTCCCTTTAACTGGGTGCGCGGCCCATTCAAATATTCCCACATGCGCGGTTTCTTCCCCGTAGAAGCCGGTGAACGGCCTTCGCGCGACATCCAGACCGCTGCATTGCCGCACAGTTTAGTGGGAATGTTGGCTGCAACCTTCCGAGATCCCTGCGATCCTCCAATTCTGGCCTATTATACAACCCCGATTTCCATCGCTCCACCATTGGCGGCCGTGCCTTCAGCTGCCTGGGCCCTAAGCTCTGGAATTCCCTCCCTAAACCTCTCCGCCTCGCGACCGCTTTCTCCTCCTTTAAAAGAAAGAAGAAAGACTTGCATTTCTACAGCGCCTTTTACGAACACCGGACGTCCCAAAGCGCTTTACAGCCAATGAAGTACTTTTTGAAGTGTAGTCACTGTTGTAATGTGACAGCAGCCAATTTGCGCACAGCAAGCTCCCACAAACAGCAATGAGATAATGACCAGATAATCTGTTTTAGTGATGTTGATTGAGGGAAAAATATTGGCCAGGACACTAGGGATAACTCCCCTGCTCTTCTTCGAAATAGAGCCATGGGATCTTTTACGTCCACCTGAGAGAGCAGACGGGGCCTCGGTTTAATGTCTCCTCAACAGTGCAGCGCTGGGAGTGTCAGCCTAGATTTTTGTGCTCAAATCTCTGGAGATGCTCCTTGAAACTGACCTCTGACCAAGCTTTTGGTCACCTGTCCTAATGGCTCCTTATGTGGCTCGGTATCAATTTTTGTTTGATAATTGCTCCTGCGAATCACCCTGAGACGTTTTACTACATTAAAAGCGCTGTATAAATACAAGTTGCCGTTGGTCTCAGAGCCCTTGCGTTAAGGAGGGGGGAGAATCAGCCAGGGCTCCCGTTACTAATTGATGCCTTGCGACCACCTCCACCACCACCACCCCTCGCCCGAAGGAAGATACCTGAGCGTGGCCGCGGAAGAGAGGCAAGCAATCGGGCCGAATGTCCCCCTTGACCGCCCGCTGCCTGGACCAGTTAATGGCTATTTTGGCCAGGCCCAGGAGCAGTCCTACGAGGAGGTCCTCCGATCCGCCCGCTCCCCTCCGCACCGGGTGACCAAAGATCAGGAGCGTGGGACAGAAGTGCAGCCAAAAATCGAGGAGCAGCCCCTTCAAATAATGGAAGAGGGGCTGCAACCTCTCACATTCTGTATAAACGTGGAACACGGACTCCTCCAGGCCGCAGAAAAGGCAGGCGGCCTCGGAGTCCGTGAACCTACTTAAAACCATATTGCACGGGACTGCTCCATGCAACACCCTCCAGGCCAAGTACCCAATAGAAAAAGGGTGGACTCCCGCGTAGAGAGCCCTCCATTGGGGACCTCCGCCTCCGCCGGACGTCAAGATGGCACGCCAAGGCATATACGGACGGCAGACGAAGATGACAAAGTGGAGAGTGTGCAGGAGCAGCCCGTACAGGAAACGCCTCCGTGCAGAATGAAAAGGCACGGAGGGCATTTCCCCGAGACGGCTCAAGTTGTGAGGCGCCGGTTCCCGAGAGGGGTTTCGGGGCCGCGCGCCAATGAGGAATTCCGTCCGAACGGGGGTCAGTTTGGACGGGATCGCCCCACGTGCTTGAGCCTCCTTGATACTCCTGGTGGAGTCGGGGCCCAGTGCCACTTTCAGCGACTTGATGGCTTTGGCCACGAGCCGGACGTTTGCCCAGGACAGGCGCTGAGCCAGCTCTACTGGCGCCATCCAGCCCGCTCCTCCACCATCGAGCAGGTCCCCAGCTCTAGTCACCTTGCCAGGCACAGCCCTGCCCTCCGCCAGCCACCCGAACCCGCGGTCGTGGAGGTGCGGATTCCTGAGCAGCGGCTCCTGAAGGACAGCCGCCACTCCTGACGGGGGAGAACTCCGCCTGGAGGCGATTTGGTTCCAGACCCATAGCAGTTCCTGGTAGAAGACAGGCAGCTCCCGCAGGCAGGCACGCGTACGGCCCACTTTCACAAACAGGAGCTGCGTGTCGTAATTGAGGCCGTGCAGCTGGCGGAAGAAATACGTCGCCAGCGCACAACATCTGGGAGGATTCTCAACGTACAGGTATCTCTGCAGCATCTGAAGATGGAAAGTCGCCGCCTGCGTGCGAAGGCACACTAGCGCCTGACCGCCCTCCCTAAGCGGGAGACTCAGAACCGCGGCAGAGACCCAGTGCTTCCTTTTGTCTCAGAAGAAGTCAATGAGCTTCTTCTGCATCTTGGCGACAAATGCAGGGGGAGGGATCAAAGTGACCAACCGGTACCACAACATGGCGGCCACCAGCTGGTTTATGACCAGCGCTCGACCCCTGTAGGACAGCACTTGGAGCAGTCCTGTCCAGCGCCCTAGGTGAGCGGTGACTTTGGCCTCCAGCTCTTGCCAGTTCGCCGGCCAGGCGTCCTCGGCAGGGCTAAGGTAGACTCCCAAGTAGAGGAGGTGCGTGGTGCTCCAGGCAAAGGGCCTGAACTCCTCCGGCAGGGAGTCCACCCGCCACTGACCCACCAGGAGTCCGGAACATTTCTCCCAGTTGATCTTGGTGGAGGATGCGTCCGAGTAAATCTGCTGGCATTCTCGCATCCTCCGCAAGTCGACAGGATCTGTGACCATGAGGAGCACGTCATTGGCGTAAGCCGAGAGGACCACCTCCACGCCCGGCCCTTGCAGAGCCAGTCCCATCAACCTCTTCCGCAAGAGGCGCAGGAAAGGCTCCACACAGACGGCGTATAACTGAACGGACATGGGGCATCCCTGACGCACCCCCCTCCCGTAGTGAAGGGGTGCCGTCAAAGACCCGTTAACTTTTATCAGACACTCCGCGGTGGCGTACAGAAGTCGGATCCGGGCGACGAAATGCGTCCCGAACCCGAATGCGCGCAGAGTCCCGAATAAAGACAGAAAGAAAGTCTTGCATTTCTACAGTGCCTTTCACAATCACCGGACGTCCCAAAGCGCTTTACAGCCAATGAAGTACTTTTTGAAGTGTAGTCACTGTTGTAATGTGGGAAATGTGGCAGCCAATTTGCGCACAGCAAGCTCCCACAAACAGCAGTGTGATAATGACCAGATCATCTGTTTTAGTGATGTGGGTTGAGAGATAAATATTGGCCAGGACACTGGGGATAACTCCCCTGCTCTTCTTTGAAATAGTGCCATGGGATCTTTTATGTCCACCTGAGAGAGCAGACGGGACCTCGGTTTAACATCTCATCTGAAAGACGGCACCTCCGACAGTGCAGCACTCCCTCAGTACTGCACTGGGAGTGTCAGCTGAGATTTTTGTGCTCAAGTCTCTGGAGTGGGGCTTGAACCCACAACCTTCTGACTCAGAGGTGAGAGAGAGAGAGCGACCGCCATGCGGCATCTGCAGAGAGGAATTAATCTGACTAATGGGGGCACATGGAGTGAAGGATGTTTAGACCACCTAATCTCATTGTTATAGAGCTCGCCTTTGCAAACATTTATCAAGCTTATTTATCTGTTCTGGTGACTGACTGTGCCAAAAACTTTTAAACATTCCCTTAATTGTTACATTTTTCACATCGACATGTATGTTATTTACATTACATTAATCCCATCTGTCAGTCAGGAGACCTGCAGGGTTGAGAGACCAGTGGGATTTGGGGCTACTTCAATACAGTACTGAGGGAGCGCCGCACTGTCGGAGGGGCAGTACTGAGGGAGCGCCGCACTGTCGGAGGGGCAGTACTGAGGGAGCGCCGCACTGTCGGAGAGGCAGTACTGAGGGAGCGCCGCACTGTCGGAGGGGCAGTACTGAGGGAGCGCCGCACTGTCGGAGGGGCAGTACTGAGGGAGCGCCGCACTGTCGGAGGGGCAATACTGAGAGAGTCTTCTTCTTCTTAGGCAGTCCCTCGGAACCAAGGATGACTTGCTTCCACATTTAAAATGAGTTCTCAGGTGACTGATGAGTCCAATGCGGGACCGACAGTCTCTGTCACAGGTGGGGCAGACGGTGGTTGAAGGGGCGGGTGGGTGGGGTGCTTGGGTTGACGTGCGCTCCTTCTGCTGTTTGCGCTTGGCTTCCGCTTGCTCCCGGCAAAGAGACTCGAGGTGTTCTGCGCCTTCCCGGATGCTTCTCCTCCACTTTGTGCGGTCTTGGGCCAGGGATTCCCAGGTGTCGGTGGGGATGTTGCACTTTTTCAAGGAGGCTTTGAGGGTGTTCTTGAAGCGTTTCCTCTGCCCACCTGGGGCTCTCTTGCTGTGTCGGAGCTCTGAGTAGAGCGCTTGTTTTGGGAGTCTCGTATCAGGCATGCGGACAATGTGGCCCGTCCATCGGAGCTGATCGAGCATGGTCAAAGCTTCGATGCTGGGGATGTTGGCCTGAGCAAGAACACTGATGTTGGTGTGCCTATCCTGCCAATGGATTTGCAGGATCTTGTGGAGGCTGCATTGGTGGTACCTCTCCAGTGCTTTGAGATACCTGCTATACATGGTCTATGTCTCTGAAGCATACAGGAGGGCGGGTAGCACTACTGCTCTGTAGACCATGAGCTTGGTGCTGGGTTTGAGATCCTGGTCTTCAAACACTCTCTTCCTCAGGCGACCGAAGGCTGCACTGGCACACTGTAGGCGGTGTTGGACTTCGTCATCGACTGAGGGAGTGCTGCACTGTCAGAGGGGCAGTACTGAGGGAGCGCTGCATTGTTGGAGGGGCAATACTGAGGGAGCGCCGCACTGTTGGAGGTGCAGTACTGAGGGAGCGCTGCACTGTCGGAGGGGCAGTACTGAGGGAGCGCTGCACTGTTGGAGGGGCAGTACTGAGGGAGCGCTGCACTGTCGGAGGGGCAGTACTGAGGGAGCGTGGCACTGTCGAGGGGCAGTACTGAGGGAGTGCTGCACTGTCAGAGGTGCCGTCTTTCGGATGAGACGTTAAACCGAGGCCCCGTCTGCTCTCTCAGGTGGACATAAAAGATCCCATGGCACTATTTTGAAGAAGAGCAGGGGAGTTCTCCCCAGTGTCCTGGCCAATATTTATCGCTCAACCAACATCACTAAAAAAAACAGATTATCTGGTCATTATCACATTGCTGCTTGTGGGATCTTGCTGTACGCAAATTGTCTGCTGCGTTTCCTACATTACAACAGTAACTACACTTCAAAAAAAGTACTTCATTGGCTGTAAAGCACCTTGGGACGTCCGGTGGTCGTGAAAGACGCTGTAGAAATGCAAGTCTTGCTTTTTCCTTTTTTCTTACCGAGCTCGACCTTTACAGGGAGGGAAGGTCGCAGGTTTGATCCTCCCCGTGCTGATCTGGCAGACAACTGGACCGTGTTTTTTGGTGGACCAATAAGAGAGACACTGAGTTGCCTCCAGGATCACCAAATAAGAATCATCACCACAAGCATCGCCTTTTAGGGCATCACTAATATAGGAGAGAAATGTATGGTCCAATCAAACTAAAAGATGTCAAAATAAGCATCAAATCCCACCAAAAATAAAGGGAACTAGATCAAAATGTTACTATCGATGTCTACAAAACACTCCAGTCCCTTGCGGTGCCCACCAGTCATGGAAAGCATCAAGTGTACCAGTAGACACCGCGTGCTCCATCTCCAGGGCCACCCAGGCGCGAACATAGCCGCGGAAGAGAGGCGGGTAATCGGGCCGAACGACCCCCTCGACCGCCCGCTGCCTGGACCTGTTAATGGCGACCTTCGCCAAGCCCAGGAGCAATCCTATGAGGAGGTCCTCCGATCTGTTCGGCGAGGGTTGCTGCTCCTGCCTGTTGTGTACTGACCGCCCGCGGGAAGGTGAGCAGCTCGGTGCGGACTGTGGACAGGGCCGGTGGGGGGGGGGGCCTCCGACTCCGATCCGACTGAACGTCCTGCCTGCAATCACTTGCTTAGATCACTGGGACATGGGCAGTGGAGGGTGCCTGGAATTGTTGAACTCTCTCCCAGCACCTTCAGAAGAAATGCAGAGAAACAAAGAGAGCAGAATAAGAGTTGATATAAGGATGTCGTGTTGCCTGATCTTGGGGCTTATTATTGGGGTTTTTTTGGGAAGGGAGGGGATAATATTCTCCTGTAAACCTCCCCAGTCTCATTCAAAGAAATTTGCAAATAGTGAAAGGAAAGAAATAACTTGCATTTCTATAGCTCCTTTCACGACCTCAGGATGTCCCAAAGTGCTTTCCAGCCAATAAAGTACTTTTTGAAGTGTAGTCGCTGTTGTAATGTAGGAAACGCGGCAGCCAATTTGCGCACAGCAAGCTCCCACAAACAGCAATGTGATAATGACCAAATAATCTGTTTTAGTGATGTTGGTTGAGGGATAAATATTGGCCCCAGGACACCGGGGAGAACTCCCCCTGCTCTTCTTCTAAATAGTGGCCGTGGATCTTTCACATCCACCTGAGAGAGCAGACGGGGCCTGAGAGATAGGCAGGAAGGGAAAATGAGTGGCTGCAATGGATTGAAGTGAAAAGTGGGCGGGCTGTCTGCCGACGGAGACAAACCATTCGGAAATGGGACAGTGCATTCTAAAAAAAAATTGTTCTTTAAAAAAAAGAAATCAACAGTTTTTATCTAAAATAAAACTAAGTGAGTGAGAAGGTTTGGTGTTTAGGAAGGACGGAGGGAGAAATGACCAACTGGGAGAGAGAGATGATTCAGGGAGAATGACTAGGGAGAGAATAAATAGAGGGAGGGGCGTAAGATGGGGTTCCGCTTCTCCAATGTCCCGCCCAAGCTCACAGTCGGTGCATAGCCGCCTAGGCGAGTGGAGCAGGTCGCTGTGCTGCTGCCGAGGAGAGACTCAGAACGGTAGGTCCGGCCGGGGAGCTCAGACTCTCTCTCTGCCTTTGCATCTGATGCACTTTTACATAAATTTAATTCTAAAGATTTTTGTCTCTTTCTGAGAGGGAGGGTTTTTTAATCCTGGGCTCCTGGCGGTGCGAGTGTGAGTTGGTGCAGAGCTTGTTTAGCTTGGGAGCCCGGAGCTGGGCGGTGGTGGTCTTCTTGTTGGGGGGGGGGATTTTTTTTCTGGTTCTTTGTTCTCCATGTGCTCGCTCCCTGCAACCGGCTCATTCCAGGACTGCCCCAGCCCCGGGTCAATGTCTGAAAGCGACCCGCTCCTCCAGCTCTCGCTCTGCCTGCCCATTGCAGCCGGTTATAGGAGTATGTTGGCCCCCCTCCCCTCTGTCCCGTTTAGCGGGAACTTCTGTCCCGTTAATGCGCTGCTGTCCCTCCTGTCTCGTTTAGGAGCTGCTGGTCTCCTGTCTCCTTTAAAAGGTGTTGATCGCGCGCTCTCGTTTAACAGGAGCTGGCCCCTCTCCCTGTCCCATCCGGAGATTTCCTAGCTGCCCAGAGGACGGCTCCTGTGGTTGAATAGCCCAGAATCAGTCTGCTCTTTAATTCACTTACTGCACCGAATCCACCCCTAAAATGTTGCATTTCCCCCCACCCCTACCCCACCCCCACCCTTAAACCATCCACCAGGATGTTTAGGAAATGCCCAGGTCAGTGAGCAGCGCAAGATGAATGAGATTCTAAACGGTCTTTAATCTTGTATTTAATATCTTGAAGACATTTTTTTGTATTTTCCTTCTCCTGTGACCTAGTTGCTATTTGGCTATTCTCTGGGTTTTGTCCCCACTGTGATTGGAAGGGGAGTGGGTTTGACCGTGAGCCACTTGAACTAATCACTCGCCCAACGTGAAGGAGCTGGGACTATTTCTCCTGCAGCAACACGCTCGATTCACATTGAAATCCGTGACTGCAAAAAAAACAGCAGCCTCGGCAATTTCCAGGCTGCACATTCCGTGAGTTACATTGAGTCGAACTCTCTCCATCCACCCCGTGAGTGCGGCTCATAACTTGGGGATTGGGGGTGGGTTGGGGGCGGGGGAGGAAAGAAAAGAGTCTCCTTACTGAGTGAATATTCACAAACTCCTGATTCACCTCCAGATGGGGCAGTGAGCCATCGCCACCCTGTAATCTAACTCCGAGCACCGTGTCAATTTAACAAATCTCCGAGTGGAGACATTCATTCCATCTGTTCACCGAGGAGACGGAGAACCTGCGGTGGGATCAGCTCCCGGAAATTGCTGCAGTGAAATCCAGCTTATTCCTAAAGGATCCTCTTTTTTAAAAAAAAAAGCACGTTTGGTCCAGTTCGTATGGGGAATGTTTTTATATAAAAGTCGGGCAATCTTTCCGAGCACTTTCTCGCCGCCTGTTAATTGCTCCTAACAATTGACAGATGGGAGTTGTTCCCATTGACTGGGATATTCTCAATTCCTGGGATATTCCCACTGATCTGCCTCATTCTTCCCCCCACCCCATGGGTGGGAAAAGAGTGAAGGGGCCGCAGAGATTTGTCGGCTCATTTCTTGGATGTATTGACTCCCCTCGCTGCATTTCTGTGCTAGTTTGGTGAGGTTTATGTTGGGACGTGAACGAGTCCCGGGACTACACTGGGCGTGGCGGCTGGTGGGATTGTTGCTGGGGAATGAATGGAGCTGGTCACCCTCAATCTGGGGGACGGGGGAGAGACCCCTGTTAATTGGGGGTGAGGAGAGTGACCCCCGTGGGGTGGGGGGGGTGACTGCTCCTGTTCATCTGGGGGGAGTGACTCCCCTGTTGGGGGTGAGGGAGGACTGGCGGCCGCTGTCTCCACCTGCGGTCGGTCATTTCCAATTTATTTTTGATACTCTGGACAGCTCCCACAGCAAATGCGGGTTTGTCCCATTTATAACCGGTTTATTAATTTGGGATTTAAACTGAACTAAGCAGGGACTGAAAGCTCGCTCGCTGTACTCTCGAAGTGTTGCTGTGCTTTTCCTTGTTCGCTCCCACTCCGGATGGGAGGCACACCCAGTTTCAAGTTGCGTGTGTGTGGGGCCGGGTGTGGAGTGGCCCGGGACTGGTCTTGCAATTCGGGTCGATGCTGGAACCTGGAGTGAAGGAGACGAGCGAATTGTTGTCTGTAGATCAAACATTTCCCCACCACATCTTGCAGCGGGCGCCTTGGCCGCGAATTGCGGTAAAACTGCATCTCCTGGTCTCGAGTGACCCAAGGTTTTATAACCGAATTCGCGTTCTGGCTCAATAGACGCTTTGCAGACTGAAGGGTTTGTGCCCGAACTCAGATCCTGCATCAAAAGGCAGTTTATGTTTGACTTCATTGTGCTGATGTTGGTTGCTGGCGGGCTGCGATGCTCCTGGTCTATGGCGGAGTTGGTTATGCAGAAAGCTACCACAGCTCTATCTTTTAAGTGGATTTGTCTTTTCATGCGAGTCTTGACCAGTTGCATATTTCAGGGCTGGAGATGCCTTCTCCTGGCTGTGACCAGTCGCTCCTCCTGAAAGCAGCCCGAGTGTCTCCTGGGAGTTGACTCGCGTTGTCCTGTTGCTCACTCTAAGCAGGGCCTGCGGATGGTGCAATGAGTCCTCCTTGTGATCTGGACCGTGAACAGACCGAGATAACCTAACCGGGAAAGATTGAACAGGGTGGGGCTCTTCCAGAAGAGAAGGGTGACCATAGAGGTTTAAAGGGTTTGATAGGGTAGACGTGGGGAGATCAGAACTACGTCATAAATGATAGTCACGATAAATCCATAAAAGGAATTCAGGAGAAACTTCTTTACCCAGAGTGGTGAGAATGTGGAACTCGCTACCACGGAGTGGTTGAGGTGACTAGCATTGATGAATTAAGGGGAAGCTAAACACAAGGGAGAAAGGAATAGAATGATATGTTGATGGGGTGAGATGAGGAGGCTCGTGTGGAGCATAAACACTGGCATGGACCAGTTGGGCTGAATGGCCTATTTGTGCTGTAAAATTCTGTCTAAACCAAATAACCCCATGCATTCTTGGCAACAGTCCAAGACAAGACCTCCCTGCTGTTGTCCTTCTGTATCCCCCCAATACCACTAGTTGAGATGATTTATTTTAGGCCCAGGAGTAGAACCTGGGACCTTCCTGTCTGTATGGCTTGAAATATATGCTTACCAATTGAGCCATCATTGGCTTATTTACTAAACAATTAAACTTTTTGGAGATTGTTACCCCATTTCTTCTGCTAAAGCAGGAGTGTACAAGATTGAATGACTTGCTTGAGGGGTATGGTGATTACTAGAAGAGGAAAATTTCCACTAAGTTTGCATTCTGCTTTGGCACCAGGGGCAGAGAATGGCCACTGTACTGACCCTTAAATAGGCTTGAACTCTATAAACTGAGTAACTCTTGTATGTAAAGGTTTGTTGGCCTTGAAACTGACCTGTAGACACTGGAAAGTCAATTAAATTTTTCACCTCCATTTCATTAGATTAGATTCAATACCAGGTCAGAAGTGATGGGGCAAAGCATTGGCCTTCATTCCTATTCTAGCCTTTGTTGTGGCTCTGAATCTGGTTGCCTTTCATAGGGCAAAGTGCATTAGAGCAACTTGGTAGAAATTGACCATTGTTGCCACTGTTTTCTGGATTTTACAGTACTATGCCCCCCTTGTACATGGCCTCTATACCTTCAGGCATCCAGGCCAAAGGGCAACTGCCTAAAACAACAATCAAGCCTGTTCTGGTCAAGTTTTGGGGGTGTGGGTGCAGCCTGGCAAGCAGCTGCCACCAACAAAGTGGGTAATTTTTTGAGTGGAGCCAATTGGAGCTCTGCACTGCTCCCAAGGGCTGCTGCTGACCCATAATGAGTCTCCCTACTGTTGCCCTCTTTGTGCCCCCCCAGGATTTGTCCAAGGGCCGCTCCTGGTCAGGAACTGCCTCTGGAGGCATGACCAATGCTGGCAGCTTGCCTAAACTGTTGCAATGAGCCCTGAGGCCCAATTTCAGGCCAACCTGTCAATCATGGGCCTGAAAACAGGCTGTAATTTTTTCTTTTACCCACTTGTATTTGAATGTGGGAGGTTGAACTGTTCCACCTAGAGCCAATATTTGCCCCCCCCCCCCCCTGCATCAAGACATAGTAAGCTAATTGCAGGATTGAGCAACCTTTCTGGATGCCTGAGGTACTCAGCTGGCAGAGGCAGGAGAATTTCAGGCCCCATGGTCACCACTCTTGCCTGTTCTAACGCTGAGTGGTGATGGGATTAGTTTGAAGTTGATGCCTTGTGTTTCAGTAGGGTTACTCTTATATGGCAGGCAGCTTTTTATACTTGAAAGGAAGAAGATAACTGCTAGGCTGAAGCCTAATTAGCAGAATCTGCCAGTTTGAGGACTTGCTGTATGCAAGTTAGTTCAGAGTTGATCTGGTGATTGCCCCTCAAAATGGGTGTGTTTGAGACAATTGGGGATAGTGTGTAGGTTTATTATAGCAGTTTGCTGATGTGGAACTTTTCTTGCTAACATGAGGGAATTTCATGTGCATCCAACAAATTGAGCTTAACTTGGGGACCATTGCAGGTGAGTTGGATAAAGCAATAATTTTCACATCTTTACAGCCAATGGGTCACTTTTGAAGGGTCAGCCACTCAAGTAGGCAAATATGGTGGTCAATTTGCATACAGCAAGATTCTCTCTAACACCACAAGTAAGGTTTTTGTGTTTTAAGGACAAATGTTCTCCAGACACCAGGTGAGTAACTAAATACCCTGGGATGTTTGTTCACATGAGACCTTGGTTTAATGTCCCATCCATATTTTTTTAAAAAGGCCCCTCTGACAATGCAGGATTCTACTGGTACTCCATTGCAGGTTTGGCTAGTGCTTGAACCCACAAACTTCTGACTCTGGACAGACTTCCAACTGAACCAAACTGGCACTTGGAAGGGAAAAGGCTTTTGAGCTAAATCTTTGAACCTTCATCTAGAGCAAGCTGACAGCCAACCAACAATGCCATGCCACCCCCTGAAGACTGTGTGGCTACTTGCAAACACAACTCTGCTGGGTACTAACGTAGGAAACCCTGTGCCTTTTACTCCCAACAATAGAAAATGGTGAGGGGTTATTTCACAGATGAAATGAGAAATTTATTTGCATCTATGTAATCTTAAACAAAACATTTTGACTGGCCTCTGAAGCACCTCCGGATGCTCTATATTCAAGTTGCTGTTGCTGCAACCGACAATACACGCAGGGCTATAGTTGGGTGCTGACTGCTGAGGGAATTTTTTTCAAGCGGAGTAAAATTTACATTAGTCTGGTTAATATTTGCACCACAAGTCAAAAGCATGTAGTCTTGCAAATCCAGGTGTGGTGAGTGAGGTAGGGTAGCTGAAGCCCATGTATGTGGCACAGATCAATGAATCAAGCCATCTTGGTCAATTCCTTACATAGTAGTGATTGACTCATCTGTCTTGTCAGGACTGAAAGGACAGAGCTCCTGATGCTTTGTAATTTCCTTTGGACAGATGTGGCCAGAAGCTTTCAATTGTGGCTTTGTATTTTGCAGCCTCTGCTCTGCTCGCCAGTCTAAAGCCAACAGGTAGAGAAATCTCTCTCTGGTAATGTTTTGACATGCAAGAAGTGAGCAGCCATATTTCAAATCGGTGTAGAAGATTTTATTTGACAATGAAGGCCCTACTGTAAATATGCTATTCACTAATTCAGCAGTTGGCTTGTCTGTTGTGTATTCAGTCAACTTACAAATAAGGCAGTCATACCAGTTTACTGAAATACATTGGCAAGGGTTCTCTGGTCTTTGTGTCTCAACATCATACAAGGTCCACTTTTTTATGGAAGCCCAATTTAGTATATGTAAAAATGTAAGACTATTTAGATGATGGTCTGGATAAACCTCTTGAGTAGATCAATAGACCATGTATTGATTCTGTGGAATCTTAACCAAAGCTTAAAATCAATATTAAGAGGAAAAAGATGTGGCTTCTCTTTCAGGAAAGAGGCTGCTCTCCCAAACTTGTATTCCCTTTACATGCCAACTGAATTCTCAGAACTTGCTATGTTGGGTACATGCTGGAAACCAGGTTTGACTTTATTCAAGTTCATCTGTTGCTTTAATTATATGCAGGGTGTAAGATCCTACCTCTTCCTGGATGTTGATCCTGGTGCCAGTTAAAAGCCCACTGCCAGCTGGGGCTCTGGAGAGGAAAGTGCTCTCCTCCTCCCTGGGGAGGGAGAGAGACTTGATGCTCAGCAGACTGAAGTAATCAATTGCTAAAAGCCACTTTGATACAGCTGCATGTTTTTTGGAAGCTAGTTGCTTTAACTAGATTACACCAATCCTTTTTGTGCTGTAAAGGTCTTCCAGCCACCAATTAATTCACTTCCCCATCAGATTTCTACCAACTCTGGTTCCTGTTCCTAGTTATTAAATTCATTTTAAACTATGTATATGGTCTATGCCTGATCAAATACATTGACTTCTTTAGTTGTTCAAATTATGACTCTTATTTTTTTCTTCTAGTCACCCCTTCTGCCCATGGTTCAATTATTTAGACCAGGACTTCCCTGTCTATCTCTGGTCTGTGGCACCAAGGAATGCCTTTATTAATTGCAATCCTGCTGGAAGTGGTTTATGGGTGAGGAGTGGATTGGGTTTGGCTGGCTTTTTAATATAAATATATAATTTTCCTACCCTTGCTGTCCTTTCTTCTTCCACACCCTTGGATGAAATAAGCTTGATGTTGAGGCTTTGAATGGGCAGCATTTGGTGAGCTGCCAGAAGGTGCTTTCCACCTGTGGAACCATAATCTGGGATGGAGTAAATTCCTTTTGAGGGGAGAAAACTGGCAAATTGAATAAAGCCAGCCATGCTTTGTGCAATGAACTTGAAGCAAAATCAAGCTATCCTAACTAAACAGTAGGAACTGATGCAACCGCCTACTGCCAGATCACAACCCAGAGGGTCTTGCTCAAAGGCACAATGGAGCAGACTGAGTTAGTGCTGTGCCAGCATTGTTTTGTCTTGTTTGATTGCATTAAAAGTGTGATACTGCAATGAGGTGTTTGATGCACTCTATCAAGAAATGGGAATGTGATCTGAAATGCACTTGTGGGTGTACATAATGAGAACATATAGAATTGCATATTTTGGCAAGCTTGTTATGCCACACGAAGAAAAGACAGGTGTTGTGAATTTGATTCTAGTAGCTGCTGGGATACCTAGAGGCAATATTTCCCTCCCTCCTTCATCTGTAGCCTCAAGGATTGCTTGGGTGGGGGGGGGGAATCCCAGTCAAATCTGCCTGTCTCTGGGTCCAACATGTTCTGCCACCTAATACTCTGCTGCAGGTAACTTGCATACAGTAAATTACTACTGTAGAATTTGAAGTACTGTGGTGATTCACAAACCAATACAAGTTAAGTCTTGAATGGGGTTGATGGGTCAACTTTTGAGTTTCAAGTGTTTGGTAAACACTCTAATCCACCTTAGTTTACCCATGGATGGGAAAAATGCCTTCTATTGTGTACAATGGTTTGTATTTCTTGTTTAAACCATGTCCATTCAGTGCCACTTGACTTAATCTCAAATCTTTCAACTTGCAGTTGACAGCATGGGTGGCAGGCTGAGCAGAAAGAAGAGAGGCTATAATGTGAATGACCCAAAGGAGAGCAAGACTACTGCAGAGTCCACTGAAAATCCTGAGGTGAAACCAGATGAGCCTGAAAATCAAGATGCTTCAAAGGAACAGGTCAAGACAACAGAAGGTGAGCTTCCTGAAGAGAAACCAGAAACTGAGGCCTCCAAAATAGCCAGTGAAACACCTGCAGAAAAACAAACTGATCTGGCAGCAGCTGATGTGAAAACTGAAGAAAAAGCAACTGTTGATGTACCAGCATTGAGTGTCTCTGCAGATCTTGCACACAGTTCTGATGTACAGGAGAGTGTAACCTCTACAAACTTGGTAGAAGCGACAAAACAAGTACCTGACCAGGCAGAACACTGTCCAGTAACAGAAGCTGAAGTGCAATCCAGCTCTACTCTGGGTGTTGACTTGAGTGCTGAAGTTCTAGATGTGCCGGTGCAGAGTGAAGGTGAAACGCAAACCGGTGCAACTCCAGACCGCAGCTCCAATGGAGAAACCCAAGAGAAACCAGCTTTTGACAATGTGACTGAAGCCTCCAAAGACCCTTCAACTGAGAAATCCAGTTTGTGTGACCATGCTGCAACAAAACTTGTGGAAGATGGCCAACAATTGGAAGAAAACTCTCATGTTAACCTTGAAGATATTCAAGTAGAATCTGATAAAGTTCTTGAGAGAATTTCTGCAGAGAAACTCAAAGATGAAATGTCTGTGCATGAGTCAATTGTAAGCCAGGAAAAAGTTTCTCTACAATCCACTTTAAAAGAGAAAATTGAAAGCTCCATCCAGGAGACCAAGTCCGAATCTGGAGTAAAATGCATACCCCCTAAAGAAGTTGAGATACCAAAATTGGCTGAAATAACTGAAGAAACACCTATTGATGTTGTATTGAAGCATGAAATGGCAAGATGTGCAGACAATCTAGAGAAAGTTATAGTTGGACCAGACACGCAAGATGAAGGTCCAGAAAAAGTAGTGAGTGAATCTCTTCATCCCACTGTCCAAATAGTGGCTGTAAAAACAGAACAATCTGCAGAGCATTCAATAGAGAAATCTGACCGTATGCAAGATGGCTCTACTCAAGAGAACAGTAATGAAGTATCTGAAGCGCTCAGCCAGTTGCTGGAGGGATCTGGAAATAGATCTGTAGACACTTCAAGGAAAGACTCTTGCCGTGCACCAAAAAGTGTGACAGATGTAGTCCAAGCAGAATCAAATGATCCTGTGGCAGCAGAATCTGCTCCAGAGATGGTTAGTCCAAATGCAGACAAGGAAGTGACTGAAGCCAGGTATGAACAAACTGTGGACCTGATTAACCACCAAGATAGCATAGAAGAAATATCCCTACTCAAGACCAGTTCTGAATTAATACCGGATATTAAACTAACTGTGTATACCGAAGCTTTACAGGAAGAGAAAATGGAGATCAAGACCGAGCCACCTGTGAAGGGGTCTACAGAAACTCTTCCTGAAGATATCGCTGAGCCACAGTCACTGAATGAAGTGCAAAGTATTGTTCCTGACGCCACCACTGATCCACAGCCACTGAATGAAGTGCTTGCTGAGAAACAATCCACTTCATGTTCAGTTGCAATTACATTGGAAACACTAGTTTCTTCAGATCAAGAAATGGTAAAACTGGATGAAATTTTGGAAGATCCTGTGCCTGAATCTAGAAGTTCTCCAAATGTTGGACAGAGTCCAACAGAAGTGATGAAGACTGAGGAAACTAGTTCTACAAAAACTGAAAATGGGGTATCTGTAGATGGTGAAAAAAGCCAGAATGAATCCACTAGCAAGACTGAAGAGGACAATATTTCAGAGACTTCAGTTGCAAATGGGACCTCTGTAGATGATGGAGTGAGAGGCCAAAGTAAATCCACAAGCAAAGCTGAAGCAAATGGCCAAAGTGAAGCTACAATAGCTGAAGAGAATCTTCAAGCTGGTACTTCTGAAGAACTGAAGAGTGATCCAATAGTAGAATGTAAAACCACTGAACAAGTGAATACAAATCAACCTCTGGAGGAATCTCTGTCTCAAATCGGATAACCAAACTCTAAATTTGGGACTAGTAGATGTGAATGCTGAATGAGTCAGAAGCAGAGAAGCTCCTGAATGCAAGTTTAAGGATGAACCAAAACCTGTGTGGAACATGGAAGATTTGATGGAATTTGGATTTTATTCAAACCAGCTAGTGCGTAGGTTTGACTGGAGTATAAGACTAAGCTTAACTGTGCTGCAAGTAGGACAATGACTCTCAACTTGCAGTAAATGAATGGACTTGACTGGTTCCACAATCTTCCATTTGGTTTTTTTTTACTTGCTACAGATGCCAAAAATCCATTGGAAGATCAAATTGAGACCCAGCCTTATGCCAATAGTTTGTGGTATGCAAGATGTCAAATGTTAGTACTACCTTTTTAAGGCATGTAAATCTACTAGAAGTTTGTTCAGAACACTTAACTCTACAATAATTTAAAGATGGCTAAATTGCAAATTTGAAGTCAAGATAATTAGTAACCTCCAATTCATGTAACCTGCTATGATTTTTGAGAGGTCAGTAACTATTGGATAATGAGGGTTTTTAAAACAATATTTGGATGCTTTGACAACTTAATAAAATCTGTCATACTTGTCCTGGTTTCTTTATTTTGTTTATATAAAGTGAAACTTTGCTACAGATTGTTGTGCAGTAGTGTTGCACTGGCTGCCAAACAGATGGGTACTAGCCATCCCCCTCAAACCAAGGTAAAGATTTCACATTGCCTTGTGTGGTACTCCAACGAAGGCCCTTAACATGTACTGAATTAGCTGATCTTGGGTGTGGTGGCAATAGGGTTGATATAATTGGATTTTGGGGGTGGGGGTAATTCATCTTTAGGCCAGTGTTCTTGGTCCTATCCAGTGACCCTGATGCAAACCATGGGGAGGGTGGGGCCCCATTTGTTAAGTGGCCTGCTGACTCTCACTTCTCTTGCAGGAAGAATTGCCACTTTGCCTTGGGTACCAGATAGTTGCTTGTGTCTAGAACTGTGCCTCTGATGGTGCTGGCTAGAGAAGAGGGAAATGAAATTTAAAGGTGAGCTGTGGATGAATAACAAAATTGAGATTTATTGCCGCCTGCTGCTGGTGGTGGCTGTAATGCTAGAATTTAATTTTTGTTTTGGAGGTAGAAACTCTCCAGGCCAGAATTCACCTGCCCACCACCTTCCTCTCCTGTCTCTGTGTCTCTCTTCTTTCTCTCCCCCCCCCCCCCCCCCCCTCATTCAGCCAAAATTGGGAACTGAAGTAGCAAAGCCTTCATGGGCAAATCAGTGTATATTTGAACCATACAAAGCTCTTGCATGTATAAGTGGGGACTAATCTGTTGCATTAGTTACAACCTAGAATGGGATTGATGTCTTGCTGCACTTGCTAGCTAAGATGTACTGGACCAATTTCCTATCCTCTGTTTTGACTGTGCACACATGCTTTCCTACTGTTCCAGCAGAATAGAGGGAGCTTAACTCTGCTTCTGACTTGTGCTTGGTATGTAGGAACAACTACTACTGATTTGGGTGGAGGAGAGAATAGAGAACCAATTAAGTGAATAGTTGCAATATCTTGTTTCTCAATGGATTTACTGTAAATAGCCTACCTAAGATCTTCCCTTTGAGCTATATAGGTGGAAACTGTAGAGCCTGGGGTTTAAATCCTTGTTTTCATTAGCTTACATATGCTGATGCAGCAACAGCAGTGGGAACAGCCATTTATGCACTTGCAAGAATACAACATTTAAACAGCACAAACCAGTGCACCAACAGGAGCACATGGAAACAAGTTGTCTGGGCTTCAAGGCTGTATTACCAGTTTTTGGGTCTATGACCCACTGTTTGGATAGAATCAGTAATTCCCTTCACTTACAGTTCATGAATTGCAGTATCCATTCCAGGTGGTAGAACTTGATCCTCCAACTAGAGGTATGCTCTTGTAGTAGAATTTTTAAGACACTTTTCTTAATACAAACTTTAAATATGAAGATGTCATGAGAATTTCTGCTTAAAGTTTGCAGAAACTTCAGAGGGTATATTTTCCACTTTGCTAGAATAAAATGTGAAGTGTAACCATTGCTGGTATGTCTTCTGGTGTTGACAGTTGATTTGCCAAATACCTGTTCCACAGAACATCAAAACTAACTCCATAGGCTCTACATACTCAAGTGGGGGGGGGGGGGAAATAAACATCTCCCTATTGTACAGTGGATTTAAATATAATTGACTGGTAGGAAATTGTAAGACCCTAATTGAATCGTATGGATTTGATCTGTCCATTGCGAAAGCACAGCTACATTGGTATAGGAACAGGAGGAGGCCCTTGAGCCTGTTCTGCTATTCAATGAGATCATGGCTGATCTGTGACCTAACTCCATATCCCATAATACCTTTTAGTTAACAAAGCTATCAATCTCCAATTTTAAATTAACAATTGCTCTCATCAATTGCCGTTTGTGGAAGAGAGTTCCAAACTTCTACCACCCTTTGTGTGTAGAAGTGTTTCCTAATTTCACTCCTGAAAGGTCTGGCTCTAATTTTTAGACTATGCCTCCTAGACTCCCCAACCAGTGGAAAGTGTTTCTATCTGTTCCCCTTAATATCTTAAACTTTAATCAGATCACACCATAACATCTAAATTCTAGAATACAACCCTAATTTGTGTAATCTCCCCTTGCAACTTAACCCTTGAAGGCCAGGTATCATTCTGATAAACCTATGCTGCACACCCTCCAAGGCCAATATATCCTTCCTAAGGTGTGGTCCAACCAGGGTTTTGTATAGCTGCAGCAAAACTTCTACCTCTTTTTGTATTCTAGTCCTCTAGATAGAAAAGCCAGCATTCCATTAACCCTTGATGATTTTCTGTATTGGTTCGTGACATTTTAATGATCTATGTACCTGGCCCCTCAAGTCTCTTTAGACCTCCACTGTTGGCTTTTCACCATTTTAGAAAGTACCCTCTTCTAACCACTTTTTTAGGTCCAAAGTGGATGACCTCACATTTGCTTACATTGAATGTTAAGACTATTTGAATTGTTCTCTTACACTCTGCCAAAAGGACCATAGATTTTGTTAGAACTCATTCCCCTCCCCTCCTTTCTGCATTATAAAACCATTGAGCATGCTAAGTGCAGTCACGGCAGGTAAACAGCATTACCACAGTCTGAGCAACCTCCCGATCATGTCCTGTTTTCATTTCCTGCTTACAAAAGGATTTCCAAATTGGCCTGGCCAGTGATTTATTGGGAAATATAAATTTTATATAAGATAATTATAGTGGGTGAGACATCATCCATCCACTAAACTTGCAGTCTATTCCTATCCAACATTTCTCTCACTAGAATGTAGGCAATGAAGTGTCACTTGAGTATTGTACACAGTCCTGGTCTCCATATTACATAAATAGAGATATATATATATATATATATATATATACGCACGCACTGGTGAAGGTGCCAGAGAGATTTACAAGGATGTGAGAGGTTATACCTATCAGGAAAGACTGAACAGGTTGGAGCTCTTCTAGAAAGAGAAGACGGAGAGGTGATCTGATAAACGTCGTTTAAAAATTATAAACGGGTTCGATAGGCTAGACATATTTCCACTTGTGAGGGAGACCAAAACTAGGGGCCATAAATATAATGTAGTCACTAATAAATTCAACAGTGAATTCTGGAGAAACTTTTTACTAAGTGGTAACATGGAGTAGTTGAGGTGAATAGTATAGATGCATTTACAGGGAATCTAGATTGTGAGGAAGAAAGGAATAGGATATGTTCAGGTGGGAGGAGGTTCGTGTGGAGCATAAGCACTGCCATAGCCCTGATGGAATGTTTCTGTGCTGTAAAGTTCTATGTAATTACTTTTAGTAGCATCAACATCCTGGGGGTCACCATTGCCCAGAAACTTAACTGGACCAGCCACATAAATACTGTGGCAACAACAAGAGCAGGTCAGAGGCTGGGTATTCTGCAGCGAGTGTCTCACCTCCTGACTCCCCAAAGCCTTTCCACCATCTACAAGGCACAAGGAGTGTGATGGAATACTCTCCACTTGCCTGGATGAGTACAGCACCAACAACACAAGCAGCTCGACACTATCCAGGACAAAGCAGCCTGCTTGATTGGCACCCCATCCACCACCTTAAACATTCACTCCCTCCACCACTGGCGTACCGTGGCTGTACTGTGTACCATCTACAAGATGCACTGCAGCAACTCGCCAAGGCTTCTTCGGTAGCACCTCCCAACTCGCGACCTCTTCCACCTAGAAGGACAAGGGCAGCAGGCGCATGGGAACACCACCACCTCCAAGTCACACACCATCCTGACTTAGAAGTATATAGTCGTTCCTTCATCGTCACTGGGAAAAAATCCTGGAACTCCCTAACAGCACTGTGGGCGTACCTTTACCACACAGACTGCGGTTCAAGAAGGCGGCTCACCACCACCTTCTCAAGGGATGGGCAATAAATGCTGGCCTTGCCAGCGACCCCCACAAATGAAAAAAAAAGCAGAGCCTGTTAACCAGCAGCACCCTACAAATGGCAATGGAATGAGTAATCTAATTACTGTTTTTATATTAGTTCAGGGAGGAATGTTGGGTAAGACACTGGGAAAATTCCTGGCTCTTCAGTGTCATGTGCCCATTTTCTACATTAAAGAGGTTATATAAATATTTAATGGCCACAGAACAGATGAAGGAGGGGCCCTAGTTTAAGACACATTCCTACAGCACTTTATCACTACTCTCTGAAATGTCTTCAGTGCTTTCATACAATGAATTACTTTGAGCTCTGCTTGTTGTGAAGAAGGTAAATGCAACAGCCATTTTGCACACAGAAAAATCCCACATACAGCATTCCTCTCATTGCTCACTTAATGTTGGGATGGTGTTGGTTGAGGGATGAAAAGTTCAATGCCTTATCTCAACTCTGATAAGGTGGCACTTTCAGTGGCTGCCTAAATTATGCGCTCAATCCCTATTGTGGGGCTTGAAACCACAACCTTCTGTCCCCAGAGGCAAGAGTGCTATCTATAGAGCTCAGGCTGACACAACTTGTTCTATGTGCTATGGTATTCCTTGGTATTAGCCAGCAACTTAAAGTCCCAATGTCTGGTCTAATTAGGTGGCATGCAAGCAAAAATGGACAGTCTGTCACTGCATTCCCCACTATTTAGAAAAAAGATAGTCACAGAAAAACTTCAGCAATGTGTGTGTGTACACAGAATATAACAGTGGGAGGTTGAGATGAAGGTGATAAAGTTCCATCACAGCTCCTTGCTGCGGTACAGCTGTATTCTATTGTTGCTCTCTATTAATAGCAATCTTGCAGTAGTTCCCCAATCAAATTTCCTTAGAAACCATTTACAGTTGACTTTAGTTAGAACTCTAAAGCAGGAGGACTAATAATTCATTTGAGACTTTTAGAAAATTGGGTTTTTTGCAGTTCAACTGAAAAATGTGAAAGACACACGTACGTTCAGTACTTGGTGCTAAAATGATACTTGTACTTGAGAGGTGTCAGGCACTGAGTTTTGCAGTGGATTTATTCTGTTTTTTATACATTATCATGCAAGAATTAGTGGGATGGTGTTACCATGTTTTGACAGATTCCCACGTGGTGATTTTCTGAACTCGGCCAGGTTAGTGGTACACTGTGGAAGGAAAGATGATTCAATTCAGGGAGGGGAAAGTGTGGATAAGCTATGATCCTCCAGTGCCTTTTCAACTGGCTTCCTCAAGAGGGAATTATAAGGTGAGGCAGGTAAATGTAAAATTAACAGTGGTCACTGGCATTTGCTAATGGTCTATTCCTTCCATCTTTCAACTGTCTTGCTGGTAGAAACCTCAAGAATGGCATTCTATCTAAATTCAATACAATACAAATAGCACAGATTGACAAACATATGTATAAAGAAGTAGAAATAATAAATGGAGAAAAAGGGATTCCTAATTGAGGGATTCAGATGACACTTCAAAGCAGTGGTAGTCAAGTTTTCTAATTTTTTGGCTTACTTAGGCGCATATAATGGGGTCATGGGCGGGCCCACCTATCAAATTTAAATCACTGTTTCTAGGATGCTGATAGTAACAAATCTTGCTGCTCTGAAGCAACGGTACTAAGAACAAACCCAAACCCCTTCCAACCCTGCAGACCCATAACATTCAAACATGGCAAACAAGAAACATACTAAGTTGTCTGGGCTTCAACGGTTGGATTGGCAGGGCTTGGGCTGCATATGGCACATAGGCTGGAGAGGTTGGACATCACCATGTGAGGATTTTCCGATAAGCACCTCGCTAGTGGCATGCCACTGGTCTAAAGCAGAAATATTTTAAACGTGCCACTCAATCTCCAAGGAGTTGTCATTCCTCTGAACACTATGGTTAGCACGGTGGTTAATGCACGTAACATTACTCAATGTCATTTTAAACAGTTGAGAACTATGACAAAATTAGACTCATGAGCAGTACTACATAAGCGCATTAATCAGTGCGCTAAAACTACTGTTTGAATATTGTAACCTGAACAGATTTATAGTAAACATGTGATGCATCCCATTCCATTGTATCATGCCAATTAACTCCCGAAGGCTTGGCTCTTCCTGGGGATGTGCTCCCCCAGCAATACTTTGGTACCTCACCCAAAGATTCTTCCTGTGCGAGTCTAGACAGTGACTGCTGATGGCGTCCTAACCAAGCCTGATTCTGTTCTTACCAGACACCTATTATCACTGAATAGCAATCAGAGGGGAACCTGAAACATTTTAGCCAGGAGCGCTGAGGCCAACAGTAACATCCCTACTGCAATCTGGACTCGGTTTAGAACATACGTATTTAATGCAATATGGTCATGAGGTTTCTTTAGCGTTTTACACTATGTCCAGCAGCTAAATCTCACCATAGAGCTTGGTTCCTTGCAGTTATATACAGTAATGCACCAACTGAGAACATTCATCTGAATTGGTGTGTTTGAGGTCACCACAATTCCATCAAGCAGTCTTGGCCTTCTAGGTCTTTATTCTGTGGAGTTTCTTTTCTGAAAAATAGAACCCAGTTACACATACACTAATGTTATAATAGAATGCATCTGCCTTTTAGTTTCAGTTTTCTCTCTGCCCCTCCCCGTCTTCATTCTTAGTAAACACCTCTTAAGAGGCAGTGGACAGATACATTGGGATAATGCTGCTGCATAGTCCTACTTGCAAGAAAGTTTATTTTCCTCAATTCTTCTCCCATCCTCTCCTCTTCCAAAGGTGCTGACGGGCTGGGGCATAGTTCTAGATGCTGGTAACCTCCAATGACTTGCAGAAGTGGCTCTTCTTCATGTGTGATCCTAGACAGCGAGTGTGGGCCAAGCTACGATAGATGGTCAATCACAGACTGGACTGACCCGGTTCCCGCCCAACGTCTACAAAGGTTCTCTTTCCAGCAGAGGTTCAATGAATAATGATCAGGATCAAAAACTCTCGTTCTTTTCCACTCCCTCCTCCACCTTCCTTTCTCTCAGTAACTACCTTACAATATCTACCATATAGTTCAGTCTTGATCTATGCTATACTCTTGCTCATTCTTTAAAGATAATTTATGCTCAATGCACATTAGAATTAGGCCCACTGTGCAACTGGGGTAGCAGGGGCATGGCAGGAAATCCCAGAAGTATCCATTTAAGGAGGAATAGTGGGCTAGAGTGGTACTAGCTGGAACTTGCATTCATTCCTTTGGCAAATCAATCCTGAAAGACAGTGAGATAAATGTTCATCACCTCACGGTGGTAATTAGGCAGTGGATCAACTGCCTGATTGTTCCATTGATTTAAATTCTGCTTTATGATAACATCAATGGACATAACGGTTGAGAGTACATTTGGCGGTGTAGTTGGTAAGGTCAGGTCAATATGTAACTGAGCCGCACAGAGCTGAAGATCTAATGTTTGATTTGCAGGCTGGCAGTAGGAACATTACAAGAGGCCTCAGTGCTCCTGCACTATGGAGGGGAAAATCAGTCCAAATTCGCAGTCACCACCACCCTCCACTGAACCTGCTGAAAAGTCCATCAACATTGGGTGAAGATAGGGTTGGGCCTGATTCTGAAACTCCCCAGTACATTATTGGGATACAATAGCGTAAAGATTATGTAACTGGACAAATAATCCAGAAGAACATGAGTTCAAATCCCCTTCTGGGCAGTTTGAGAATTTGAATTCTGTTTTTTTTTAAAAAAGCTGGAAATAAAAAGCTGGTACCAGTAAAAGAGACCATGAAGCTGTCAGATTGTCATAAAAACCCAACTGGTTCACTGATGCCTTTTAACGAAGGAAACCTGCTGTCCTTCTGGCCTATATGTAACTCCACTCCCACACCAATGTGGTTGACTCATAACTGCCTCTGAAGTGACCTAACAAGCTACTCAGTTGTAACTAGGGATGCGTAATTAAAGGTCTTCCCAGCAATGACTACATCCCATGAATGAATTAAAAAAAAAATTAAATAGCCTACTGATATTCTCTATTTGGGCACACACAGGAATAATAATGGCTATTTGGTGAGCAGATGTCTGTGAATCAAACCTCAGCAAAGAGTCGATATCTTCAGACGAGTGGAGGAAATTGGTGGAGCAAAATCAGGGTCTGAGCGTCAACAGACTACTTCATTACGGACGAGCCCAATCCTGTACTTACCCGATGTTTACACGTACACACTTCCTAACAGAAATGACTGGATACCAATCAGGAATGGGAGGCCTGAGTATAAGGGGCAATTGTAACACCCTGGTAGAGATAACACAAACCATGATTCGAACCTATGACCTGTTGGTCCAAATACCTAGGTGGAACATTGTGTGGAACATGCCCCTCTGAGCCATCATGAGAATTCTCAGGTTCGACATGTAGTCCAAAATCCAGCTTCTTCCTCACCTGCAAGTTCCGGTACTTGTGTGCTAGATCTACATTGGTTCGTCCTTTCTGGAACGGGTATGACCAAAGAATAGAATTCCAGTGATATCCCATTTTCTTCACTCCGTCTAGCAGGTAGCAAGCTTCCTTCTCTGTGAAATCCTTACGCCTTCTTCTTTTCCTCTTTTGTTTCATTCCCAATGCGTATTCACATACGTCTGAATGCTAAAGCAAAAATGAGACATTACATAGTTTTGGATTTGGATCAAGTTACAACAATATGATTTATTAAAGAAAGAAAGACTTGCATTTCTACAGCGCCTTTCACCACTAGACGTCCCAAAGCACTTTACAGCCAATGAAGTACGTTTTGAAGTGTAGTCACTGTTGTAATGTAGGAAACGCGGCAGCCAATTTGCGCACAGCAAGCTCCCACAAACAGCAATGTGATAATGACCAGATAAAGTGTACTGTTGGCCTCCCCCTGCCCCACAGTGGCTCAGAGTTTATGCAGCGAGTAGCTCAGCCATACAGAACAGTTGGGTGAGGTACCAGAGTGTACGTCACCATTACTGAGCAAGGAGCCAGGTAAGATGGGGAGAAAGCAACTGGAGAACATCAAACAAAAGTATGCTGTCTAGACAAAGGTTGCAAGATGTGGCAAGCATCGTACTTGTTAGACAGTTTGGCTTGAAAATGTGACAGACAGCAAAAAAACCCAAACAAACATGCTAAATGAGCCAGAACTTCAAATCCATCCTTCACTGACTATAAGTAAATGTACACAGCTTTAAGACTTGGCAATACTGACGAATAATGCATTTCACTTTCACATGATGGTCCAAAGCATAATGTACAGTAGCAGAGCTTGTGAGAGCACATTTTACTCTGAAATATTAACACAGTACTTTTGTGCTCAATCCCTGGCCTGTGCTGAGTTAGCTCATCTCATTTGGGCAGCAATTTGAGCACCACTAGGTGCCTCAGTGCCTTAGGGTTTTTGCTCCTAATTACTATCAATTGGCCCCTCCTAGAGGTTGGGAACATTAGGTGAGCCCAGTGTCCGGGTTGACTGTGATGCCCCTACAGCCAAACATTCCGTGTCAGGGCACACACGTGAATAATGGCCCCCCCGGGACGAGGTACCACACTGCTGTTGGCTCCTTTGTAAACATATTCCAATATGAATCGGCACTTTCGGGGAGGAGTAGAGAAAATTGGAAGAGCTGATTGTCTGCGGGACTCACCACTTGTGAGCCTTGCTCTATACATCAGCCTCTAACCTCCTCCAGCCTTACAACTCTCCGAGAACTCTGTGTTTATCCAACTCTGGCCTCTTGTGCATCTCCGATTTCCTTCACCCCACCATTGGCGGCCGTGACTTCAGCTGTCTAGGCCTTAAGCTCTGGAACTCCCTCCCTAAACCTCTCTGCCCCTCTCTCCTCCTTTACGACGCTCCTTAAACCCTACCACTTTGACCAAGCTTTTGGTCACCTGTCCTAGTATCTCCATATGTGGCTGGGTATCAAATTTTGCCTGATAACGCTCCTGTGAAGTGCCTTGGGACATTTTACTACATTAAAGGTGCTATATAAATGCAAACTGTTGTTATACTCAGAATTAATGGTGCTCAATGATTCAGAGTACAGATGATTAAACGCATCAAAAACTGCAAACAGGAATTCTCTTGCACTTTGTAATAAAAATATAACAGAAAACAAACCTCGTCGTCATCGAAGGAGTAAACATGATCCCGAAATGTGATTTTGTTGCAGACCTGAGGAGTACACCAGTCTTTTCTGTGGTCTGGCTGGTATTTCTGACCTGTAAAGAAGATTTGTCTGGGTTACTGCTCGTCTGCATTTGAAATTAAACATTTTACAACAGTTAAACAGTATGCAGCTCCCAACACAATTTGATATCAAGTTAAAGAGTGAGGAAGAGAACAGAAACAACACAGCCAGATTTTCACCTCCTGACTGTTACTCCTGCTTGTCAGTGTAAGTGAGGACAGGATCGGGCTCGGCTGCGATGACCGCATGGGCTCCCAACAGTCAATGTCCGGTTTATCGTGAAGAATGACCACTTGGGTCAGGGAACCAGGTATGGTCAGCCAATGTCTGGAACTGTACCGCAGCATTCATTTAGAGGGGGAGGGTGGGGGCGGAATCATAACGCTCCTGGCAAGGCTGCATCAGCACCAACACCGGCAGAGGGCTTGGAGGGACGCTTTGTTAGGGTACGGTGTACATAGGAGGAGGCCATTCAGCCCCTCGAGTCTGTTCCGCCATTCAATTAGATTGTGGCTGATCTGTATCTTAACTCCATCTACCCGCCTTGGTTCCGTAACCCTTAATACTATTACCTAAAAAAAATCTAACAATCTCAGTTTTGAAATTTTCAATTGACCCCCAGCCTCAGCAGCTTTTTGGGGGAGAGTGTTCCAGATTTCCATCACTCTTTGTTTGAAGAAGTGCTTCCTGACATCACCCCTGAACGGCCTAGCTCTAATTTTAAGGTTATGTCCCCCCTGTTCTGGATTCCCTCCACCTGAGGAAATAATGACACAAAACTTAGAGGTATAGTGAACAGTGAGAAGGATAGTGATAGACTTCAAGAAGACACAGACAGGCTGGTGAAATGGGCGGACACGTGGCAGATGAAATTTAACGCAGAAAAGTGCGAAGTGATACATTTTGGTAGGAAGAACGAGGAGAGGCAATATAAACTAAAGGGTACAATCCTAAAAGGGGTGCATGAACAGAGACCTGGGGGTATATGTGCACAAATTGTTGAAGGTGGCAGGGCAGGTTGAGAAAGCGGTTTAATAAAGCATATGGGATACTGGGCTTC
The DNA here is from genome assembly GCA_030390025.1 of Squalus acanthias. Lineage (NCBI taxonomy): Eukaryota > Metazoa > Chordata > Chondrichthyes > Squaliformes > Squalidae > Squalus > Squalus acanthias. The sequence goes on from CM059430.1 coordinate 22,664,033, forward strand.
ATAAATAGAGGCATAGAGTACAAAAGCAAGGAAGTTATGATGAACCTTTATAAAACACTGGTTCGGCCTCAACTGGAGTATTGTGTCCAATTCTGGGCACCGCACTTTAGGAAGGATGTGAAGGCCTTGGAGAGGGTGCAGAAAAGAATGGTTCCAGGGATGAGGGACTTCAGTTATGTGGATAGACTGGAGAAGCTGGGGTTGTTCTCCTTGGAGCAGGGAAGGTTGAGAGGAGATTTGATAGAGGTGTTCAAAATCATGAGGGGTCTGGACAGAGTAGATAGAGAGAAACTGTTCCCATTGGCGGAAGGGTCAAGAACCAGAGGACACAGATTCAAGGTGATTGGCAAAAGAACCAAAGGCGACATGAGGGAAAACTTTTTTATGCAGCGAGTGGTTAGGATCTGGAATGCACTGCCTGAAAGGGTGGTGGAGGCAGACTCAATCGTGGCTTTCAAAAGGGAATTGGATAAGTACCTGAGGGGAAATAATTTGCAGGGCTACGGGGAAAGGGTGGGGGAGTGGGATTAACTGAAGAGCTCTTGCAGAGAGCCGGCAAAAGCTCGAAGGGCCGAATGGCCACCTTCTGCGCTGTAACCATTCTATGAGTTTCTCTCTATCTACCTTATCAATTCCTTTAATCATCTTAAACATCTGATTTAGATCACCCCTTAATCTTCTATCTCCAAGGGAATACAAGCCTGGTCCTCAAAATTTAACCCTTTTATAATATGGTGAATCTGCACGGCATTCCATCCAAGGCCAATATATCCTTTCTGAGGTGTGATGCCCATAACTGAACGCAGTATTCTAACGTGTATGAGCAGAGAGATTAATACTACATTGTAAGGTATTTTATGAGCGCAAGGTCTAGCGTGTAATTTGAACCTACAACCTTTTGGCTTAGAGACAAGCATGCTACCAACTAAGCTAAGCTGACGCTTAGTAGCTAGCTCAATAGTATATTTGTTCTGCCTCGTCTCTCAAGCAGGTAATGAATGGTGCAGGGTGTATCGAGGCCTAAAAGGAAATCATGATTAGAGATGAGATGCTTCCATCAGGGAGGAATAGGGAAGGGGAAAACCAGTGGTAAGTCAATCCAGGGACGAGCACAAAATCTAGGCTGACACTCCTGTGCAGAACTGGGGGAGTGTTGCACTGTCGTAGGTGCCATCTTTTGGATGAGATATTAAACCAATATTGGCCAGGACACTTGGGAGTACTCCCCTGCTCTTCTTCGAAATAGTGCCATGGGATCTTTACGTCCACCTGAGAGGGCAGCTGGGGCCTCGGTTTCGCGTCGCATCCGAACGACAGCACCTCCAACAGTGCAGCGCTCCCTCAGTACTGCACTGAAGTGTCATAAAAACATTTTCTGCATTGCCTTTGGGTTGCTGATGCTGCCTTTCAAGAGTTAGGGCAGTTTGGTCTCCAATAGTCTGTCGATATTTGCAGCGGAACCCCCACACAGAAAAGTCTGAAAGTCATTGCATTAAGACAGTAATTGTGTTTTGTTGCTGCTACAGAGTTTATATTGGAATAGCAAAGCAGGGACGCTAATTTAATTGTTCTCGCTTTAAAGCAACGGAGCTGTGACAATCCAGCCACACAAATCAGTTTTGCATTATCATGATTCAGTGCTGCAGGAGAAAGAAATTCAATAAAGGGTGTATTCAATCAAATCTCTTCTGTGCTGAGGTAGTTGATCTCAGCCAAGGAGCTCGAATTGGCCTCCATGTACCCCTGGATGAGAGAGGGGAAAATCGATCAGGATTCCCACCCTGGGCTGGCACCTGCTGAAATGTGTGTACTTGTGGACATTAGGTAAGGACAGGATTGGACTGTCAACACTTGGAGGGCTGCCTGGTTTTGCAGAACTCTACCTCAGCGCCTTTAGAGTGGGGGAGAAAAATATAGCAAGTAATTCTGGAAATTCTAATCTTGCAAAAAAAATTCTGTGCGGTTTTACAAAAGCAGTAAGTGTTTCAAAATAAAAAATTAACCTGTGTGATGAGCAGAATATGCAGATGCAATAAAATGTAGTCAGAATGAATAGTTGTGCTTGAAAATACTGTTTTACTTTAAGACCATTAATGTAAAATGGATTAAGCATTGGCCTTTTCAGCCAGGGATTGTGTCCCATCTGGGGTGATACAAACTTAGTGAAGAGTCAGCTTGGCTCACTGGTAGCACTCCTGCCTGAGTTAGCTGGTTGTTGTTTCAACTGCACCCCTGTCCCCCACCCCACCCAAACCTAAACCAGGCACCTAATGAAAGATGAGTGCAGTAACTTGGGAGGTGCTGCCTTTTGCATGAGAGGTTCAACCGAGGCCCCAAATGCCTAATCCAGTGGACGTTAAAGATCCCACAACACTATTTGAAGAAGAGCAGGAGAGTTCTCCCCGGTGTCCCGGCCAACATTTGAACCTCAACCCCAACTCCACCAAACAGACTGTCTGGTCATTATGCCTGCTGTTTGTGGGATGCTGCTGTGCACAAAATAGCTGCTGCAGTTGCTTACATAACGTGACTACACTTCACAATTGGCTGTGAAGCGCTTTGGGACGTCCTGCGGACATGAAAGGCTCCATATAAATGCACATTCTTTCTTTAAAAACATATCTGAATCACATTTTATTAATCCTACCTCTGAATCAAAGCCAATACCTAAAATAAAAATGCGTGGTACTTCTGGTTGACCTGAATTCCCCTACAATTTGAAAATGCCAGCATCCTCTGATGCTGCTGGGTAAATATGACCCAGTGTCCTCTGTATATAGAAACCCTGGAGCCACTGTTGTACAGTACACGATTTCACAGTGCACTGAGAGAAGCCACAAGAAAATAACACCAAATGCTCATATAAGAGTAAATGGCATCACTTATGCTGTGTTCAAGATAAAAATTGTTTCAGTTTAAAACAGAATAAGTTGGAAATACACAGCTGGTCAGTTCGCATCTGAAGAAAAAAAAGATAAATTAATGTTTCTGGGGCAAAGGGCTTTAGAATTTCAATTCCGATGATGCGTCTCACCTGAAACTGATAAGATACTGATTAATTTATGTATTTTGTAAAATTTCTGTTTTTATTTCAAATTTCCAGCTTTTGCAGTTTTTCTTTTTATCTCCCAAGATAACCTCAGGCTCTGTTTCTCCACTAGCAACCATCTCCTTAAACCTCTCTCCTCTGCTCCCTTAACCCTCACCTCTAACGTGCGAGGAGCTCATGGATTTCTTCGTCACCAAGATAGAGAGCATCTATTCAGCTACCTCTGCTGTCCTTCCCTTCCTGTTGCCTGCCAAGCCAAGACTCCCCCACCCTAGCCCTGTAGCAGTCTCTTTAGCGTTTTTGCCATGTTCCCCCATCCCCATGCTTTCTTCAAACTCCCCTCGTGCATGAGATCAAATTCCTGCTTCCTCAACCCCAATCCCACCAAACTCCTGACCACCCAACTTCCCTTCCTGGCCCCCATACTTGCTGACATTTTAAGTGGCTCCCTCTCCTCTGGAATTATTCCCTTCCTTTCAAAGCTAACCCCCCTACCCCCACCTCCTTAAATAACCCATTCTTCATCCTTGCAAACTATCACCTCATATCTTACCTTTCCTTTTCCTTCCAAAGTCCTTGAACGTGCTGTCGCCTCCCTGGTCCATGCCCATCTTTCCTGCAACCTTTCTGAATTCTTTCAATCGGGTTTCCAACCTTTCCAAAGTGCCCATAACCAAGGCCAAGAACAACATTCTCTGTGACTGTGATCGTGCTGCATTATTTACTCTTTCATCGTCCTTGACCTCTTTGCAGCCTTTGACACGGTCAACAACATCATCCTATTCCAATTCCTCTTTTTTGTTGTCCAGCTCAATGGGACTGCCCTCACACGGTTCCATTTTTACCTATCTGATGTTAGTCAGAGCATCTCCAGAAATGGCTTCTCTTCCCACCGCACACTGTCACCTTGGAAGTCCCCAAAAAGGCCCACGCTTGTTGGCACCATCCTTTTCCTCATCTACAATCTACCCCTTGGCAACATCATCCACAGACATGGGATCAACTCCTTTATCGTCTCTGTGATTGTCAAACTGTTTGTCTGACATCCAGCCTTCGATGTGCCACAATTTCATTCAGTTAAACATATGAAGACTGGAGCCATCGCCTTTTGCTCCCCACCACAAAATCCATTCCCTCACCACTGCTCTCCATCCCTCTCCCCTACCACTGACTCAGGCTGAACCAACCTGTTAGCAATCTTGACATCTTATTTAACCCCAAGTTGAGCTTCTGAGCCCACATCCTCTCCATCACAAAGCCTACATTCACCTCTAACATTGGTCGCTTCCGCCTCTACCTCTAGATTCGACTATTCCAATGTTCTCCTGGCCAACCCACCCCCTGTAAACTTTAACTCACCATGTCCCGCTCACCTATCACCTTTGTCCTCGCTGACCTACATTGGATTTCTGTCCCAATGCCTCCAATTAAAAATTTTCATCCTTGTATTTAAATCCCTTCATGGCCTCACCCCTCCAGCCTTACAACCCTGCCCAAACTTTCCATTCCTCTCACTCTGGTCTCTTATGCATCACCTCTTCCTTTGCAACAACAACAACTTGTATTTATATAGCACCTTTAATGTAGTAAAACGTCCCAACGCGCTTCACAGGAGTATTATAAGACAAACAATTTGACACTGAGCCACATAAGGAGAAATTAGGGCAGATGACCAAAAGCTTGGTCAAAGAGGTAGGTTTTAAGGAGCGTCTGAAAGGAGGAAAGAGAGGTAGAGAGGTTTAGGGAGGGAAGTCCAGAGATTAGGGCCTAGGCAACAGAAGCCACCATTGGCAGCGGTGGTTTCAGCCTCCTAGGCCCTATGTTCTGGAATTCCCTCCGTAAACCCCTCCGCCTCGCCACCTCCCTTTTCTCCTTTAAGACCCTTCTTAAAACCCACCTCTTTGTCTAAGCTTTTGGTCACTTTCCTAATATTGCCTTTGGCTCGATGTCCATTTTAATCCCTTACACTTCTGTGAAGCGCCTTGGAGTGTTTTTCTACATTAAAGGCATTCTACAATTGCAAGTTGTTGTTGTTTCATAGAATCATACAGCACAGGAGGAGGCCATTCGGCCCATCGTGCCTGCGCCAGCTCTTTGCAAGAGCTATCCAATTAGTCCCACTCGCCCCTGCTCTTTCCCCATAGCCCTGCAAATTATTCCTTTTTAAGTATATAGCCAAATCCCTCCAACTTACATTTCCATTATTTTTTAGATATCCCTGAGCAAGGTTGCAATCAAGCCTCTGGAGGTCCAAATGTCTATTTCAACTATTCTGAAACAGTGCCATAAGAATGGCAAGAAGTCTGACTCGTTCCTGAAGGGGTTTTGAAGTCAAATTGCATTACATTGCCCGTCAAGTCTTCATCCGATTATCTCGGAATGCCAGGCCAGTGTTTCTGTTCAGCCTGTGATGATAGGCACTAGCTGAAAGGCAAGCACTGCAGATGAAAATATCTCCTGAAAAGCACATTTAGTAAAGAATCCGACATGGTAGGACCTCTGCTAGAGACAGTGAGTTTCTGGCCGGGGTTTGCTTCCTTTTAAAAATACAAGTACAAGTACAAGTACATCTGCCGCATTCACAGTTTTTCTCTTTGTTATTGTTTGTTTATTTCTCGTGATTTTGGGTACATAGAATCATACAGCACAGAAGGAGGCCACTCGGCCCATCGTGAAAGTTACTATTGAATCTGCTTCCACCGCCCTTTCAGGCAGCACATTCCAGATCATAACAACTCGCTGCGTAAAATAATTTCTCCTCATCTCCCTCCGCCCTGGCTTTTTTGCCAATCACCTTAAATCTATGTCCTCTGGTTATCAACCCTCCAGCTAGTGGAAACAGTTTCTTCTTATTTACTCTAACAAACCCCATCATAATGTTGAATACCTCTATTAAATCTCCTATTAACCTAGCCTAACACCTGTTTGAGGCCCCTTCTATAAGATTGGTTTGCCCTGGGGACAACCCTAAACTCTTTTCCTCCATCACAAGTCGCCTTCTTTTGACCTCCCTCTCTTTCTCACAACAGTACTACCTCTGATCCCAAGTGTGAAAAGCTGCTGGATGGTTTTCTTCTCCAGAACTGAGTCTATTCATTTGGTTGCCTCAGCCTGCTCGCTCTCAGATTCATCCCTCCATACCAGTGAAACAACTTGGAATATTCCAATGCTCTCCTGGCCGTCCTTCCATCTTTCAGCCTACATAATCTTGAGCTCATCCAAAACTCTTCTGCCAATTTCCTAACTCGCACCAAGTCCCGTTCACCCATCACCCTTGTGCTCGCTGACCTACATTGGCTCTCAGTCCGGCAACGCTTCGTCTTTAAAATTCTCATCCTTGTTTTCAAATCCCTCCATGGCCTTGCCACACACTATCTCTGTAATCTCCTCCAGCCCCACAACCCTCCGAGATCTCTGCGCTCCTCCAATTCTGGCTTCTTGCGCATCCCCGATTTTAATTGCTCCACCATTGGCGGCCGTGTTTTCAGCTGCCTAGGCCCTAAGCTCTAGAATTCCGCTCCTTAAACCTAGACGTGATACATGTGTATGTTGTCTGTGAAATTGAGAAATGCTAGGGCAAACCAGTACTCAAAGGGATGTGCCTCAACATAAGAAATAGGAGCAGAAGTAGACCATACGGCCCCTCGAGCCTGCTCCGCCATTCAATGATGATGAGGAGGAACTACTTCACTCAGAGGGTGGTAGGTCCATGGAATATGCTGCCACAAAAAGCTGTAGAAGCTACAACATTAATTAAATTTAAAACAGAAATAGACAGTTTCCTAGAAGTAAAGGGCATTAAGGGTTACGGGGAGCGGGCAGGAATTTGGACATGAGTCTAGGTTCGGATCGGTCATGGCCCTGTGGGTAGTGGAGCGGGCCCAGGGACTGTGTAGCCTGATTCTGCTCCTATTTCGTGTGTGCAATTCTGTTAGATGCAGGAGATGGTTCTGTGATAGATAGTAGATTGGCGGTTAGGATCAGATCAGCCATGATCTTATTGAATGGCGGAGCAGGCTCGAGGGGCCGATTGGCCTACTCCTGCTCCTATTTCTTATGTTCTTATGTTAATAAGATCATGGCTGATCTTCTACCTCAACTTCACTTTCCCGCCCTATCCTCATATCCTTTGATTCCCTTAGTGTCCAAAAATCTATCGATCTCAGCCTTGAATATACTCAATGACTGAGCACCCATACCCTCTGGGGTAGAGAATTCCAAAGATTCACAACCCTCTGAGTGAAGAAATTTTTCCTCATCTCAGTCCTAAATGGCCGACCCCTTATCCTGAGACTATGACCCCTAGTTCTAGACTCCAGCCAGGGGAAACAGCATCTCAGTATCTACCCTGTCAAGCCCTCTAAAAATGTTATACGCTTCAATAAAATCACCTCTCATTCTTCTAAACTCCAGAGAATATAGGCCCATTCTACTCAAGTTCTCCTCATAAGACAATCCATTCAAATCTATTAGTATCTCTTCCAGCCAGTTCAGTGCACCGCATGGATTCCAGTCCTTGTATGTGGAACTTCATTCATCTGAACTCTGAGTTTAATAGTATAATTCTGCATAATAAATATACTGTAGTTGACTGGGATACTCTAAAATATTCATTAATATATTTTATATCTGTTGCACTTTTAAAACTGTTCAAGAACCAGTATCGATAAGCTCTCTGAAGGCTGAGCGCGTAATTGTACCACTTAAGTGTTATACTAATGTGGGAACAATCCTGATTCCAAAAGCAGATTTTTTTTGCTTTTTAGTACACCAAGGGATCTTTGGTTGTCAGTGCCCCTGGGATTGGGGGCAGAAAAAAATCAGCCAGGGTCCCTACCCCTGATTGGGATCGAGTGACCGCTGCTGCATTGTGTTTGTGAGAAGACATCAGATGAGGACAGGGTTGGATTCAGCTGTTGTGACTCCATGGTTGAATACCTTGTCAACAGTCACTATGTAGGTTCACACAGGAAGGCTGGCTCTTTGGCAAGGTACCAGAGGGTGCCTACACCTGTATAACCGTACCCCAGCATAAGCTACCATCTTCAGAGCAAGAGGGTGGAAGAAAACAGAATAAAAAGAATTGCAAATATTTTGCAGAGAGATTGCTGTTGGCAGTTTTAGTAGACGGAAGCTGAACCTGTTTGCAACGTCATTCCTTTGTCTGCTATTGTAGCAATAACATTAACCCATTTAAAATAAAAGACACCGTCTGACAATGCCTGTGTTAAAATTTAACAGTGGTCCGAGGAATGTTATATGAACACATTAGCCCCAATTTTAACTCGGGAGTCATGTGGGAAGGAGCTGAGGTGGACGGCCAACAGTCTGCATCTCCACAGCATGAGATCTGGGAGATTTTAACTCCTGGGCCTCATCTGCATGGGGCCCAACGTTCCCTCTAAGCTGCGCAGCCACACAGCTCTCTACCGGTCGCAGCCCAGGACCGGCTTTTACAATGTTAAATTTCGTGCATGCGAAACTGAATGGGCCATGCAGCCCCTTAATGGGGCCATGCACCCCCCAAAAAATTAGGGGGAAACACTGATGGGGCCTGGTCAGTATCCTGCTGAACCCGATGGGAATGGTGGCTATATTACTGGACTAGTAATCCAGAGACCTCGACTAATGATCTGGAGGCACGAGTTCAAATCCCACCACAGCAGCTGGGGAATTTAAATTCAGTTAATTAAATTAATCTGGAATAAAAAGCTAGTATTGGTAATGGTGACCACGAAACTACCGGATTGTTGTAAAAACCCATCTGGTTCACTAATGTCCTTTAGGGAAGGAAACCTGCCGTCCTTACTTGGTCTGGTTTATATGTGACTCCAGACCTACAGCAATGTGGTTGACTCTTAACTGCCCTCTGAAATGGCCTCGCGAGACACTCGGTTGTCAAGAAGGCGGCTCACCACCAAGGGCAGTTAGAGATGGGCAATAAATACTTGCCTTGCCAGTGATGCCCGCATCCCATGGGTGGGTGGGAACGGGATGTTGGGCAGCATTGAAGGAAAAGTCTGCAAGGTCACTCAGCTAAGTAGTCAAGAAACCCAGGGTATGGGAGGCCCAAGGTTTCCTTGCGGGTCCCAGAGAAACTAAAATCGCCTTACCTTTCTGGGCCTCTTCTGGCCCCCTCCTCTTGTTGCCAGGTTGGCATGGCGGGGAAGCACGCAGGCCTCGGGTTAAAATTGCAGTCTGGCCCCGATGACGTAATTGGAGCCCAATCTGCATATTTAAAAAAATGTCACACTGCCTTCTGGCAGGTGAAGCTCTTGCCTGTTCGGGTTAAAATTGCAACTCTTGGGACGGCAACGGGGTCGACGCGTGTTAAGTTGCACGGAACATTTTAACTGCCTGCCCGCCCGCTATCCACGGGTTAAAATCAGCCCTATTAAATGTTCATCTGCTAATACCGTAAACAGTCATTTCTTTGCTTACAAGTAGAAGACATTGATTACCCCACACCGTCCTTTCTGGCCACTCATCCTCCACAAACTACAAATTGTCCAAAATGCAGGCAACCAGATTCTGTCCCACACGAAGTCCTGCTCGCACATCACCCTATCCTCGCTGGTCTACACTGGCTCCAGGTCCCCCTGCGTATTAAATTTAAATTCCTTGTCTACAAATCCCTCCATATCCTTGCCCCACCCTATATATGCTACCTATTCCACCCTTAGGATTCACCACCCCAATCCTCTAACTCTGGCCTTTTCTGCATTCCCCTACGCTGACCTCACTCCCTAGTATTCCTCCCTAAACCCCTTTGACGCTCTACTCCTCTCTGTTCCTTTAAAAGCCTTCTCAAAATCCATCTTATCAGCCAACTTTTGGAAACCCCTCCGCTCCTTCATGGCTTGGTTTCTGTTTCCTAGTCTACTTCCATTTGTGGTGATTTTTTTTTATACAAATGCAAGTTGTTGCAGCACTGACTTCTTGGTTACGATCTCTACAAAGGAAGCAAAAAGCCATTTATAAATAGCACCAAACACTGTAGCTATGCAGCAGCAATATAGTCAGCTAAAAACGTTAAAAGCCCTGTAGTCCATCAGCATTATTTATAGTTTGCCTTTTAGCTGGAAGCATTTCATTTTGTTTTCTTCATCCAGCCAGCTGAGGCTGGATGGCCACCTGCTCCCCTGCCATTTCATTGCAATTCTCCAGGGTCTCATTTTACAGGACCAGTTCTTCTGCTACTAAAATGCTCTTCTTTTTAGTTACACTACGCTTATCTTTGTCCGGTAAATAAACATGTTTAAATATCACACTTTTGCAGGTATGTTCCCTTCCTTTGCCTCTTGCTATTAAAGGACATTTTGTATAGTGCATTTAGGGCTAGCCTGCAGTATGTGAGAATTCAAGTGTATTGTTTTCAAGATCCATTTAAGAGATAACCTCATCCTGACAGACTGCCCTCTCCTCAGTTGTTCCTTCCCCTCCCCCAGCTCAGTCAATGAAATATAACACGATGCAAGATAAAAGGAACATGAACAATCAGAATAATACAAAGGGTAATTTTAGGAGTTTGTGCTCCTGGCAGAGCTTCACCTGCTGGGAGCGCATATCGGGAATTCATGCACATGTCCCCATCATCATCATCATCATCTTTTGAATTAGACCCCGTCTGCCCTCTCAGGTGGACATAAAAGATCCCAATGCATTATTTCAGTGAAGAGCAGGGGAATTCTCCCCGGAGTCCGGGCCAATATTTATCTCTCAACTAACACTACTACAACAACAACTTACATTTATATAGCACCTTTAACGTAGTAAAATGTCCCAAGGCGCTTCACAGGAGCAGAATAAAACAATATTTGACACCAAGCCACATAAGGCATAAGGAGATATGAGGGCAGATGACCAAAAGCTTGGTCAAAAGAGGTAGGTTTTAAGGAGCGTCTTAAAGGAGGAAAGAGAGGTGGAGAGGTTTAGCAAGGGGATTCCAGAGCTTAGGGCCTTGGCAGCTGAAGGCATGTCTGCCAATGGTGGAGCGATTAAAATCGGGGATGCTCAAGAGGCCAGAATTGAAGGAGCGCAGAGATCTTGGAGGGTTGTAGGGCTGGAGGAGATTACAGTGATAGGGAGGGGCGAGGCCACGGAGGGATCTGAAAACAAGGATGAGAATTTTAACATCGAGGCGTTGCTTAACCGGGAGCCAATGTAGGTCAGCGAGCACAGGAGTGACGGGTGAACGAGACTTGGTTGTGTTGTTGTTATAGAAATGCAAATTCTTTATTTCCAGGGTTTTTGCCTCCACTATTCTTCTTAAAAGTTTATTTCATACATCGATCATTCTTTTAAAGAAGAAAGACTTACATTTATATCACGCATTTTTCTTTTTTTTTTAAATGTTTTTTGAGTAAAGAAGTTCCAATATAAGTCCTAAATTTACCTTTTACTAGTTTCAACCTAGCGTTTCTTTGTCCTACTCATTATTTAACAATGTAATATTCCAGATTTACCTTTTCCTTAACTATCTTATAAACCTCTATGTTCAACTCCTATGTCCGCCTCCCTAAGTTTCTCTAGTCTTCCCTCACAACACAGGCCTTGGACTCTAGGGATCAGCCTTATGGTTCTTTCCTGCACTGCCTCCAGCACTTGAATGTCTCTTGTGTCTTGGCAACAAGAACTCGACGCAGTACTCAAGCTGCAGTCTGACCAGAACTGGACACAGTGCTCAAGGTGTGGTCTGACCAGAACTGGACACAGTACTCAAGGTGTATCTGACCAGAACTGGACACAGTGCTCAAGGTGTATCTGACCAGAACTGGACACAGTGCTCAAGGTGTATCTGACCAGAACTGGACACAGTATTCAAGGTGTGGTCTGACCAGAACTGGACACAGGGATCAAGGTGTGGTCTGACCAGAACTGGAGGTGCGGTCTGACCAGAATTGGACGCAGTACTCAAGGTGTGGTCTGACCAGAACTGGACACAATACTCAAGCTGCAGTCTGACCAGAACTGGACACAATACTCAAGCTGCAGTCTGACCAAAACTGGACACAATACTCAAACTGCAGTCTGACCAGAACTGGACACAGTGCTCAAGGTGTGGTCTGACCTGAACTGGACACAGTGCTCAAGGTGTGGTCTGACCAGAACTGGACACAATACTCAAGCTGCAGTCTGACCAGAACGGGACACAATACTCAAGCTGCAGTCTGACCAGAACTGGACACAGTGCTCAAGCTGCAGTCTGACCACTACACTGTACCATTCGAGCACTGCCTCCTCTGGCTTGTATTCTACTGTTTTGGCCGTGTAGCTCAACATTCTATTAGCTTTGTTGATCGCTGCTCTGTGTTGGTTCGACATGTTTAGTGTCGAGTCTAAGACGCCTAGGTCTCTTACAAATTCAATCTTAGTTATTTCAGCGCTATTCATGACCTACTTGTGTATCTCTGTAATCTCCTCCATCCCCACAAACCCCCAAGATGTCTGCGCTCCTCTAATTCTGCCCTCTTGAGCATCCCTGATTATAAATCACTCAACCATTGGTGGTCGTGCCTTCTGTTGCCTAGGCCCTAAGCTCTGGAGTTCCCTGCCTAAACCTCCCCACCTCTCTTTCCTCCTTTAAGACGCTCCTTAAAACCTACCTTTTCACCTGCCCTAATTTCTCTTTATGTGGCTCGGTGTCAATTTTTTTGTCTTATAATACTCCTGTGAAGCGCCTTGGGACATTTTACTACATTAAAGGCGCTATATAAATACAAGTTGTTGTTGTTGCTGCTTATTTTTCCAGCCTATGTGCAGAACTTTACGTCTGCCTGAATTAAATTTTATCTGCAAATAGTCTGCCCACTTACATATTTTATCCAACTTGCTCTGTAATTTCTGATCACATCTCTCAAAGACATCCCAAACTTCCTTACCTACATGAAATACTTTGAAGTGCAATGACTTTGGTATGTAGGCAAACAAATATTATGTAGAGGATCTCCTCTGTGCTTTTTAAAATTTCTTTCCATGATAGCAGGGAAAATAAACAGGTTACTGACCAGCACCGGCGAAGCTTGGAAACAGGTATTTTGTGCATCTCTCAGTTAGGAAGTGCCATGGAAAGAGCAGAAGAAAAAGGTGAGGGTGGGGGGACGGTGGGCGGTTGAGAGAAGAAACTTCAAAAATAGAAGGGAATAGGCTTTCACTGTGGAGAAAGGCACCACATCAGGTGTTGCGCAAATTGATGCAGATCGGAAGGTTTGTATTTTGATTCAAAGTCTGTGCTAATTCAGCTGACCTGAACCAGGATTGTAGCTGGGACACTACAATTGGCCTTGATACCATGGGATAGGGAGGAATAAATTCACTTGGATAAAAACAGAGGATTGCAGGCACGTTTGGAGCCACACCCCAGCAAGAATCAAGAACCTCAGGAAGGGAAGAGGGAAATAAGAGATTAAAATGGCAAGCAGCAACAGCCATTTGCAATTGCCAGTGGTGGTGTTTGCCCCCCCACCCCCATCCAGGGAAAGAATCCACCTCACAAGGCAGTCCAATAATGTAAATGGGCCATCAGATTGTTGAAGACAGAAGTTTGATTAGCAAAAGTACAGCCAATATGAACAAAGCTCTGAACGAGGAAAGCACTGACAAAACTGCTGCTCCTTCACTGAAATTTCAGAGGTTCATTACAGTCCATTTCACATCAGTCTAAATAATGCATTAGTCTCTAGAGAACTGTCAATCTGATAAAACCAGAGAATCTCAACTTCAAATGAACGGATCATTAGTACATAACCAGAGATGAGCAAAAGGATTATAACTGGCTCACCCTCATAGGGACATAACAACAACAACTTGCACTTACAAAGTGCCTTTAATGTAGAAAAATGTCACAAGGCGCTTTATAGAAGTGTAATCAGATGTCTAAAAAGTCGACATCGAGCCATAGAAGGATATATTAGGAGGGATGACTAAAAGCCTGGTCAAAGAGGTGGGTTTCAAGGAGGTTTAGGGAGGGAATTCTAGAGCTTAGGGACTTGACGGCTGAAGGCACAGCTGCCAATGGTGGGGCAAAAGGCGTGGGGGATGCACTATGTAGGGGCTAGGCCATGAAGAGATTTAAACACAAAGATGAGAATTTTATATTTCCGACACCGGGGGAAATGGAAGTTAGCTAGTAAGTCAGCTAGCACAGAGGTGATGGGTGAGCGGGATTTGATGCAGGATAGGATTCGAGCAGCAGAGTTTTGGATGAGCTGAATTTTATGTAGCGTGGAGGATGCAAGGCCAGCCAGGAGAGCATTAGAATAGTCAAGTCTGGAAGTGACAAAGCCATGGATGAGGGTTTTAGCAGCAGATGGCTGAGGCAGGGGCTGAGACAGACGATGTTACAGAGATGGAGGTAGACAGTCTATGTGATGGAGAAGTTATGGGGTCGGAAGCTGAGCTCGGGGTCAAATAATCTGCGACATTTGCCTGGGAGGGGGTTGGAATTGGTGGCGAGGGTAAAGAATTTGCGGAAGGGGCCAAAGGCGATGGCTTTAGTCTTCCCAATGTTTAACTGGAGGTAACTGCGACTCTTCCAGAACTGGAAGTCAGTCAAGCAGTCTGAAAACACAGAGGCAGTGGAGGGAGTGAGAGAGGTGCTGGCAAAGTTGAGCTGGGTGTAAACAGCATACATGTAGAACCTGATGCCATGTCTTTCAATAATGTCGTAAAGGAGTAGCATGTAGATGAGGGCCAATGGTAGATAACTGGGCATTCCAGAGATAACGGTGTAAGAACGGGAAGAGAATCTATTGCTGGAGGTGCTCGGGGTACAACTGGACAGGTAAAAGTGGAAGCAAGGGTAGTCCCACAAATCTGGACAATGGAGGAGAGTCATTGGAGGAGGATGGTTTGATCGACTTGTCAAAAGCTGCAGAGAGGTTACTAAGGATATAGAGGGAAAATGCACCGCGGTCAGTCATAGGGGATGTTATTTGTAACTTTAATTAGAGCCATTTCAGTGCTGAGGCAGGGGCGGAAACCCGATTAGAGAGATTCAAAGATGCAGGTGTGGGAAAGATGGGCACATATTTGGGAAGTGACAACATGTTCAACGGCTGTGGAGAGGAAAATGAGACTGAAGATAGGGTGGTTGTTTGCAAGGACAGAGAGATCAAGGGCGATTTTTTTGGAGGATGGGTGATGATAGCGGTTATGAAAGGGAGGGTGGGACAGTAACTGAGGAGAGGGAATCATTTACAATGTTAATTAGCATGGGTGCCAAGCGGGAAGTTGAGTGGTGAGCAGTTTAGTGGGATTGGGGTCAGGAGAGCAGGAGGTGGGTCTCATAGACAAGATGAACTCAGAGGGCATGAGGGGAGATAGGAGAGAAAAGAAAGAGGGCTAAGGCGGAGAAGACCTGGTGGGGGAGGGGGGGGGGGGAAGGTTTGGTTGATGGGCCAGGGGAAGGGCAGGATGAGGCAGAGGAAGCTGAACTGATGGTCTCAATCTTAGTGACAAAGTTGTCCATGAGCTCCCCATGGACTACTGTCTTGCACTTCTTGTTGGAGGTGAGGGTGGAGGGGCAGGGCAGGTTGGCAGTGGAGAACAGAAGCCGGGGGTTATCAAAAATAGTTGCTGCAAAAAGTGCTTCCCCGCTGCAGAAATTGCTAATGAAACTCTCCAGGGTCTTCAAGCTCAGAAACTCCTCACTTCCACCAGTCTCCGCTAATCCTGGCAACAGCTGTGCCTTATAATTCTCAGTCTAAGTTACCCTCAGTGGATTGCAGGTGTAAAAGCAGGAACCTCGGAGCTGCAGTGCCACTGGACCTCACTATCATAAAACAGTAAGGAAATTCACTCCCAAAGTGTTTATTCTACACCCCTTTCAAGATGAATGGTCCAAACTGTGCAGTATTGGTATTGGCTGCTCTGATGATAATTTCCACTCAGTTCTCTATTCTCTGTTCCATAGTCTATTGATCACCTATAGTGAGTCACACAGCACTTAAAATTCCTGTCTTTAATGATCATTAAAATTACAAAACAATCAATAAAATCCAGTACCACAGGAAAAATTGTCAACTTTTTATCACATTTGTGCATTTTCCGTGCTGGGATCGCATGTCATGAAATCTTGGGGAATACCCGTGATTTCTCAAAACTCAATCCGTGAACAAGGCTCTGCATCAGAAGTGTGCATGCAAAAAGTCATTCCGAATATATAATAATGTATTTTAAATCACAATTTGATTAAGAGAAAAATCCCACCAAACATAGCATTACTGATTTGAATCATTTCACTGATTTTTCTCACTATTTACATGACCTTGTCCCACAGTTGGTTTAAATGGAGTTGTATTGTCTCTTCGCTGTCTGTGAAAAGCGGCAGCACCAGATGCAGATTTCTTCATTGGTGTCAAAAGAAAGTCTGCAAGCAACAGAATTAAAAAAAAATTAGCAATGATGCAGCAAGTTGAATAAGTATTGCAAAGAGAGGGCAAGAAAGAGTTCCTTCAACAGCTCAGTTTGTTAAAGCCCACTGCTTATTACTATTGAGACTATTGCTAGGCTGATTCAGAGGGCAGTTAACAGTCAACCACACTGGTGTGGGACTGGAGTCACATATAGGCCAGACTGGGTAAGGACGGCAGGTTTCCTTCCCTAAAAGACATTACTGAACCAGTTCGGTTTTTACAACAATCTGAAAGCTTTTCCTTTCCAGATTTTTTAAACTGAATTCAAATTCTCAAATTGCCATGGTGGGATTTAAACTCACATTCTCTAGATTATTAGCCCAGGTCTGTGGATTACTAGTTCCGTAACGCAACCATTACACTACCATTCCCCTTAGTGACCTTTTCTGGAAAGAAATAACTTACATATATATATATCGCTTATGGCATCTCTCAATAAGGTCCTTAAGTGTTCTATATTCAATGAATTTCTTGCAGGGCAGTCACTTATGCAGACAAATGTACCAGCCATGTGGCACACAGTAATGTCCCATAGACAGCATTCAGATGACTGACCAGTTAATTTATTTTTATGTTGGTGGTGGCCAAGGGAGGAAGGTTGGTCAAGACATCCCTGTTCTTCTTCAATTAGTGCTATGGAAGCTTTCACTTCTAGCCAAATCATCAGAACGGACATACAGGGTTGCTGTTTAACACCTCATCCAACAATGCTGCACTCCTTCAGTAATGTACTGAAATGTCAGCCAAGACTACTCGCTCAGGTCCTGGCGTGGGGTTTGAAAACCACAACCTTCTGACTCAAAGGAGAGTGCTAATATCCCTTCTGTTCAGGGCTCAATGGAGCAACTCTATTGCCATCCTGACTGTGTTCAATTAACTCAACCCAGGACAGGATTTTTTAAAATATCTATTATATATTAAAAGCAGTGAGTGGTCTCACTATCACTAAGGAAATAGTACTCGGTAAAATATTGGGACTAAAAGACGACAAGTCCCCATGACCAGATGGCCTGCATCCCAGGGTCTTAAAAGAAGTGGCTGCAAAGATAGTGGATGCATTGGTTGCAATATACCAAAATTCCCTGGACTCTGGAGAGGTCCCAGCGGATTGGAAAACCGCGAATGTAACACCCCTATTTAAGAAAGGAGGGAGACAGAAAGCAGGAAACTATAGACCAGTTAGCCTAACATCTGTCGTTGGGAAAATGCTGGAGTCCTTCATTAAGGAAGCAGTAGCAGGGCATTTAGAAAAACATACTGCAGTCAAACATAGTCAGCATGGTTTTAGGAAAGGGAAATCATGTTTAACAAATTTGCTGGAGTTCTTTGAGGATGTAACAAGCAGGGTGGACAAGGGTGAGCCAGTGGATGTGGTGTATTTGGATTTCCAGAAGGCATTCGATAAGGTGCCACATAAATGGTTACTGCATAAGATAAGAGCGCACGGAGTTGGGGGTAATATATTAGCATGGATAGAGAATTGGCTAACTAACAGAAAGCAGAGAGTCGGGATAAATGGGTCATTTTCTGGTTGGCAAACGGTAACTAGTGGGGTGCCACAGGGATCGGTGCTAGGGCCCCAACTATTTACAATCTATATTAATGACTTGGATGAAGGAATCGAGTGTAATGTAGCCAAGTCTGCGGATGATACAAAGATGGGTGGGAAAGCAAGTTGTGCAGAGGACTTAAAGAATCTGCAAAGGGATATAGACAGGCTAGGTGAGTGGGCAAACATTTGGCAGATGGAGTATAATGTGGGAAAGTGCAAGGTTATCCACATTGGCAGGAAAAATAAAAAAGCAAACTATTATTTAAATGGAGAGAGATTACAAAATGCTACAGTTCAGAGGGACTTGGGGGTCCTTGTGCATGAAACACAAAAAGTTAGCATGCAGGTACAGCAAGTAATCAAAAAGGCAAATGGAATGTTGGCCTTTATTTCAAGGGGGTTGGAGTATAAAAGCAGGGAAGTCTTGCTACAACTGTACAAGGTATTGGTGAGACCACACCTTGAGTACTGCGTACCATTTTGGTCTCCTTATTTAAGGAAGGATATACTTGCATTGGAGGCAGTTCAGAGACGATTCACTAGGTTAATTCCAGAGATGAGGGGTTTGACTTATGAGAAAAGGTTGAGCAGGCTGGAATTTAGAAGAATGAGAGGTGATCTTATCGAAACATATAAGATACTGAGGGGGTTCGACAGGGTAGATGCAGAGGATGTTTCCCTTCATGGGGAAATCTAGAACTCGGGGGCACAGTTTCAGAATAAAGGGCTGCCCTTTTAGAACTGAGATGAGGAGGAACTTCTTCTCTCAGAGGGTCATAAATTTGTGGAATTCTCTGCCCCAAAGAGCTATGGAGACTGGGTCGTTAAATACATTTAATGTGGAGATAGACACATTTTTACAAGATAAGGGAGTGAAGGGTTATGGGGAGCAGGCTGGGAAGTGGCTTTGAGCCCTAGATCAGCCATGATCTTATTGAATGGTGGAGCAGGCTCGAGGGGCCAAGTGGCCTATTCCTGCTCCTATTTCTTATGTTCTCACCATTCCAAAGTTAATGTACCAATAGGTGTAAACATAACGTTATGTGACACATTAAAAAAACAATAGAGGCCACCTAATGCTGTCGGTCTGTTCTGTTTATTTGAACTTTCACTGTAATTCCTGACATCTGCCACAGGGTGGCACTCCATCAATGGATTAGCTGGAGCGCGGTACACATCTTGGTAAAGGTGCGTAAATTGAAGCATTTTTAACTTTGTCCCTGGCTCTGCTATCTTTCCCGCCCCCAAAAATAATTTAGGAAGGCCAATGTCCCCAAATTTTTATGATTGTCATAACCGAATCATGGCCCTGGATACTTCATCCCAATGGCCCTACCCCAAAAAATTACATTTTTCTTGATGGTCCTCCCGAATCTGGGCCCAATGACAATATTGGCTTGACAACGCTCATGAATTCAGCCCGATGGCTTTGTGCACTTCTCCTGTTACCTCTACCGTACTTCAAGCCAACAGATGTCCTGAACCTGGGCCCAATACTTTGCCTAAGCCTCTGCTCGAGAGTCATAGCACTTCTCTCCTGATGGTTCTGCCTCTCGGTCCAATAGCTTTCCCAAACTCTGTCCCAATGGTCCATTGCAGCAGTTAGGTGGCTGAGACTTTTCATTTGCAAATGTTGAAAAATAGCAGTTAAGACACCGTAAGCAAGCGTTTAAAACAAGTCAAGATCCAAAAGTAGAAGACCAGACACCAACTTTACCCACCCCCCGAAAAATCCTGATAATGGAACCCGTCCTCCGCTAAGGCACAGACCCAAAACTGGTACCTTGCTGCTGAGGGAAAAACCCAAGATTCTCTGCCCACCACCCCACTGAGACAAAAAAACACACCACAGAACACCCCCTCTCTGCTGAAGTAATACTAGCTCCCCAGCAATCTACCTACTGTGGGAAAATCGGCGCTTGGATCCCCCCACCCCACTGAGGCAAATTCCCCTTTGCCACTTCCTCCTCCACTCCCATCCTGTTCTTCCCTAAACCTAATCTCCCTCTTTTCCCCTCCCTCCCTCCCGTAACACCCTCCCACTGAAGCCAAACTAGCTCCCTAACATCCCCCCTCAACTGAGGCAAACTCTCCCTTCCATCTGCCCTCCTCCAACCCTAATCTGTCTCTTTCTCCTTCCCCTCTCCTCCCCACACCTTTCCCCTTCCCCCCCCACTCTCTCCTTCTCTCCTCTCTTCTCCTGCCCCCTTTACAACGTTGCCCTCCACTTGTCTTTATTCCCTCTCCTTCCTCCCTCCTCTGCCCTCCCCCTGCCTTGGATTAATACCTCCCTGCCTTCGAAACCTACTTGACCTAAAAAGTGCACTTGATTTTGTTTCTCCATGTGCAATACCACAGGAAATTGACTAGTTATTAATAAAAAAGCTTTCAGTGGGAAGAGAGGGAGAGTGGAACTATTCTTCCAAGCCAAGAAAACTGAAATTTGAAAACTCATATCTAAACGTTTTAATTCATGCACAGCTCTCTCCAACTTTATGCCCACTGCAGCAATGTGACTATTCCATTTCCAATATTGCCTATTCTTATGACCTTTCTGAGTGGGATTGCAAAATCAATGTCCAACTGTACTGAACCTGCACGTCTGTGAATTATCCCTGGCAACTATTCTCTAAGGAGATGCAGACAGTATTACCTTCTATATTAGTGGGATTGAAGAAAAAATTGATTAGATTAATAGTCACAAGTATATGAGGCATGGATTGAGAAAAGGCCATAAGGGTCAGCAAGCCCCCATGTCTGTCTGTTGCATGCTCGCAGGCCATGTTGAATACCGTTTATATCTACATTATCTCTGTCTTAGCATTTCAAAGACCTGAATCATGACACTCGCTCACTCAATCCCTCTTCTTCTAAGGCAGTGGAGAATAAGCAGTGACAATATGCAAAAGAACATAGTCTTGATTGCAGATTTTTTTTTAAAATTAGTATTCAGCAACAAAAATAATGTTGTAGTAAATCAACAGATACAGAAAGCTGGCCACCAGACATCTGGGCTGGGATTCCCGCCTGAAATTGGGAGGGATTGCAGAGGAGAATGAAGGAAAATTCGGGTAGGGAGGCCACCCACCACCTCGCTCTGACTGAGATTTCCGCCCCCCCATCACAACTACTGCTGGTTGCTCGTTTCCCGCTCGCCACATAAAAGCCTTCAGGAGATTCCCTCCCGTTTTCCCAATTTACTGCCACTTCCTGGGGCTACCATGTAGATAGCGGGTGCAGGCCATGTGAAGCAGCAGTGAAGATCCCAATCCGCCAGTGGAGGGAGATGTCCCTCCAATCAGTCCCCGAGACCTACCTGCTGAAGGACTCAGTCTTGGCCAAGGCCTTCAGTAGGACAGCTGACCTGACCTTCGGGACATTTCTACCTCATAAGGTCTCTCACTGCCTCTTCTGGTGCTGTAGCGGTGTCCCCACTGCAGCGCCGCTGAGATTTTGTGCCAGAATTCAGAGGGATGGGTGGAGGTTCTGCTCCACTGGAACTCTGCTCCAAAGAGGAGATATTCCGGTCTTGCTGACCTTGCAGACCCCAATGCGATCCTCTTGTGGAGCATCTAGTGCCCAGCTATGAAAAGTCTTTGTTATACCTATAAAAGAACACTTCTCTTTTATGGTCCTCCATGTCCATACTGCCTATCCCTCTCAGAATCTCCGATCTGAGGGGGCCTGGGTGCATTGACTGAGGCCTACAAATTGTTCCTACTTCCTTTGAATCATAGAAGTTTACGGCACAGAAGGAGGCCATTCGGCCCATCGTGAATGCCTGTGCCAGCTCCAAGCACGAGCACTCAGCCTGCCTTTGGGGGAACCCCAGCAGTATGAGGGCAATGCAAAAGGGCAAAGACCCATCGTAACTGTCTCTATGTCGATCAACGTATTTTCCCCTGGACTTTTCTTCCACTATAAGCTATGTTTACATCACGGTTTGCTTAACATATGATCACTTCTAATCCACAACTGAACTGAAATTGAGCCCAGGACGCAAAGGTATAATCCAGTACCCAGTGCCAAGAACCATACTCACTTTTGATGTGAGCATCTTTTGTAGATGGTTTAGGCCAGGTTATAAAATCTGTTTGTTGTCTGTGGAAATTCGTAATGCGAGATGCAGTTTTTTTGATTGGAGTCAAAAGAAACTCTGCAAAATAAAACATTATAAACTTTATAATGTTACAATGTACTTACAGATCATGTATAAAAAATTATCAAAATCATATTTTCCCCCATCGTGATCATCTTAACCACCATAATTGTGAGAAAAAGAATTATACATTGCTTTCTAAAAAGTATTTGACAAAGTTAAGTTTCTGCATGAAGGGCAACTAATTAAGTTGGGAATGAATTGTCATTGACAAATGGATTAAAAGGCTTTGCAAAGGTAGAAGAAAGAAGAACCATAGTTCCTCATCTTGGCCTCAGGATGTCCCAAAGTACTTCACATATGATTTACTTTTGAAGTTCTTATGCAGGCAAACAAGACATCCAACTCGTACACAGTAATGTCCCATAAACAGCAACAGATAAATGACCAGTTAATCTGCTTTTTTATGCTGGTTGTAGAAGGAGTGTTGGGCACCAGAAGAGTTCCCTGCTCTTCTTTACATAGTGTCATAGCATCTTTTACATCCACTTGAACAGGCAGGCTTGGTTTTAACATCTAGTCCAAAAGATGGTGCTTTGGATAATGCAGGACTTCCTCAGTACTGCACTGCAGTGTCAGCCTAGATTACATGCTCAAGTCTGGGAGCAGGGTTTGGACCCACAATCTTCTGACATGGGGGTGAGAGTGCTACAAAATGAGTAAGGCTGACACTTAACACAAGTTGTATTACAGTGCAGTAGCTCAGGTTGAATTTTATAATACTTCAGTGTGGTAAAACTTAATTTTTAAAAACTGTCCCCTAATTCCCTTCC
Organism: Squalus acanthias; assembly: GCA_030390025.1. NCBI lineage: Eukaryota > Metazoa > Chordata > Chondrichthyes > Squaliformes > Squalidae > Squalus > Squalus acanthias. The sequence goes on from CM059430.1 coordinate 22,686,981, forward strand.
TCCTCTGAAGGTGGTGTCTCAAAAGCACTGTATCTCACCCAAATGTTCAAATTGTTCAAAAAGTTGATGAAGCTTTTAACCCCTAGTGATCAGAAGACATACAACAACATCGGATCTACTCTGGGTTCTGGAATGCTTCACCTGGGACATCCCTTGCTGAGATCACCGGTTTTGAGGTATAATGAGAACAGGACTGCCTTCTGAAAAACTTATACCACTGGAAACATGAACTATGGAGTGACTTTCAGCAATGCTAAAATAATGATTACAAAGCTTTTATATATCCTATATGAGGAACAAGTAACTTACTCTTTGTGAAATCACAAGACGCTGATACTTCAGAGTGCACGGTCTTGGGATAATGCACTGCAACCCTTTCTATTTTCTTAGGTGTTAAACACAGATCTGTAAAATACAGGCGAGAGTGAGAATTTATTTAAAATTTTTCATTCATTTTTACATGTTCTCATCTCTCCTGAAGGTACTCACTTTTGCTGGAGTACTGTACCATGGTGCTGGCACTGGTAGCCCTTGATGATGTGCCCAATTGGAGATTCTTCATGTCTGAGCCTAGCCAGAGTGTTGGTACGCTAATCCTCCTTAAGGAAGCATCATAGGAGGATTGCATCCTGTCCAATGTTCCTTCTAAATTGTCTTTGTTGTGTGTGGCCTGTTCATTTCAATGCGTGGTCCCTTTAAATTGCGGTATTTCAGATGGAAAAGCTCGTGAGCGGCCTGCGCGGGACCTTGCAGTTAACTGCACGGCCGCGCACGCGCACAGCTTAGAGGGAACATTGATCCTGTCCTCACCCAATGTCCATACACTCATGCGCTGGGAATTTCCTCAGAGCTTCTCCCAGGGTTTCAGCTGAACTTCCACCAAAGTTACAGCAGCAGAGCAGGAGTAGCTGTGAGGAAATTCACCCCCATGCTTTCCAGCAGGCGTCACTGGATAGCAGTCAGCAGTGCAAAATGTGGCTGATTTTCCCCTCCCTATCCCACGGGAACTGAGACTAACTAAAAAACTGAACCGTCATCATGGGTGAGATGTGGTAATTCAGCACAACTAAGGAATCAAATTAAGGGACTTTCTGTCTGTATGACATAATGCAAAACCGCACATTACCTTTAACACTAGGCAATCAGAAGATTATATGAGAGAGTCCATAAGAGATAAATCATCATTACATAAAGCAAGGTAAAGCTGCTTATACTTAATCAAAACAAACATATCTAAAGATGAGTACAATTATGGGTATTATGGAAGATTTGTTTCCTGTTATACTCAGGAAATAAAACTATATTTGGATCAGCCAACAGTTCAGTAAGGAAATGGTATGTGGTACCTTAAAGGGGAAGAAAACATAAAAATGAACAGAAAGTGCAATTTCAAGGTGTAAAGTATCTCCCAGTTCCTGTGCTAATCTCAGCCAGGGTGGTATAGGGGTGCTACAACTGGCCCCAATAATGAAGGTTGGTAAATTAAATTAAATTAACAAATGGCCACGGTTTTGGCTTCTGATTACTATCCAACTCCCCAAAATCTTTCATAGAGTCAAACGGCACATAAGGAGGCCATTCGGCCCATCGAGTCCATGCCATCTCTCTATAGAGCAATCCAGTCAGTCCCATTCACCCGCTCTATCCCTGTAGCCCTGCAAGTTTATTTCCCTCAAGTGCCTATCCAGTCTCCCCTTGAAAACATTGAGTGTCTCCGCTTCCACCACTTCTGTCGGCAGCGAGTTCCAGGTCCTCACCACTCGCTGTGTAAAAAAGTTTTCCCTCACATCCCGCCCTGTATCTCTTGCCCAAAACCTTAAATCTGTGTCTCCTAGTCCTTGTACCATCAACTAGTGGGAACAGCCTTTCCCCGTCTAGCCTATCCAAACCCGTTATAATCTTGTACACCTCTATCAAATCACCCCTCAACCTCCTTTGCTCTAATGAAAACAAATCCAGCTTCTCCAACCTGTCCTTGTAGCTAAGATCCCCCATCTCCGGAACCATTCTGGTAAATCTCCTCTGCACCCTCTCAAGGGCCTTCACATCCTTCCTAAAGTGTGGTGACCAGAACTGGAGGCAATACTCCAGTTGTGGCCTAACCAGCGCTTTATAAAGGTTCAGCATAACTTCTCTACTATTGTACTCAATACCCTTATTTATGAAGCCCAAGATCCCATGGGGGAAAAATTCAGTTGGTTGTGCCTCCCGTTAGCGCCTTAAGAGGGCGCTAATGGGGCGCAAAGCAACTAGCGCCCGGGCGTGGCGATGTTTGCGCCGCTCGCGAAATTAACTAGACATTTTGCAGCGGCGCTAAACACTACCGCCACGATCTCCTGCGCCGCCAGATCGTGACGTCAGTCGAGTGCGCAACGCCCCGGTGCGGATATTGAGTGGCGCCCCCTGCCTTACCGCCTGCCGCTAGCAACGACAGGTTGAGGGGAGCGTTTTGCAGTCAGGAAGGGACTGGGGGAGCGCTATTTAAAGGCGACCGCTTCCTGCCTTTTATTGTTGGTGACATTTTTGAACCACGCATTCTGAGAGAGAGAGAGAGAGACTGACTTCTGGAGAGATTCAATGCTGTGTGAAGTTTTGGGTACTGAGCAGCACTTTGCAGGTTGATTTTGATTTGCCCTTCCTTGTATCGATTTAGAAGAGACTGTGGGGGCTGCACTCTGAGCTCTTTCCCTGGGCCTCTCCATTGTTCTTTCCAGCAGATTTGATGTACAGGTCTCTCCAGGCCGAGATTCAAGGCTGCAATGAGCAGGATGTGGATGGAAAGCAAGATCAACCCTCCCCTTTAAGAACTGGCCGGCACCATTGTGTGTGTGTTCCATTGCTGACTGACATCACATGAGCTTCGCCAGCGCTCTGAGGTAGCGCCTCGCTCCTCGGCTTTTGCGCCTTAAGACAGGTGTGAAGCGCCTGATTTAGCACTCCAATCACCTCCAAGGGCGAGAAAAGTCAAGTTTGCAGTCGGAGGCGATAATTAGCGCCAGGCGCTAATCTTTGCGCCCGGCCGATAATTGCGCCCCAAATGGGGCGATACTGAATTTCTCCCCTCATATGCTTTGCTAACCACTCTCTCAATATGTCCTACCACCTTCAGGGACCTATGCACATTAACTCCCAGGTCCCTCTGTCCCTGCACACTCTTTAAAACTGTGCCATTAAGTGTATATTGCCTCTCCCTGTTCCTTCTGCCAAAATGCATCACCTCACACTTCTCTGTATTAAATTCCATCTGCCACTTGTCTGCCCATTCTGCTAGCCTTTCTATGTCCTGTTGCAGTCGATTGGTATCATCCTCACTTTTTGCCACATCCCCAAGTTTGGTGTCATCGGCAAATTTAGAAATTCTGCTCTGTATTCCAATATCCAGGTCATTTATACGATAACAAAGCTCGAGGAACAGCACCTCATCTTTCGATTAGGCACTCTACAGCCCTCTGGACTCAACATAGAGTTCAACAATTTCAGATCATAACCCCGGCCCCTATCACATATATATATATATTTTTTCTACACTTTTGTTTGGCCTTTTTTTCTTCCCTCCCACATGGCAGCTGTCCTTCATTCTGCCAGCGCAATTCACACTTCATCTAGAGCCATCCTTTGTTACTCAACCTGTCCCATTTCCACCTCCTCTTGCCTTGAATATCTCTTAATGTCTCTTAATCTCTCCTGCTTTCTATCCTATCACTGACCTTCCCTTTTGTTCTTTCATCCCCTCCCCCTTTTCCCAGCCCTAAACTTGCTTTAAAATCTATTTCATTTCCTGCTTTTTTCCAGTTCTGACGAAAGGTCTTCAACCTGAAACGTTAACTCTGTTTCTCTCTCCACGGATGCTGCCTGGCCTGCTGAGTTTTTCCAGCGTTTTCTGTTATTATTCCAGGTCATTTATATATATCAAAAAAAGCAGTGGCCCCAGCACTGACCCTTGGGGAACACCACTGCCTACCATCCTCCAGTCTGAAAAACAGCTATTTACCACAACTCGCTGTTTTCTGTCCTTAAGCCAATTCCTTATCAAAGTTGCCACTGACCCACCTATTCCATGAGCCTCAATTTTATTAACCAGCCTTCTATGTGGTACTTTGTTAAACGCCTTCCGAAAAGCCATGTAGACAACATCCATTGCATTCCCTTCATCAATCCTCTCTGTTACTTCATCAAAAAATTCAATTAGATTAGTCAAACACGATCTGCCTTTTACAAATCCGTGTTGGCTCTCCTTAATTAGCTTAAACCTCTCCAAGTAGCCATTAATTTTTTCCTTGATTATTGTTTCTAAAACTTTACCCACCACTGATGTTAAACTGACTGGTCTGTAGTTACTAGGATTGTCCTTACACCCTTTCTTGAACAATGGTGTCACATTTGCCACTTTCCAATCCTCAGTTGGTACAGTCATTGTATAACAGCCACACAGACCAGAAGGTCCCATGCGCGATTGCTGATCTCCAACAGTAGGCTCACTATAATAATTCTCAACATCCTTGGACTAAAGAGAATGAAAAAATAAATTGTCTAGCATCCCCACTCCTAACCACTAGCAGCACTACCGCTGCTGAAAAATGTGAATATGTGGCGGCCTCAGCTATGCTGTTTCCTGTGATAAAATAGCCTGACAACACTCACTGTCTCAATTCCCACATGAGGAAGGCCATTTGTGGGTGATACTGTAGACCAGCAAATGCCCGGGGAACCATACCCGAGGATGGGGAAGCACCTTCAGGAGAGGAGCAGGAGAAAAGAGTCCTGGCGGATCATATAACTAGGGCTGTAGAGAGGGCTTTAAACTAGTGGGGGGGAGGTTCCTAGAGAGCAAATAATAAAAATGACAACAGAGAAGGTCATAGACTTAGGTAGCAGTGGGGAAATTAAAAACCAGAGTGTGTCAGGAAGGGGCAGAAGGTATGGAGTAAAAGGTAAAGTAATAAAAAGGGCAAAAGCAGGAACTAAGTGTCACAAAACATATTTGAAAGTTCTCTATCTGAATGCACGTAGCATTCGTAACAAAATAGACGCGTTAATGGCACAAATAACTACATATGGGTATGATCTTGTGGCCATTACAGAAACATGGCTGCAGGGTGACAATGCCTGGGAATTAAACATACCAGGTTATTTAACGATCAGGAAGGACAGGCAGGAAGGAAGGGGAGGTGGGGTGGCTATGTTAATAAAGGAAGGAATCACTGTAATACAGAGAAATGATATTGGGTCAAAAGATCAGGATAATGAAACAGTTTGGGTGAAGATAAGGAATAATAAGGGGAAAAAAACACTAGTGGGCGTAGTCTATCGGCCTCCGAACAGTTGCAACTCTGTTGGACGGAGTATCAATCAGGAAATAGTTGAGGCTTGTAATAAGGGAACATCTATAATTATGGGGGATTTTAACTATCATATTAATTGAACAAATCAAATTGGGCAGGGCTGCCTTGAGGATGAGTTCACTGAGTGTATTAGGGATGGGTTTCTTGAGCAGTATGTAACTGAACCGACCAGGGGGCAAGCAACCTTAGATCTGGTCCTGTGTAACGAGACAGGATTAATTAAAAATGTCCTAGTAAAGGATCCCCTTGGAATGAGTGACCATAACATGGTTGAATTCCATATTCAATTAGAGGGTGAGAAGGTTGGATCTCAAACAAGCGTGCTAAGCTTGAATAAAGGAGACTATGACGGTATGCGAGCGGTATTGAGTAGAGTGGATTGGGAAAATAGATTAAAGGGTAAGATGATGCATGATCAGTGGTGTACATTTAAGGAGTTATTTTACAACTTCCAAAAAAAATATATTCCACTGAGAAGAAAAGGGTGTAAAAGAAAAGACAGTCATCCGTGGCTAAGTAAAGAAATTAAGGATAGTATTCGACTAAAAACAAGGGCTTATAAGGTAGCCAAATCTAGTGGGAGGATAGAGGATTGGGAAAACTTTAAAAGACAGCAAAAAATAACAAAAAGATTGATTAAGAAAGGGAAGATAGATTATGAAAGTAAATTAGCAAAAAATATAAAAACAGATAGTAAGAGTTTTTATAGTTATATAAAAAGAAAAAGGGTGGCTAAAGTAAATGTTGGTCCCTTAGAGGATGAGACCGGGAAATTAATGGTGGGAAATATGGAGATGGCAAATACACTGAATGAATATTTTGTATCAGTCTTTACAGTAGAGGACACTAAGAATATCCCAACACTGGACAAACAGGGGGCTATAGCGGGGGAGGAGCTAAACACGATCAAAATCACTAAGGAAGTGGTACTCGGTAAAATAATGGGACTCAAGGCGGATAAATCACCTGGACCTGATGGCTTACATCCTAGGGTCTTGAGGGAAGTGGCGGTAGGGATTGTGGATGCATTGGTAATAATTTTCCAAAACTCCCTGGACTCAGCAAAGATCCCGGCAGACTGGAAAACTGCTAATGTAACACCCTTATTTAAAAAGGGCAGTAGACAGAAGGCTGGAAACTATAGACCGGTTAGCCTAACATCTGTGGTAGGTAAAATTTTGGAGTCCATTATTAAGGAGACAGTAACAGGACATTTGGATAATCATAATTTAATAGGACAAAGTCAGCATGGTTTTATGAAGGGGAAGTCAGGTTTGACAAATTTGCTGGAGTTCTTTGAGGAAGTAACATACAGGGTGGATAAAGGGGAACCAGTGGATGTGGTGTATTTAGACTTCCAAAAGGCATTTGACAAGGTGCCACACAAAAGATTATTGCTTAAGATAAAAAATCACGGGATTGGGGGTAATATTCTGGCATGGATAGAGGATTGGCTATCTAACAGAAGGCAGAGAGTTGGGATAAATGGTTCATTCTCAGACTGGCAATCAGTAACTAGTGGTGTTCCGCAGGGGTCAGTGCTGGGTCCCCAACTCTTTACAATCTATATTAACGATTTGGAGGAGGGGACCGAGTGTAACATATCAAAGTTTGCAGATGATACTAAGATGGGAGGGAAAGTAGTGAGTGAGGAGGACATAAAAAATCTGCAAGGGGACATAGACAGGCTAAGTAAGTGGGCAGAGATTTGGCAGATGGAATACAATACTGGAAAGTGTGAGGTTATGCACTTTGGCAGGAAAAATAGTAGAGCAAGTTATTATCTAAATGGCAAGAAACTGGAAAGTATTGAAGTACAAAGGGATCTGGGGGTCCTGGTGCACGAAACTCAAAAGGTTAGTATGCAGGTGCAGCAAGTGATTAAGAAGGCCAATGGAATGTTGGCTTTCATTGCTAGGGGGATAGAATATAAAAATAGGGAGGTATTGCTTCAGTTGTACAAGGTATTGGTGAGACCGCACCTGGAATACTGCATACAGTTTTGGTGTCCATACTTAAGAAAAGACATACTTGCTCTCGAGTCAGTACAAAGAAGGTTCACTCGGTTAATCCCGGGGATGAGGGGATGGACATATGAGGAGAGGTTGGGTAGATTGGGACTCTACTCATTGGAGTTCAGAAGAATGAGAGGCGATCTTATTGAAACATATAAGATTGTGAAGGGGTTGGATCGGGTGGATGCGGGGAGGATGTTCCTGATGATGGGTGAAACTAGAACTAGGGGGCATAGTCTTAGAATAAGGGGCTGCTCTTTCAAAACTGAGATGAGAAGGAACTACTTCACTCAGAGGGTGGTAGGTCCATGGAATATGCTGCCCCAAAAAGCTGTAGAAGCTACATCATTACATAAATTTAAAACAGAAATAGACAGTTTCCTAGAAGTAAAGGGAATTAAGGGTTACGGGGAACGGGCAGGAATTTGGACATGAGTCCAGGTTCGGATCGGTCATGGCCCTGTGGGTAGCGTAGCGGGCCCAGGTAGCCTGATCCTGCTCCTATTTCGTGTGTCCAATTCTGTTAGGTTCAGGAGATGGTTCTGTGATAGTAGATTGGCGGTTAGGATCAGATCAGCCATGATCTTATTGAATGGCGGAGCAGGCTCGAGGGGCCAATTGGCCTACTCCTGCTCCTATTTCTTATGTTCTTATGAGTCATAGAGTCATAGAGTTATACAGCACAGAAAGAGGCCCTTCAGCCCATCGTGTCCACGCCGGCCATCAAGCCCTGTCTATTTTAATCCCATTTTCCAGCACTTGGTCCGTAGCCTTGTATGCTATAGCGTTTCAAGTGCTCATTTAAATGCTTCTTGAATGTTGTGAGGGTTCCTGCCTCTACCACCCTTTCAGGCAATGAGTTCCAGATTCCAAACACCCTCTGGGTGAAAAAGTTTTTCCTCAAATCTCCTCTAAACCTCCTGCCCCTTACCTTGAAACTATGCCCCCTGGTTATTGACCCCTCTACTAAGGGGAAAAGTTCCTTTCTATCTACCCTATCTATGCCCCTCATAATTTTGTACACCTCAATCAGGTCCCCCCTCAGCCTTCTCTGCTCTAAGGAAAACAATCCCAGCCTGTCCAGTCTCTCTTCATAGCTGAAGCGCTGCAGCCCAGGTAACATCCTGGTGAATCTCCACTGAACCCTCTCCAATGCAATCACATCCTTCCTATAGTGTGGCGACCAGAACTGCATACAGTATTCCAGCTGTGGCCTAACTAACATGGGTGGAGGAACTGAAAAAAAAACCATAGGGGATCGGTGAAATAAATTGCAACGCTGCAGTATCCTTTTATCATACCTGGGGACAACTTGTTCTCATAGCTTATAGAAACATAGAAAAATAGGAGCAGGAGTAGGCCATTCGGCCCTTCGAGCCTGCTCTGCCATTCAATATGATCATGGCTGATCCTCTATCTCAATACCATATTCCCCCTCTCTCCCCATACCCCTTCACACCTTTTGCGTCTAGAAATCTATCTACCTCCTTCTTAAATATATTCAGTGACTTGGCCTCCACAGCCTTCTGTGGTAGAGAATTCCACAGGCTCCCCGCCCTCTGAGTGAAGACATTTCTCCTCATCTCAGTCCTAAATGTCCTACCCCGTATCCTGAGACTGTGACCCCTTGTTCTAGACCCCCCAGCCAGGGGAAACATCCTCCCTGCATCCAGTCTGTCTAGCCCTGTCAGAATTTTATACGTTTCAATGAGATCCCCTCTCATTCTTCTAAACGCTAGTGAATACAGGCCTAGTCAACCCAATCACTCCTCATACGACAGTCCTGCCATCCCAGGAATCAGTCTGGTGAACCTTCGCTGCACTCCCTCTATGGCAAGTATATCCTTTCTTAGGTAAAGAGACCAAAACTGCACACAGTACTCCAGGTGTGGTTTCACCAAGGCCCTGTATAACTGTAGTAAGACATCCATGCTCCTGTACTCAAAGCCTCTTGTAATGAAGGCCAACATACCATTTGCCTTCCTAACTGCTTGCTACACCTGCATGTTTGCTTTCAGTGACTGGTGTACAAGGACACCCAGGTTCCTTTGTACATCAACATTTCCCAATCTATCACCATTTAAATAATACTCTGCTTTTCTGTTTTTCCTACCGAAGTGGATAACTTCACATTTATCCACATTATACTGCATCTGCCATGTATTTGCCCACTCACTCAACTTGTCTAAATTGCCTTGAAACCTCTTTGCATCCTCCTCACAACTCACAATCCCACCTAGTTTCGTGTCGTCAGCAAACTTGGAAATATTACATTTGGTTTCCTCATCCAAATCATTGATATATATTGTGAATAGCTGGGGCCCAAGCACTGATCCCTGCGGTACCCCACTAGTCACCGCCTGCCACCCCGAAAAAGACCCATTTATTCCTACTCTCTGTTTCCTGTCTGTTAACCAATTTTCAATCCATGCCAGTATATTACCCATTCCCATGTGCTTTAATTTTGCACACTAACCTCTTATGTGGGACTTTATCAAAGGCCTTCTGAAAATCTAAATACACCACATCCACTGGTTCTCCTTTATCTATTCTACCAGTTACATCCTCAAAAAACTCCAGTAGGTTTGTCAAATACGATTTCCCTTTCATAAATCCATGTTGACTTTGTCTAATCCCGTTGATATTTTCTAAGTGTCCTGTTATCACATCCTTTATAATAGACTCTAGCATTTTCCCTATTACTGATGTTAGGCTAACCGGATTGTAGTTCCCTGTTTTCTCTCTCCCTCCTTTTTTAAATAGTGGGGTTACATTTGCCACCCTCCAATCTGCAGGAACTGTTCCATAATCTATAGAATTTTGGAAGATGACAACCAATGCATCCACTATTTCCATGTGGATTTCGGGCCTTTGACAGCATTAACCATCTACTGTAGTATTACATTATTAGACAGACTTTAATCTTTTAAAACTGTCAGATCTTACTCCAGTATGCCCACAAACATATTTCTACTTGTAAGAATTCTTTAATACAATATTCAGTAAGTATACTACATTTGTCCCTTAATGGGTGCTTTGATACATAGCTGTAATCCACAAGATGTTCTGGTTTGTTTGCAGTTTGAAGTCTAGTCATCTACCAAGCACACTGCTGAAAGACAGGTCCCTGGGTCACAAACAAATGCAGGACTCCTGAGCATACTAATTCTGCTTCAGTACATAATCCACGCTCTTCAAATCAAACGCATTCATTTTTTAAATAAATTACAACTGCTGACAAAAATATTCCTTCTTCATTGTCAATTACAACTCCTGCTTTATAGGGCAGAAGTAATCGCATCAAAGCACAAGGTTGCTGAAACTTCACAAGCAGTAAAGAGCTTTGGCTCTGGGCTGTCGCTTCATGTAAAGCTTTACATTTGTAGAATGTCAAACAAAAATGACAGGCCTACTTTTATTGGCTAAACTGACGGACTGCACAAGGGCAAACAAAACATTTCTTGGCTTTTTAAAGGGCGAGAAACATCATGGCTAGCAGTAGGTTACCAGACAGTGCAAAATGGCTCAAAATGTTCCATCAGGCAAACTGACTGGATCAGACTCGGCTGTAACATTCTGTGTCTGTGTGTGTCCATGTGTGTATGCATTAACTCTTTTGCGTACTGAACAATTTGCAATTTTCAAAATAAGCAACATTTTACATGCAGAAATTATTTTAAGTACACTTTTGATATTCTAAAATTTGACAAGTTTCAGCGACAATATGGCAGAACATTATTGAATTTACAAGATCCTGGAAATTACATTGTGATACTGTATGAGAATCTGTAGCAAATTCTTTCGCCTGTTAATTTCCAGACCCTTGGGGGGGGGGGCGTGAAATTTTAACCCCAAAAAACAGGTGGGTTCGGTGAGAGGTTAAAGTGTTATAAATCTGAATCCCGACCCCAACCCGCCCACTTGCGGTTTTAACAGAGGCGGGACGGGGGGCGAGCAGCCAACCCACTTGCAGGAGGTGGGTTGGCACTTTAAATATTATAATGAGGCTGTGTGCCTCATGTTGACTTTAACTGTGGGCGGCCGGGTTTTCCGGGTCACGAGGATCCCTACAGCTAAAGGAAGGCGAGGATTTCAGCAGGGCCTGAGGGAAACCCGTTCTCCTGGGTTCCGCATTCCAGCCCGCCCCACTCTTTCCTGCCTCCAAGTAAAAATTTGGCCTTAGTCTCTGAACTAGTTAAATAAATTGAGCAGAAAAAATCCCATTATAGTTTTTTTTAAACTTCGGTACAGAAATCATAAATTGTTCAAAGGCTAAAGTCCCATTATTTGGGGAATTTTTATAATAGTTGTGATTAAACAAGCATAACTCAATTTGTCATACAACAGCAATTAAGCTGAGAGCTTTAGTAATCTCAATAAGTTGGACTAGAGCCAGTTTACAAAGAGGTCTTTCTCTGATGATCCCACTTTGGATTTCTTTCACCCTCTGACTTACATTTACTCTACAATTTGTGTTTTTTTATGCTATCCTCCTCTGTTTCTCCCATTTCTGAGTCTGTTTTACATTATTATGCTTCACTAAGCCATCTCTATTTTTGTTTCAGTTCTGACAAAAGGTCATTGACCTGAAACGTTAACTCTGTTTCTCTCTTCACAGATGCTGCCTGACCGGCTGAGTATCTCTCGCATTTTCTGTTTTTATTTCAGATTTCCAGCATCTGCAGTATTTTATTTTTCTATTTTTGTTTCTCCTTTTTACTGTTTTACAAACTCACTTTTTTTTTTTACCCATTTCCCTCATTTCTCCCTCTTGTCTATCATAGCAGGTACTAGTAGTCCATTTGTTTGTCTTTCTTCACAGTGCAGGGGTTAACAGTGTTGCTGAAAGTCAGTCTTTGTTGCTTCTCAGGATCCTGTGGGCTTTGACATTCAGTTTTAAGGTAGTGAGTAGGACCTTGGTAAGAAACTATTACTGTGGTGGCACAGTGCACCTGGGGCAAGAAGCATCATCATAGAGTAGGATGGAAGTTCACATCCATATTTTCCCAGGTGAAGAGACTACATTCTCATCCAAGCTGGCAAAGGGAAAGTACAGAGTAGAAGCCAGAGATCTCCACACAGCAGGGGCAGAAACATCAGAAGAAATTAACTCAAGTTGCTGTTCCACATGTCCACGGATTAAAGATTAGAGACATGGCAGAATTCCATGTGCTTACTATTTTGGTTGGGGAATAATGCATGACCCAAAAATAAATAAATAAGCTTGGACAAGATGGGGATAGAAACTGTGGATTGGAACACTGGAATATTTGTACTGTAGTCCACATCTCCCCAAGCTTCCAAAAATTCTACCTCAGTGGATCAGTCCTCTCCAAACATGACTCAGGAGCTGTTAGGTCAGTACTCCTGAGCGACTGTTTTGAGCACAGAAGCGGTCCTCCTCAGGTCGTGATTGTGGCCAAGCAACATTGAGTCCTCAGCTCAATTCTGCACAGTCTCCATCAGAGGTCACTGGACAACAATGAACGCTGTGAACCCAGGTCTATCTGTATTGTTAGCAAGGAATAAAAATAAGTAGGTGGGTGACTCAAACTGCACCTAATGTATACTGGTAACAGTGATCCAAGCTCTAAATTTTTGCTGTCGGTATTGCAAAGTTTGTGCAGGGGCAATGTAGGCACCAATGCTAGTGTGCAACCTAAAAAGGCCTATTTTCTCTCCAGGTTTCTCCCCGGTATTGTGTTGCATGCATTACTAACACAATGTGACAGTTTGGGTGCACAAATATTTGTATGAATATAGCCTATTGTCATTCTTATGGATGATAAACTGATTGCTTACTTTTGTCAGTTATAGTACTGTAACAGGTTAGTAACTTCTTAAGTTCCTTTTTGTATCTATCCTCACATTCTTGAATCACTTTGTGTCGATCACATTTGTTGGGACAAGACTGGAGAATTTTGCTGAAACTCCTGCTATTCAGGGATGCTGCTACAGTTGAACAACCTATTAAAGATTAAACAAGATAGATGAGAACTTTCTTCAAGGCAATGTCTGCACCAGGCATCTCTTACTAATCAGAGTTTAGAAATTTTTATTTTATTGGACTAAGGCCGCTGAAAGCTGAAATAATTGTGCCCAGCTCCCTTGACAGCTCAATTGGTAAAATCAGAATCAATTGCATCATACAGATCAGAAGGTGCAGATCTGTTTCCCACTCAGTGTGCTGACGTTAGCAGGAATGGCAGCTGGGTTGGAGGGGTGAGCCACTTGGCCTCAGAGTCCGTGGGTTAGAGAGGGGATAAATCAGGCAGGGTTCCTGCTGTCAATTGCCGTTCAGTGACCCATGCTAGAATACGTGTATGTGTGTGTGTGCATGTGTGAATGTTGGCTGAAGGTAAGAATGGACTCGCCTTACTCATGAAGGTGCCAGTGTGCCTGATGAGCGTGGAACTATACTCCAATGCCTCCAAGAGAGGATGGGAGAAAAAAATTGTGTTGCACATGGGCAAAGGGACAATTGCTGATGAATTATGCTGATGAAGGGCTCTAGCAGAAATTTTAACATATCACTATTTTCTCATTCAGATGCTGACCAACCTGCTGTGCATGCCCAGCATTCACTGTTTTCGGTTCCAATTTTCTCCCCTCTCATCCTGAATGCACTGACTTTTGCTAGAGTATGGTTCTGTGGATAACAGCTGATACCTCTCTCAAACACCATTCTTTATATGTGTGCCTAGGCGATGAGTGTCAGGAGGTTATTCAACCATGGCGGTATCACAACTGTGCCTAATCCTGTCTTCACCCAATGGCCACACATACATTTCTAGAAGGGATTACTGCATATGAATAAGGAGTTGGAACCCAAACTGATTTTGCCTCCTGAGCCTAGAGATGCTAAGGCTAATTGTAGCATCCAATTGTCATCCCAGCTATAATTGGCTGACTCAGCATATATCAGGAGTTGAAAGCGGCAGGGTAGATTTTAAATCTGTTAGCAAATGGATGAAAAGTGGGCGCAATCGATTGGAAATACAGGCAAAGATTGGTTATTCTATGATTTTGCTACATGGTGTATCACCAACTGAGCCCTTTGTTTTTATTTTGTATTTCCAGCATTCACTTTTTTTCTTGTTCTGTCTACAAGGGGGCAACTTCACAGTTTGGATCCATTGTCTATCAGTCTGGAGGTGGGATGGGAGAACTGCAATCTTCTTGGTGGTCGAGCGTGTGTATATGTGGCAACACATTCAAACAAGCGGCCAGTCAACTAGGGCTGCACAATGGGGGGGGCGGGGGGGGGGGAACCCAGGATCATGGATCACCGGCCTCTTTTTCCTGACCTTTGTGCCTGGGATATAGATGTTCCCCAGGTGCTAACCCTGGAAAATTGGCCTCAATATTCCTTAGTGGACAGGCAAATCTAAGCCATCCTTTCAGATAACTCAATTTCCATTAACCAGGTTACAAAGTACAGGGGAATAAGAGAACCAAGAAAAATGTTGCAATAATTTAAGACACTCACATATTAGAGTGGGGAGAAGTAAAACTTAACAGTTTGAAAGTACATACCTGAACATCGGAAATCTAGGCCCGCATTAACTGAAGGGGCAGGACTGGTACTACTGATTTCATTATCAATTAGATCTGAACACAGAATCAGTGGATCTATAAAAAGGAAGACAATAAGGTATTGAAAAAACTTATTTTTATATTTTATTCCTCATTAAAAAGTGATGTTTTCTTATTTAGTCCTACTTGACTGAAAGGGTTCACAACTCGTTGCCAGATTCTCTGTCCATACCACTCTGAATCCGGAGGCTAGCAGGAGCATAAGAATTTTCTGGGTCCATCTTCTCCCCCTTGCTCTGGACCAAGCACCGCACCTACAACCGCACCCCCCACCCACACACCAATGGTACAGCCTGAGATTAGGAAATTGGAAGCTCAGCTGGTTAAAATAATAAGTAGCTAAACCATACAGACCGTCTGCTCGATTAGTTGATCTTAGCCAAGGTGATAGAAGTGCTAACAACTGGCTGCAGTGCCCTGAACGTACAAGAGCTAAATCACCCAGAGTTCCACCACTGTCATCACCTAATCAGGAGCATGAACATCAGTCAGTTTTTCCATTGCACATCGCAGGGATACCAAAGCAAACTGCAGCATCTTTTGTTCCCTTGCTAAGACTGGCAAACTCAGACCAGCAGTCACACCTGGGATCTGGCCAGCATGGCCCAATGCCATACCACGTGCTGCATTTTCCAAAGTGCATTTATAAATAGTTTAAATATGATTTTACAGATAAATCTACATGTACCTACTACTTTGGAATGGTCCAGGTAATTACTATACACACATGGATTGCTATCACATTCAGAGGAGGCCATATGTACATATCTACCTGATGTTAGGACCCACACCAGGTAGATATGTACATATGATCCTCCTCTGAATGTTAGTTTTTATTAACCACTTGGGATTATTGTGAGAAGTCGCACAACACCAGGTTATAGTCCAACAGCTTTATTTGCCTATATGCATCTCTTCACTTCACCTGACGAAGGAGCAGCGCTCCGAAAGCTTGTGATTTCAAATAAAGCTGTTGGACTATAACCTGGTGTTGTGCGACTTCTCACATTTGTCCACCCCAGTCCAACACCGGCATCTCCACAACTTGGGATTATTGACGTTGCTTTCCATTCAATGCGAGAGTTTTCTGCATGCTATTACCATTCTGTTTTAGATCTAAAAATGCTCCATACCTATGTAGTTCTGTGTGCTTCTCTTTCTCCTAACTGGAGCAGGTCTTTTGAATGGGTCCTGGCTATAAAGGGAAAAACAATCATGAAACACAGTGATACTTAATTTGGACTGAAAGAACAAAATGGTAATGTTCATAGACCTATAAAAATCAAAAAGAATCACTACACTTTCTCTTTCAGGTGCTGACTGACTTGCTGTGCATTTCCAGTATTTGCGTTCTTTTTCTTTTTATCTTTTGAGCAGGTTTGCCATTTTTTTCTACTTACCTGTCAGAAGAGGTGCCATATCTCTTTTTGTACTCTTGTTTGTCGCTGGATTTCTGCTCTTTCCGTGATACACTTGATCTTGAAACTTCAGTCTCAGGTACAGTTACTGGCTGGTTAGTGGGCTTTCTGCATTCCACAAACCAAAATCTTGCACCATGTTGCTGATCAGTTTCTGGAACCTCGCCTCTGTTCTGAGTATCAGAGGATTCACTAGGGCCGTCGCTGCCAGCTGGGCCACTGGGCACATCATGTTGCTGGCTATTCACATCCCTTGCTTTGGCATCAGAATTCAGCCTGTCAACGTCGACATTACCAAACTGAGCAGTGTTGGTATTATTTTCTCTAATTGCCTCCTGTGGAACATCATCTTCCACAAATATCTGTCGTCTCACCTTTTCCTAGAAGAAGATAAAGGACAAAAATATATCGTTCTCATTTCTTTACTATTTATTTTTGCTTGTTTTCAATAACTAAAGCTTGGGATGAAGTTTGAGAACAGGTATACTGTTTGACATTTTGATATGATTACACTATTTAAACAGTCCCTCCCCCACACAGCTCAGTGAGTAAATACATCACTCAGTTCCCTGTTTTGTGCTGCCTTAGCTGGGGCAGTGGTGGTGGATCCACCACACCTGGTCTCAGTGCTCCGAGATAAGGCAGGAAAAATTAGCCACGGCTTCCACTCCTGATCACTATCCAGTGAGCTCTGTTGGACAATGAGCATGAATGGACATCGGGCGAGGGAAGGAACTGGTTTGGGTTAGTTTTGATACCCAAATGGCAAAATAGTCCTGCAAACATCCACTGCCCTGCCTCATACCTAAAGAATGGCCACTTGGGTTAGCTATTGGAGAGTGGCCAGCAGCCATGGAACTTGTATATCAGCAGCATTCCATGCCATTAGGAAAACCAGGGGAGGAAACTGGGGTGGGGGGGGGAGGAAAGGAAATTCAGTAATGTTGGACAATGGAATAACATCACAGCTTGGTGGGATGTGATTTTGCACCCATCATTCCCCGATGTATCCATTTCATGATCTTTACCATCTCACTGCAGTGGGATATTGCTGGAGGCTAGGCCCTCCCCCACAGGGGAAAGAGAGGATAAGAAAACAGAAAATTTGGTTGGGAGGATTACACCCAAGTCACTCTTTTATAAGTTCTATATGCCGAATCAAAACGGAATTAAGAGCGAAGGTGGTTGCCCAGCAGCTTGGCTTCAGAGTGAGCAGATAAAGGAAGGAAATAGGAGGAATCTTACCAATATATATATATATATATATATAAAAAACAGTACATGAAAACAAAACACTGCTTAATAAACAGTAAAGGATCCAATGTTGTCATAAGACTAAAGATCAACTAAGTAAGTGCCACACCATTAGCCGCTGATCTCTGTACTGACTTCTATTTTCTTCAGTTCTTAAATAGGATGAATTGATTGCAGGAATAACAGAATCCTCCTCCCTGTATCCATTTACTGCATGACTGAAATCTAATTTTCTTTTCACTGGGGTAAAATCCTGAATTTTTGCCAGTTTTGTTCCACCAGTCCATTTATCCATTTTTGTCTTATCCATGCAAGATTTATCTGAGGAATGCTGTTCGCTGCAATGCTTCATTGGCACATCTTCCCTTTGTTTCGCCATCTGGTCTGTTCCTGCGAGCAATGAATCAAATGACTGAAACTTCAGGTTCACTTGTGAATTTGGTCCTGCAGCTGTTTGTTGTACATCTGTGTCTCTAGCGTTCATAATGTTGCTCGTCATTTGCTATTGGTATGGTTCAATAAAAAATAAAGTGAGTTACAGGAATATAAAAAGAGAAATCATTTTTTCAACTGTTTAATTAATATAGAACCCTCACTGGGGACAACACATCACTGCTCATCGGTCGTGACAGCTCCATTGGTGGTCTAGTAGATAATTGCAGTGCTTGCTGTGGTACTAAGGACTACAGAGAGTTCCCAGGGTCAATTTCTATTAGTGCTGATCTCAGCTAGTACAGCAACTGGGGTTCTACAATTGGCTTCAGCTTCCCTGGGCTGGGAAAGGGGGAAAAAAAATCAACTGTGGTTCCCACGCCTGGTTACTATCTAGTGCTAGAAGTGCTTGCAATGGTAGAGATTGGACAAGGTGGGAGGGTTAGTTGTGATGCTTCTTCCTCTCCTTCACACATGAAGAGCAGCCACTTGAGCAAGGTGTCTGTCAGTGCCCGTGGAACCATAATCCATTCACCAATACCTCCTTCAGCCCTACAATCCTCCACGAACTCTCCATTCCTGCATTCCCCCCCCCCCCCCCCCCACCGACTTCCTTCGCCCCACCATTGATGCCCGTGCCTTCAGCTGCCTAGGCCCTAAGTTCTGGAATTTTCTCCCCAAACCCCTCCGCCTCTCTATCTCTCTTTCCTCTTTTAATACACTCCTTAAAGTTTACCTTTTTGACCAAGCTTTTGGTCACCTGTCCTAATATCTCCTTATGTGGCTCGGTGTCAAATTTTGTTTGAGAACGCTCCTGTGAAGCGCGTTTGGAATGTTTTACTACACTAAAGACACTATATAAATACAAGTTGCTGTTTTCAAAAGAAGAAAAAACCTCATTATACGAAGAACTTAGACATTTAACCTCTTCTTGCTGTTTCTCTAATGTCTCTATCCTATGTAGAAATCCTTCTGCAAACTTCCAGTAATTTCTCAGGCTGCTGTCCTTTGGGTAATCAATGCCATCTGAAGTAACTGTGTCTTCTCTTGGCTGAAAATTCTCTACCAGACTGCTCGATAGTCTCTCAGCTTAGAAAGAGACAACAGCAGATATAAAGGTGAACATAAGCATAAGAAACCTCCAATATAAATATAGGTACCAACATAACATCTGCATTATCCTGCAGCTAATGTACAGTTTCACAGGCACCTGTAGTTTATTTTCGTCTCAGGATGGAGTTGATGCTGGCAAGGCCGCATTTATTGCCCATCCCTAGTTGCTCTGAATAGGTAGTGATGGGCGTTCTCCTTGAATTACCACAGTCCTTATGGTGATGGTGCTCCCACAATGGTGTTAGGTGGGGAATTCCAGGATTATGAACTAGCAACAATAAAGGAACAGTAATATACGTCCAAGTTAGGATCATGTGCCATTTGGAGAGGAACATTGAGGTGACGGTGTTCCCATGACATTACTGCTCTTGTACTTTTCAGTCGTAGAGGTTTTCAGGCTAGTACCCTCTGTCAAAGGAATCTTGGCGAGTTACTGCAGTGCATGGTGTAGATAGTACATACAGCAGCCACAGGATGCCGGTGGTGAAGGGGGCAAATACTGAGTTTATTGGCATGGGCACTGATCAAGCGGACTGCTTGGTCTTGGATGGTGCTAAGCTTTTTGAGTGTTGTTGTGGCTGCGCCCATCCAGGCAAGTGGAGAGTATTCCGTCAGAGTCCTGACTTGAATCTTGTAGGCGGTGTTAGGACTGTGCAACTGCATGGGACCCTGAGCCAGCCGGGATCCCCAAGCGGATCCAGTGACGTTTGTCTAGTAAAATGTAGGAGCCGCAAACTAAACGTTTGCACGGGGTCCACGCAGGGCAACCGCTGGCCCTGCTTGTAGATTGTGGAGAGGCATTGAGGGTCAGGAGGTGAGCCGCTTGTTGCACAGTACCCAGCCTCTGCCCTGCTCATGCAGCCACGGTGTTAATATGGCCAGTCCAATTAAGCTTCTGGTCAAGGATGTTGATGATAGGACACTCAGTGATGGTGCCACGGAATGTTAGGGGAAGTGTTTGGACCTTTTATTGTTGGAGATCATCATTACCTGGCACTTATATGGTGCAAATATTACCTCCCACTGGTCAGCTGAAGCCTGGAAGTTATCCAGGTCTGCTGTAGGCTGGCATGGGCTGCTTTAATATTGTTGGAGTTGTGAATGGAACGGAACACTGTTAAATCATCAGCAAACAGCCCCACCTCTGACCTTATGGCAGCTCGCCCAAGTACCCACTGCTCATATGTAAGGTTCAATTATTGAGGGTCAGCAGAACATTCAGCTGCAAAGGGTATCAAAGCTGTGCAAGGTCCTGTTCTCACCTGACATCCGCACACATGCAATTTCCTGCAGGGGCATTAGATGATGATTAGGAATGGGAACTCTCGTTGGACTTGGGGTGTTGAGGCCAACTGTACTTAATTACTACATGGAGCTTCCTGATAGCTCAGTCGATAAATGTGAAAGAAAATGACTGCACTGGTAGCACAGTGACACAGCAAAATGGTGCCAGACAATGACGATCTTCAACAAGGTTCAACTACCTCCCGTGACCTTCAGTGGCAGCAGCATCACTGAGTCTCCCACCGTCAACATCCTGGGGGAGGGGGCTCTGACTGAATTAAGCAACTGTATGATAAATCATGGGTCGCTGACTACAAATGCCCACACAACCAATGTCTGATCGCAGCTGTACTGCTGGGGCAGGCATTCCGTAAAGGTGAAGTGCTTTTCCCACAAAGAGGAAGGAAAAAATTGTTGGGTGAGTCATCGTGAGCTGCTCTCAGGCACAACTAACAAGGGGATGAAGAGCAACAGATGCCTATTCCACCCTCTTTCCTGGCAAATGTTGCACAACACTTGAAGACCTAGAGGGAAGGGGAAATATAAATTAACAACTGACGGAAAACCAAATACTGCATTGCACTGGAAAGCACAGTCTACACTGTGTTGTATTAAGAGAGACAATATACTGACCAACTCTTGCTTCTTTTGGTGGAAGAGGTAAGTAGGGTCTCATTTGGGACAAGTTGACTTCAAAATGATATGTTTGGCAAGAGGAAACTTTAACTGAGTCAATTCTCTACAGCAGACTCAGTAATCCGATAACCTGAGCAAGCAGATCCACAGTACTCCAGAATGGTTGACAAGTCAGCCCGGTTCCTTGATAGGGCTTTGAGGTATAGGCCAATCACTAGGGGCTGGGATTCTTCACATTTGGCTCCAGATAATCCTGAAAGCCAATGCTCGAATGGAAAGGGTAATCCTAGTTTGACAAGCACTGGGAAGCTTAGCAGTGCTTAGTGGTGGTAAGTAAGCTGCCTGTTTTTAGCTCATACTCCGACATACACACAGGGAGTCTCTAAGTCTTGGTTCTTGCCAAACTGTGGCCAAGTTCTCTTAGGAAAGTGGGTGCTGTTTTATGGGAGGGACTGGGCACTCTACACAAGGCAACTCTTCCTGTGTGAACTTCTCAAATTTTGTTTGGAAGCTGTTGAGCATGGTAATGGATTTGGCACATCACATATCTGTTGACCATCCCTAGTTGCTCTGAGAAGGTGGTGGGCCTTTGAGTTATGATTTTTTTAAACAACTGAATGGCTTGATCAGTCAATTCAGAGGGCATTAAGAGTCAACCACATAGTGTGGTTTCTGGTTATACCAGTGAAAAATCACTGAACAAACACTGATGATCATATCTGCAACATTCCAGGATAGCCTTTAATAAAGACTAAAAAGAACAGGAACCTGTTTGTGTACTTACTTATTAACTTGCAACTCTGTAGAACAAAGGTGGCTGCTTTCCTTTGCTCCTCATCCTGGGATTCAGCTACTATTTGGATCATAAGTGGAAGCCCATTGCTCTGCAGTAGCTGATACTGATGCGACTCTAAAAACAAACATTTTGGTTTTACTGTTTCTGTTGATTAAGTAATAACAAATACAAGTTGCCAAAAACAAAACGTCAAGCAGCATCATAGAAAATGGGCATTTCCCAAACTTCAAACAATAGGAAAAACTTATTTGCTGCATAATTTCATTATTATATTTTGTCATGTGGTTCAATGGAGTAATTATCTTGCCTGGTGTGGCAATGAGCCTGGGACATTAATGGTAATTACAGTGCTCCTACTGTCACCCGGGCTGAGATCTATTAACTCTGCTCAGGCCACGGGATCAAACGTGGGGCCTTCCTAGTCTTGGTTCCATGTAGCAATCACAGACCTGATTAGAGGCAAATCATTCCTCTTTAACCTAAGTCACACACTCTGTTTGAACTTATCTCACTGGAAGATTTGGTTGCCCAGCAAAACTTTCAGGAGCCCAAAGCACAAATCCATTCAGCCTCTCCACTCTATCTCACTGCACTTCCCAATTGAGTAATAATTTCCACACAACTAAAATAAAAAAAATAAAAGAAGATTTGCAAATATTGGAAATCTGAAACAGTAATCGAATGTTTTTTTGTTCCTGGGATGTGGGTGTCGCTGGCAAGGCCAGCATTTATTGCTCAGCCCTAATTGCCCTCGAGAAGGTGGTGGTGAGCTGCCTTCTTGAACCGCTGCAGTCCGTGTTTTCATTTGCATTGTTTAATTCTCTGCTACTTTTGTTCCAGGAATGCCAGCCTTGAAGAAGAGTTGTTCCTCTCATCACCATAATTTCTGTTTGTCTCTTTTACCCTGTTCACCTTCATTGTACTTCTCTTTGTGGTTTTTTTTGCCTCCCTATCCCTTTTGTACTGATTCTATTTAAATGCTTCTTCATTTTTTCAATTCTGATGATGGGTTACACTCAAAATGTTAATTTATCTGTTCTCTTCACAGATGATAATCGACCTGCTGAGTACTTCTAACAATTTCTGGTTTTGTTTGAGGAAGATTTTCTCGGCACTATGTACAGTATAGCAAAATTGTAAATGCACCTATAAAGAATTGGTTTATGATTTTGTTACATAGTGCATCAAGGAAACTTTCCCAATAGTAACATATTGCTGCATGATTTTAACCATTTACAATTTATTACTGTGATCAGCACATATTTTCTTTTCCCTGATACAGTTCAATACTTTTGATGTATATGGCGTACATGATTTGGGCTACCCTGGATCTGCAGAATAGCCCAGTTTAGTACATATCCATTAAGTGTTGGAGCGTCATGTTACTTAAGCAGAAGAATATTAGCTTTAGATCCAACTGACTACACTCTGTAACATACAATAGGAAAAAAGGTAGTTACCATACACAGCAAGGGAGGATCAGATAATGGAGCAGACGTAAAAGATTGGGATGACATGCGAAGGAGTACTTTAGGGACGGGAAACTCCTGAGACTCTGTGGACCTGTGCAATAGGTATATAGTACTCAACATCTATGAAATGGGCAAGGACGGTATCACAGGAGGTGATAACCAAGAAAAGCACCATGGCAAAGTGGAGGGAGAGGTTACCCATGGGGACTGTGGAACAAGAGGGCTTGATGGGGTGAATGGCCTTTTCTCATTCCAAGCTTTTTATGTTCGTAACATTCTAACATTTTGAAAGAAAGAAAAAACAGACTTATAGCACCTTTCACGACCTCAGGACGTCTCAAAACGCTTTACAGCCAGTAAATTACTTTTAAAGTGTAGTCACTGTTATATTGTAAGAAACGCGGCAGCCAATTGGCATACAACAAGTTCCCACAAACAACAATGAAATAAATGAACAGATCCTTTGTTTTAGATATTGGTTGAGGGATAAATATTGACCAGGACACCGGGGATAACTCCCCTGCTCTTATTGGAAATAGTGCTGTGGGATCTTTTACATCCACTTGAGAGGGCAGAAAGGGCCTTGGTTTAACGTCTCATCTGAAAGACGGCACCTCCGACAGTGCAGCACTCCCTCAAGTACTGCACTGAAGTGTCAGCCAAGATTATGTGCTCAAGTCTCTGGAGTGGGGCTTGAACTCACAACCTTTTGCCTCAGAGGTGAGAGTGCTACCACTGAGCCAAGGCCAAAACCTTGTTGCATGTCGAGATTGAAGAACTCTACAAACAGAAAGCTAGTTAAACTTCCAGCTGCACCAGCCAGAATAATATTTGGTAGCCAAAAGGCTACTATAAACGTTGACCACTTTGTTTTACTACTGTTCCCAATCTAATTCAAAAGTTTTTTAAATTAAAAATAACTACTGCTTCTCTAACGACAAAGCTTTCTGGTGCAGTAGATTGCAACGCCATTAAGTGGTTGTCAAATGTTTCCAACTATGATGTCCAATCTCAATTGGGCGATCTGAAGAAGACACCTACTAAGAGGCTAGACAGTTACTCTGGCCACACCGATACACCACCTAGTGAATGGGTACAGAAAATATTGGCAGATGCATGGAAGCAGATCACCTGCCTGCCCTCCTGGTCAGGGAAAATGTACAACATGGAGGCAGTTGTGAGAGCAGAAGACAAAAACAGAGGGAAAAAAAACAAAACCAAATGTGTCAGATCACTACTGGTCAACTTGTGCTTCTGGGGGAAAGACAATAAAATTTAATAGCGGATGCCCCAGTACCTTGTGTGTAAAGGTACTTCCTAATGTAAAACTAGGTCACACAGAGCAGGATATCCCAGGTTCAAATCCCAGTCTTTGCCAAGTTAGCTGTTCTCAGCTGAGGCTTCAGAAGGCTTCAAAACCTCTGGGTGAGATAGAAAGAGGGGGAAGAAAGCCGTGTTTGCTATCAAGTGACAAAATGCTGTGCAAAAAAGACTTGCATTTCTATAGCGACTTTCACGACCTCAAGATGTCCCAAAGCACTTTACAGCCAATGAAGCACTTTTGAAGTGTAGTCAGTGTTGTAATGTAGAAAACGCGGCAGACAATTTGCACACAGCAAGCTCCCACAAACAGCAATGTGATAATGACCAGATAATGTAACGTTGATTGAGGGATAAATATTGGCCAGGACACTGGGCCAACTCTCCTGCTCTTCTTCAAAATAGTGCCAATGGGATCTTTTAAACATAGAACATAGAACAGTACAGCACAGTACAGGCCCTTCGGCCCTCGATGTTGTGCCGAGCATTGTCCGAGACCAAGATCAAGCTATCACACTCCCTATCACTCTGGTGTGCTCCATGTGCTTATCCAATAACCGCTTGAAAGTTCCTAAAGTGTCCGACTCCACTATCACAGCAGGCAGTCCATTCCACACCCCAACCACTCTCTGAGTAAAGAATCTACCTCGGACATCCCTTCTATATCTCCCCCCATGCACCTTATAGTTATGCCCCCTTGTAACAGCTGCCTCTACCCGAGGAAATAGTCTCTGAACATCCACTCTATCTATCCCCCTCATCATCTTATAAACCTCTATTAAGTCGCCTCTCATCCTCCTCCGCTCTAAAGAGAAAAGCCCCAACTCCCTCAATCTTTCCTCATAAGACCTCCCCCCCAAACCAGGCAGCATCCTGGTAAATCTCCTTTGCACTCTTTCCAATGCTTCCACGTCCTTCCTATAGTGAGGTGACCAGAACTGCACACAATATTCCAAATGTGGTCTCACCAAGGTCCTGTACTTTACGTCCACCTGAGAGAGCAGACGGGGCCTCAGTTTAATGTCTCATCCAAAAGACAACACCTCCGACAGTGCAGTACTCTCTCAGTACTGTACTGGAGTGTCAGCCAAGATTTTTGTGCTCAAGTCTCTGGAGTGGGACTTGAAACCACAACCTTTTGACTTAGAGGCAAGTGTGCTATCAACGGAGCCACAGCAGACACTGGATGAATATATGATTGCGCTTAACTGTGATGCCTCTGTGGTGAAATAGTCTGCCAAGACTCACTATCTAGGCTCACACTTGAGGAATGGCCAGTTGGGTGAGATACCAGGGGAGTGAGTGGAAGAGTCCTTGGGGGCAAAATACGGTTGCATTGCACCTACCGCAAAGCAACTAGCGCCCGGGCACGGCGCCGCTAACGCCTCCCGCGAAATTCAACGGGAGGTTAGCAGTGACGGTAACCGGTAGCGAGCGTTCCGTGGCACTGCACCTCCGGCAATGATGTCATCGCCGTGCGCAGCGCTCCACTTGCGAACTTCGGTAGCGCCCCTTGACTTACCGCCGGACACTATGTCCGACAGGGTCAGTGGGGCGTACGTTTGGCGATAATTAAAGGGAAGGTGTCGGGCGGCCATTTTTGTTGCTGGCCGCCTGCCAGCACCTGCCCCCTTTGCCGTCCCCGGCCTCCAATGCAGCTCCCCCGCGAGGTGCCGGCCACGCTCTGTCAGCCCGGCAGTCTTCTTGAGTGCCGGGCTCTTTTGCTGGCACCCCGATCCCTGGTGGCCCAGCTGGGCCCTGGGTCGCGCTGAGCAAAGGGGAGGAAGGCCTGCAGTACCGTGGCGCGATGTGCCGCCGCACATGGCGCTGCGGCATGTAGCGCCGCGATATTCCCTGGGAGTGCTTCCAGTAGCACCCCGCCTCCCTCTTGGGGTGCTACCAGTGAATTTTGGGCGCGGGGGCGCTAACTTTTTCGGGATGCTAAATGCGAAGTTAGCGCCCCAAAGGGGGTGTGACCGAATTTTCCCCCCCTTGCCTCTTGCCATACTCCAGTACAAAAATTAGGGGGAAAATGTAATAAGATCCAGTTAAATAATTTACTAAATTAAAATTACTCACTGTCAACATCATGGAAGTGAAATCTACAAGGCCGTGCTTTTTCAGACAAGTGATTTATATGTTCACATTCACATTGTTTTGTTTTGTGCATAAACAGCATTTCTTGGCAATTGAAACGCATCAATTTCCAACAGCAGGGAACATTACCCATAATACAATTTCCTTAATCATTTCCACTTAAGTTTTAGGTAATTCACTCTTTCACTACCAAATGAAATCTGCAGTCCATAATGTATTTACAAGTTTGTAGTATTATTATAATAAAACATGCAGGCTTTGATATTACGCTATGTGAATATTGATGTGTCAACATTTGTCCACTATTTTAACGGAAATGTTAACCCAATTATTTTAAACTGGCTAATAATTTGTTAAAATAGCAAAAGGTATTTCATATAAATGCATTAAGTATTCACATGCCAAAACTCACAAAGCATTAACTCAAGGCCGTATAGATTCTGCTAACATTCGCGCCATCTAAGTGCCAGGCAATGACTATCTCCAACAAGAGAGAGTCTAACCACCTCCCCTTGACATTCAAAGGCATTATCATTGGCGAATCCCCCACCATCAACATCCTGGGGGTCAACACTGACCAGAAACTTACCTGGACCAGCCACATAAATACTGTGGCTACAACAGCAGGTTGGGTATTCTGCGGTGAGTAACTCACCTCCTGACTCCCCAAAGCCTTTCCACCATCTACAAGGCACAAGTCAGGAGTGTGATGGAATACTCTCCACTTGCCTGGATGAGTGCAGCTCCAACAACACTCAAGAAGCTCGACACCATCCAGGATAAAGCAACCCGCGTGACTGGCACTCCATCCACCACCTTAAACATTCACTCTCTCCACCACCAGAATACCGTGCCTGCAGTGTGTACCATCTACAAGATGCACTGCAGCAGCTCGCCAAGGCTTCTTCGACAACACCTCCCAAACCCGCAACCTCTACCACCTAGAAGGTCAAGGGCAGCAGGTGCATGGGAACACCAGCAGCTGCAAGTTCCCCTCCAAGTCGCACACCATCCTGACTTGGAAATATATCGGCCATTCCTTCATCGTCACTGGGCCAAAATTCTGGAACTCACCTCACGACTGCAGTGGTTCAAGAAGGCGGCTCACCACCACTTTCTCAAGGGCAATTATGGGTGGGCAATAAATGCTGGCCTTGCCAGCGACACTCACATCCCATGAATGAATTAAAAAAAAATTCAAATCCAGCGTTCTTCCATCTCAGCTTGGATTCTTGACTTTTTTTCCTCCTGTCATTTATTGTCCTCCTTTTCATTTAGCAGCAGGGGTTACTGAGACCAACTATAGCATTCTGCCCTGGCTGCGAACAGCTAACTCGGAACAGACCTATTGGTCTTCATTGACCCAGTTACACATTACCTTCACCAACTGAGCTACCAGAGGAGGCAGCTAATGTATTTGCCCTCTCAGCCATTGGGGACCTGACTCTCTAAATGTTAACAAGGAGATCAGAGATCCTATCAGAACTGGTTTAAAATTGATTTTAAAAAGAGATGCATGACCATAATTGGTCACCGTACATTTGCATTGCTGTGAGAGGATTCCAATGCTTATTTACAAGATTGCAAGAAGCCTGTGAAACCTGGAGATCTGGCTGGGATCCGGGAAAACTCCCCATTTTCAATATTCTTATGGACTTGTAAAGTACAAATCTGAAAATAATACCTCAAGACATTGCTATGAGACGGGAAAGTGTTTTTGAATGCTGTACGTGTGTTTCAGCGAGGAGTAAACATCATATACAGTAGTTTCCTGCTCATCTGTGTACTGGCCCAGAGATGTCTGAGGGGAGTTTGGAAAGAAGTATTGATGAGGTTGGCCAGATGCAACTTCTGTGCCTTACCAGGTCAACACTGTAACATGCTATGTCCAAGGTCATCGACCTGAAACGTTAACTCTGTTTCTCTCTCTCCACAGATGCTACCTGACCTGCTGAATATTTCCAGCCTTTTCTGTTTTTATTCCAAAATCACAACGTTCCTTTAGCTGAGTAGAAACAAGGATTATTCTAACTTCTCAAACATTATTCCAACTTCTATATTTGTAATTGGTAAGGAGGCATTCAGAAGGAGGTCACAATATGTTAAGTACTTTTGAAAAATGTTGCAGCCATACCTGCTGCAACCTGCAAACGAGGTTTCCCGCTGCATTCAAGTGTGATTAAACTTGCGATTTTTTTAAACTAATGGTAATGTAAAATGACCACAAATTAGTCTGTACACTGTCTGAAGCAGAACAAGGTATATGTTCCTAAAAGATTGCACACAACTCTGAAGAATTACATAAGAAATAGGAGCAGGAGTAGGCCATTCGGCCCTTTGAGCTGGCTCTGCCATTCAATAAGATCATGGCTGATCCTCTACCTCAACTCCACCTTCCTGCACTATCCCCATATCACTTGATTTCATTAGTGTCCAAAAATCTATCGATCTCTGTCTTGAATATACTTATCGACTGAGCATTCACAGCCCTCTGGGGTAGAGAATTCCAAAGATTCACAACCCTCTGAGTGAAGAAATTTATCCTCATCTCAGTCCTAAATGGCCGACCCCTTATTCTGAGACTGTGACCCCTGGTTCTAGACTCTCCAACCAGGGGAAACATCCTCCCAGCATCTACCCTGTCAAGCCCTTTAAGAATTTTATATGTTTCAATGAGATCCCCTCTCATTCTTCTAAAATAAAGGAAAATCCCAAGGTGTTTTATAAGTATATTAAGGGCAAGAGGATAACCAGGGAAAGAGTAGCGCTCATTAGGGACCAAAGTGGCAATCTGTGTGTAGAGCCGGAAGATGTAGGTGAGGTTTTAAATGAATATTTTGCATCTGTGTTCACTATGGAGAAAGACGATGTAGGCATAGAAATCAGGCAGGGGGATTGTGATATACTTGAACAAATTAGTATTGAGAGGGAGGAGGTACTAGCGGTTCTGGCGGGCTTAAAAGTGGATAAATCCTCAGGCCCAGACGAGATGTATCCCAGGCTGCTGTGTGAGGCAAGGGAGGAGATTGCAGGGGCTCTGACACAAATTTTCAGAACCTTTCTGGCCACAGGGGAGGTGCCAGAGGACTGGAGAACAGCTAACGTAGTACCATTATTCAAGAAGGGTAGTAGGGATAAACCAGGGAATTACAGGCCAGTGAGCCTAACATCAGTGGTAGGGAAATTATTGGAAAAAATTCTGAGGGACAGAATTAGTCTCCACTTGGAGAGGCAAGGATTAATCAAGGATAGTCAGCATGGCTTTGTCAGGGGGAGATCATGTCTAACCAATTTGATTGAATTTTTCGAGGGGGTGACGAGGTGTGTGGATGAGAGTAGTGCAGTTGACGTAATCTACATGGACTTCAGTAAGGCTTTTGACAAAGTCCCACATGGGAGACTGGTCAAGAAGGTAAGAGCCCATGGGATCCAGGGCAATTTGGCACATTGGATCCAAAATTGGCTTAGTGGCAGGAGGCAGAGGGTGATGGTCGAAGGTTGTTTTTGTGACTGGAAGCCTGTGTCCAGTGGTGTACCGCAGGGATCGGTGCTGGGTCCTTTGCTGTTTGTAGTGTACATTAATGATTTAGATATGAATGTAGGAGGTATGATCAGTAAGTTCGCAGATGACACAAAAATTGGTGGGGTGGTAAATAGCGAGGAGGGAAGCCTCAGGCTACAGGACGATATAGACGGGTTGGTTAGATGGGCAGAACAGTGGCAAATGGAATTTAACCCTGAAAAGTGTGAGGTGATGCATTTTGGGAGGACTAACAAGGCAAGGGAATACACAATGAATGGTAGGACCCTAGGAAGGACAGAGGATCAGAGGGACCTTGGTGAGCATGTACATAGATCCCTGAAGGCAGCAGGACAGGTAGATAAGGTGGTTCAAAAGGCATGTGGGGTACTTGCCTTCATTAGTCGAGGCATAGAATATAAGAGCAGGGAGGTTATGATGGAGCTGTACAAAACGCTAGTTAGGCCACAGCTGGAATGCTGTGTGCAGTTCTGGTCGCCACACTATAGGAAGGATGTGATTGCATTGGAGAGGGTGC
Organism: Squalus acanthias; assembly: GCA_030390025.1. Classification (NCBI taxonomy): domain Eukaryota; kingdom Metazoa; phylum Chordata; class Chondrichthyes; order Squaliformes; family Squalidae; genus Squalus; species Squalus acanthias. The sequence goes on from CM059430.1 coordinate 22,717,814, forward strand.
AGAGGAGATTCACCAGGATGTTACCTGGACTGGAGCGCTTCAGCTATGAAGAGAGACTGGACAGGCTGGGGTTGTTTTCCTTAGAGCAGAGAAGGCTGAGGGGGGACCTGATTGAGGTGTACAAAATTATGAGGGGCATAGATAGGGTAGATAGAAAGGAACTTTTCCCCTTAGTAGAGGGGTCAATAACCAGGGGGCATAGTTTCAAGGTAAGGGGCAGAAGGTTTAGAGGAGATTTGAGGAAAAACTTTTTCACCCAGAGGGTGGTTGGAATCTGGAACTCACTGCCTGAAAGGGTGGTAGAGGCAGGAACCCTCACAACATTCAAGAAGCATTTAGATGAGCACTTGAAACGCCATAGCATACAAGGCTACGGACCAAGTGCTGGAAAATGGGATTAGAATAGACAGGGCTTGATGTCCGGCGCGGACACGATGGGCCTCTTTCTGTGCTGTATAACTCTATGACTACAGGCCTAGTCTACTCAATCTCTCCTCATAGGACAATCCTGTAATCCCAGAAATCATTCTAGTGAGCCTTCGTTGCACTCTCTCTAAGGCAAGTTTGTCTTTCCTTAGGTAAGGAGACCAAAACTGTATACAGTACTCCAAGTGTGGTCTCACCAAGACCCTATATAATTATAGTAAGACTTCCTTACTCTTATACTCCAATCCCTTTGTAATTTGGCTCTTTCTCTTTTTTCCTTGACTGCCTAAGGAATGCAGAACCAATCCTGCTTTGCAGCACGATCATTCACAATATATGGCCACTTGGGTGAGGAACTGGAGGGTTACAGATGACTGTGGGACTTACCCCAGTATGTGCCAACACCGGGAAAACTGGTCCTAGGTTCAATCCCTGTATGGTGCTGAGAGCTGTAGTGGGGCACTGCTGTTGGCCTGACTGTCCTCAGAATATGGAGGAGGGGGAAACAGGTCAGGGTTCCTGTTCATCAATGATGTTGACTACTGGTGCTGGCAAAGGAAAATGGAGACTAAAGGGAAGATGCTAAGGTGATTATATTTTTCCGAATCTGAACAAAATGGATTAAATAAAGTCACTATCCAGTATAGTAATGAGGCACACAGGAGGTATGAGGTGGATGTTGGGTGAGGGCATGACCAGGTTTAGATGTGACGCGTCAATGACTGAACATACTACCAAAACTTTGTCCAGGCTCACAAATCAATACCCTATTTAGGATGAGGTACTGGAGGGGCACCAGTGCTTTGGGATCAGTACCCCAGCAGGATCAGCATCTTCAGGAGATCAGGGAAGGAAAGTGGTGTGGGGGGGGGGGGAAGGCACAAACAATGCAAAATCAGTCAAGCATTTCTGAGGCTGAACTTTAATCTCTATTTGCAATCTTTTACCAACATATACTATGTCAGACAAAAGGTCATCGACCTGAAACGTCAACTGTTTCTCTCTCTACAATGCTACTTGACCTGCTGAGTATTTCCAGCATGTTTTGTTTCTATTTCAGATTTCTAGCATCCGCAGTATTTTGCCTTTATGTACTATGTCGGGCTCATTACCAGAGGTTCAGTACCTTGTTCCTCCTTGTAATTGTGGTAGAATTGAATAAATTCAATTAACATCTGGTTAGTAACAGCAGCAGTGAGTGAAGATGGTGGGATTGAACTCACACAGAGTGATGTTAGTAACAAATGCATTCATATGAAATTTATGCTATTTAACATTTTATTTTAAATAGGGTATGGATTGCTCCCCCGATGAGCTAACGGGTAAACATACTAGCTGATGGAATACCAGCTCAGACAGACCAGAGGATCCCAGGTTTGATTCCTGATTAGTTGACCAATTTCACTGGTACAGCTATGTGAGGTGCTAAAATCGGCTTTGACGTCTCTTTTGAGCTGGGGAGTGGGGGGTGGGGCGGGGGGGTGAGTCAGGGCTCCCACTCCTGATTGCTGTCTCGTGACCCCTGCTGAAGACTGCATTAGTGTGGATGTTGCAGGAGGGGATCAAACAAGATTGGACTTATCAGTGATGCCTCCTATGGTGAAATAGCATGCTGACATGCATTACCTAAGCTCACAGTTGAAGAATGGTCACTTGAGTGAGATCCCAGAGGACTTCTGCTGCCCCAGGAGCCTTACTCCAGAAAAGGTCAGCTGCTTCAGGAGAGATGCAAAGAAAACTAGCAAAAAAGAAATTAAAAGAAAATTCTTGGCAAAAAAAATTTACTTCTCAGAAACTTACAAACTCCCAATCTTTGTAATACTGGATAACTTGCAGATCATTATTGCAAATCCTGTGACAAGCATGGAGAATTATCAACCGTTAGTTCTATTATACTTAAAGCCTTGCTGGTGAAATACTGCAGAGCTCATTACTAGATGAAAGAGGATTCCAAATATGAAGCTGTAAATGCTTTGCCAGCACAATCTCTGCCACTTACCACATCCATCAGTGCAGTGCCCAATAGCGAGAATAATGCCCAATTTACTGCTTATGTCAAGACCATTCTGTGACAACAGCGCCACGAGCTTGGGTACGATTAAGTATTCTGACAAGCGTGAAGCCACAGAAGCTGTCAAAAAATAACTGTGTCAGACATCATTTTTTCCCTGTAAAAAACATTTCCTTCGGGTAATAATAAGGATGCAATGTGACTTTTGGAATCATAAACAAAATGGTGCAACAAAAATTATGGTTGCGTTTTTCTTTAAATGGAAAAAAAAGTGTAAATAAAATGGAGAATGTCCAACATTACAGGGGGTTTTGGACCAGCGCACTGTGCTCTTTAGCGGTGGGTTCCATGATTCTCCACACAGCAAAATCCTAATCTCGGCTGCAGACTGAGATGATCAAACACCTCAAACAATGATAAATGGATTAATACAGTTTCTAGAATGTTAATAAGCCCTACAGAGCATACTTTCCCAGCTTGATTCCCGGTCTATGTTGAGTTAGCCGATGTCAGCCAGTTGGGGCACTGTAATAGGCTTCAGCATCCCTGGGCTAGGGAAGACAGAACCAGCCACATTTCACACTCCTGATTGCTATTCAATAACCCTGCTGGATAGTGGATGTTGTGTCAGGACAGGATGGGGTTTGCCTGTAACGGTCATACAGTTCAATAGCTGCCAACACTCACTCTCTAGGCTCACACCTGAAGATAGGCGACACCTATCTGGTGCAGAGCAGAATTGGTTCTTCACTGTTGGAGGAAACAATACCCTTACTATATTGAGCTTCTGGCATGTATGCTCTGTAGTAACAATCTAGGAACTGCGTTAATTCATCTAGCCATTTTTTGAAGTGGCAAGCTGTTACCAGTGGAACCATACCCAAGCACAAATCACTGAATTCAAGGGTAGGAAAATAAGTCAAATTTTTATAATATAGTTTCACGTTGCCAATCAACCATAGCATCTCCTGCTCATCTTTGAGCAAAACTTTTGTATGTTGCGACACAGAGGGCTCCAATTTTCAGGGTACACAGTAATCTACCAACATCTAAAAACCCAAATCATTAACCGGTCTTCTTAGTGTCAGTTTGGTTCAGTTGGTAGAACTCGCCTTAAATTGATACAGTTCAAGCCCCATTGCAGGATTTGAGCACATAAGTTAGACTGACACTTCAGTGCAGTACTGAGAGAGTTTTGTATTGTTAGAGCTGCCTGACAACTGATGCCCTGTCTGCCCGTTCAGGTGGATATGAAAGATCCCATGGCACTATTCAAAGAAGAGGAAGAAGCTGGCCTGGCCAACACCCTTTCCTCAATCATAAACAGATTATTTAGTCATTCGTCTCATTTGCTGTTTGTGAAATAAAAACAGAAAATGCTGGAGATACTCAGCAGGTCAGGCAGCATCTGTGAAGAGAGAAACAGAGTTAACGTTTCAGGTCAATGACCTTTCGTTAGAACTGGTTGTGAAGCCTTTTTACGTGCAATTTGACTGCATTTCAAAAAGTAATTGGCTTGTTGTGAAGAGCTTTGGGACTTGATGAGGTGTAAATTCTTTCTATTTTAAGATTTCAAGCATTTTCTGTTTTATTGGTGAATATATATATACTTTCCTCCTCAAATTTTCTCTTCCTCTGTCAGTGCCGAATTATATTGAGTTACGAGTTCATTGACACTGGATGCCCTTCTGTACCTTGACACGGTGGACATTATTCATGTTTGACCTCAGACCGGGCTACTTCGAATCAAAAATTGGTTAGAAGGAAAAGAGAGAGTAAGAATTAAGGGCAGCTTTTCAGAGAGATTGGAAGTGGATAACGGTTCAGTTCTGGGGCCAGTTCTGTTAAAAAAGAAAGACTTACATTTCAAAAGCACCTTTCACAACCTCAGGACATCCCAAACGCTCTACAGCCAATGTAGTAATTTTGAAGTGTTGTAATGTAGGAAATGCGGCAGTCAATTTGCGTAGAACAGCAAGCTCCCACAAACCAAACAGCAATGTGATAATGACCAGATAATCTGTTTTAGTGATGTTGATTGAGAGATAAATATTGGCCCCAGGACACACTCCCCTGCTCCCATGAATAGTATTGAGAGGTCGCACAACACCAGGTTATAGTCGCCAAGAAGATCGCGCATATCGACACTATAACCTGGTGTTGTGCGACCTCTCAATTTTGTCCACCCCAGTCCAACACCGGCATCTCCGCATCATGACCCCCATGAATAGTGCCATGGGATCTTTTACATCCACCTAAGAGAGCAGAAGGGGGTCTCGGTTTAACATCTCATCTGAAAGACGGCACCTTCGACAGTGCAGCACTCCCTCAGTACTACACTGGAGCGTCAGCCTAGATTTTTATGCTCAAGTCTCTGGCATGGGACTTGAACCCCCAACCTTCTGACTCAGAGGCGAGAGTGCTACCAACTGAGCCACAGCTGACACCTGTATATATGATTTGGATAGAGGGAGTGGTGTCAAAATTTGCAGATGATACCAAAGTAGAAGGTATAGTTAAAGCTACAAAAGGGTATTGAAAAACGGGGGAAATGGGCTAATAAATGCAGATGGAATTCATGTCAATAAGTGTGGTGATGCATTTTGTAAAAAAAATAATAGCAGTAATGATACTCTGAGTAGAAGTAGGCTGGGAGTGCTGTGGAAGAGTAGAGGGATTTGGGGGGAGCGGGGGATACAGGTTCACAAGGCATTAAAGGCAACACCTCAGGGTGATCAAGCTGCAAAAAGAGCTACTGGGATTGTAGGTTTTAGCACAGAGTAACGATGAGCTATATAAAACCACAAAACTTCAGGTAGAGTTCTGTGGGCAGGATTGGGTCCCACACTACAGGAAGGATATTGAAGCTTTAGAGAGGTACAATGCAGATTCATTTGGATGCTGCCTGATATGAAAGAATACAAATATGAAGAAGACTTGAAAAAAATGGGGCTTTTTTGTTAGAACTGCAGTTATTCGGGCGGTATGATAGCAAGTGTTTAAAATTATGAAAGGATGGAACAGGGCAGATAGAAGCAGACGGTTTCCAGTAGTTGAGGTACCTAAAACAAGGGTCCACAGATACAAGATTAAATGTAAGAGAGCAAGTGAAACTTCTTTACACAGAGAGTCGTGAGGCTGTGGAATTCACATCCTGGGTTAGTGGTTGAGGCAGAAACTAATTCAAGATTAGATTGGATAGGTGGATGAAGGAAAAGGGGTTGAATGGATTTGTGAACAGGGTGAGTAATTGTGATTATTTGCTCGCATGGCGGGTAAACACTGGCATAGACTGGTTGGGCCGAATGGCCTGTTTCCGTTTTGTAACTTCTATGTATTTCATCATGGAGAACATCACGGGTAAGCCCGATCCTGATCACTCTCTCTCCCTCATACATACACACATATTCCAGGAGTCAGTGATACCTGCTGATTCTCCACCCCCCACACACCAAACAGGTTGAGACTTTCAGTTCTGCATGGCTCAGTCACTCGCTTCCTTTACCAACAGAGCCACTGGGGAGCTACATTTTCCTACATTGGAACTGAATGCCACTTTAGACCTTAGAGGTTCAAACTACTGATTTACTTACAATTTTCTGAAATGCAGGAATCCAGTGTCTTTGTCACAGCTACTGCCAGCTCTGTGCTGGAATGATGTCTTACAGATTCGTCTGCCAACCTCACAAGAGCCTGAGCAAGAGCATCCAGGCCACCGACTTTACAAAAGTAGTCCTGTACGTATGCTTAAGGGAAAGTAAAAGAAACAATAAGTGCAGTTGCAGTATAGTAATTCTGGAGGGTAATATTGGAACTCATTAAGGTGACTGATGTCAGTGTTGAGGAAAAGAACACTTTCTACTTTTCATACCCCGTCTCAGGAGCAAAGCAGTTTCAGGTCAGCTATGGCATGTGTCTGATGCACATTCAAAATTGTTTACTTTATCCAGGAAGCTCTCTCGGGTCAGGTACAGCACAGATTAGATGGAGTAAAGTTCTCTGTACGCCGTCCCATCAAGCACTCCCAGGTCAGGTACGGTATTGGTTGGTCACAAGGAAAAACCTTTCTACTCTGTCCCAACAACATTCTTTTAGAGGAAATAGAGTCCATGGGGATTGCGTCAAGATCTTAATGTAATAAGCTGCATCTCTTTCTCTCAGTCATGTCTTGCTGTTTTCTGCATTAGAGCTTAAAGATGGAGACAGTGTGGGAACAGGAGTCCCTCTTCTCTTCTTGTGACATCACAAAACTCTACTAAGTGACTTTACAGCTGAAAATCTACCCATTATGCATTGAGGCCACTCATGAGGTCTATGGGCAGGACCTCATGACATTACAGGAGGAAAAGTTCTATTGGAAATGTCTGCTCAATAGGGCAACAAAGAGTCACTGAGAGGTCCCCCTTTAAACTCACCCTTAAAAGTGCAGCCTTCACAGCATAACATTTCAATTCCAGTTATCTTTACAAGCCGTCTGAGTGAGGCTGGAAGCAGTGCTGAATTACGAGCAGCTTTGTACCATTGACTCAAGATGGCATAAACTCACTTCAGCCACCTCGCCTGTGAGATTTCAAATTGCTACACTCTTATAGCAGGTCCTGGATCAAATCACATGCCCACTGCCACAGAGATGTGTTCATGGTGGCTGTAACTTAAGGGGGAAGGTAGGCTGAAATATATTTAATAATATATTTGGTACTCGGATTGCACTAAAGTTGTGCAGTTAAGATGCCTCATCAAGGTTACTAGCGAACTAATTTTCGAATAGCCTCTTTGAGAAATTTCCTTTGTTAACACTCTGCGAGTACCTGGTTCTGAGATGTTAGGCAGAGCAAATTGGAGCAGAGACCCATTATAAGAACATAAGAATTAGGAGCAGGAGTAGGCCGTACGGCTCCTCGGGCCTGCTCCGCCATTCAATAATATCATAGCTGATCATCAACCTCAACTCCACTTTCCCACCCGATCTCCATATGCATTGATTCCCCTAGAGTCCAAAAATCTATCGATCTCAGCCTTGAATATACTCAATGACTCAGCATTCACAGCCCTCTGGGGCAGAGAATTCCAAAGATTCACAACCCGCTGAGTGAGGGTACCGCAGGGATCGGTGCTAGGACCCCAGCTATTCACAATATATATAAATGATCTAGACGAGGGAACTAGATGTAATATCTCCAAGTTTGCAGACGACACAAAGCTGGGTGGGCGAGTGTGCTGTGAGGAGGATGCAGAGAAACTCCAGTATGATTTGGACAGGTTGGGTGATTGGGCAGATGCATGGCAAATGCAGTATAATGTGGATAAATGCGAGGTTATCCACTTCGGTGGCAAAAACAGGAAGACAGATTATTATCTGAACGGCAATAGATTGAGAAAAGGGGAAGTGCAACGAGACCTGGGTGTCCTTGTGCACCAGTCGCTGAAGGCAAGCATGCAAATGCAGCAGGCGGTTAAGAAGGCAAATGGTATGTTGGCCTTCATAGCGAGAGGATTCGAGTACAGGAGCAAGGATGTCTTGCTGCAGTTGTACAGGGCCTTGGTGAGACCACACCTTGAGTATTGTGTGCAGTTTTGGTCACCTTATCTGAGGAAGGATGTTCTTGCCATGGAGTGCAGCGAAGATTCACCAGACTGATACCTGGGATGGCAGGAATGACGTATGAGGAGAGATTGGGTCGATTAGGCTTATATTCGCTAGAGTTTAGAAGAATGAGAGGGGATCTCATTGAAACTTATAAAATTCTAACAGGACTAGACAGACTAGATGCGGGAAGGATGTTCCCGATGGCGGGGGAGTCCAGAACTAGGGGTCACAGTCTAAGGATAAGGGGTAAGCCATTTAGGACTGAGATGAGGAGGAATTTCTTCACCCAGAGAGTGGTGAACCTGTGGAATTCTCTACCACACAAGGCAGTTGAGGCCAATTCATTAAATATATTCAAGAAGGAGTTAGATATATTTCTTAAGGCTAAAGGGATCAAGGGATATGGGGAGAAAGCAGGGACAGGGTACTGAATTTGGATGATCAGCCATGATCTCATTAAATGGCGGAACAGGCTCGAGGGGCCGAATGGCCTACTCCTGCTCCTATCTTCTATGAAGAAATTACTCCTCATCTCAGTCTTAAATGGCCTACCCCTTATCCTGAGACTATGCCCCCTAGTTCTAGACACTCCAGCCACGGGAAACAACCTCTCAGCATCTAACCTGTCAATCCCCTTCAGAATCTTGTATGTTTCAATGAGATCACCTCTCATTCTTCTAAATTCCAGAGTATAGGCCCACTCTACACAATCTCTCATCATAGGACAGCCCTCTCATCCCAGGAATCAATCTAGTGAACCTTCGTTGCACTGCCTTACTGCCCACTCAGTCTATCTATATCCCTTTGCAGACTCTTTGGGCTGGGTTTTCTCAAAGGAGACGTGCTGGAGGTGGGACTTCTGGTTTCCGGGTTTCAGTCCCGCCCCCAGCGACGTCTGACCTACCCACGCTATTTTCCTTTGATTGGCCTTGTTAAGCCCGCCCTGCGGGCTTACCGGCCAATTAAGGGAAAGCCGGTGACTGATGACGTCAGCTTTGAGAAGCTGTCAAACACTGACAATCTCTGTTCTAAGGTGAGCCCTTGCACACTGGCTCACCAAGACCTCTCTCCTCAGCAGAAAGAAGATGGCTGCTGCATCTGAGAATGCAGCAGCCATTCTGTCATCTTTGCCGTTGAGATGAGGCACCTCCGGATCCTCAAAGGTTGAAGCCTGCAGAAAGAAGCAAAGGTAAGGAAACTTTTTCCAACACTTTACACTCACCTCTCATACTTACCTATCCACCCTTGCACCCATCACTCACCTCTACAGCTGACATTTCGACCCCTCTCACCCCCGCAGACCCACTGCTTGCCTCGCTGACCCTGGCGAGGTTCGCAGCCGTCGGGAAGCCCGCAATTACAGGCGTGGAATGGGGAAAAGCCTCAAAACTACCTGTTAACAGGCAGTTAATTGGCTCTAATCCCCTTCCCGCCTCGAGGAGACGGGTCCCTGCGCGATTCGGGGACCCGCCTCCTGGGAAGATGGCATAGAGGCGGGTTGGGAGCGGGGTCGGTACCCACTCCCAGTTTCTGCCATTTTCCCGGCAGTCCCGCCTCCATATCCGCCTCCCCAGGGCTGGGAAAATTCTTCCCTTTGTGTTCTCCTCACAGCTTACTGTCTCACCTAGCTTTGTATCATCAGCAAACTTGGATACATTACACTCGGTCCCTTCATCTAAGTCATTAATATAGATTGTAAATATGCCGGGACTCCACCCACTTTGCGCTTGGCATGCATTTTCTGAAGTATCCACCAGACAAGAGTGACATCAAAACACCTTTCGTGTTATTTTCCTGAAATTCTGCCTTGCAGACACCCAAAAGGCAAAGATGCAGAGACAGTGGGCCTTCGAGGCTGCGACCAGCTATTTCAGATTAGAGGATTTGAAAAGGGTCTGCCAGCAACCACGTCAGACCTGTAACAAGGCCAGAAGGCTTCGTGTCTGGTGAGAATTTGCACTGTTGCAGGCGGTAGCACACAAGTTCTATCCCCCACCATGGGCCGCCCAGCCATTCATGGGGCATTTCTGGGTGAAGACCTGGCCACACAAATGAGCTGAACTCAGAAATTTATGAAGCTGAATTCTAATTGATTGGGGCGATGCAGGTTGGGGGAAAGCAACATTGGCCCCTCTGTCTCTTTACATATTATATCACATTATACATATGCAGATAACCATCTCATACAGCCAGATACTTACAGTTGTTAGCAACTGTGAGCCCAATAAATGCACAAATGGGCCGGATTACTTCTTGCCTGATACATTTCTGCAGGCAGTCTTTTGCAAATGGAAAGGCTGCTGTGCACAGTCTCTGGTTCTCATCTGTAACAGTTACACACAGATCAGTGCACGTGACACCATAGAAACACAAGTCAATTTAACAATATTCAAATCCCCTTTTTTAAGCCAGTTTTCTCCCCTCCCCCTCTCCTGAAGATGATGGCTCACGCGATGGTACAGTTTCACCGGCATTGAGTGCCCTCTGGTGCCTTTTCCATGTAGTTATTCTTTGTCAGCCTAGACACTGAGCGATGGCAGGGTATTCAACTGTAACGGACATCTTAGCTGAGCTGATTCTGTCCTCAACCTATGAACGGACAGGCACTTTTTCTGGGAGGATTTACTAGATAACAATTGGCAGTGGGAACCTCGATTGATTTTTTCTCTCTCTCCCTAGCTGAGGGGTATTGAGGCTTTACTGCTATCCCAAGTCAGAGCAACTAACTCAAATGGTTTCTTATTTTAATCCTTCCTGCCATGGTTTGTTCAAACAAGCAGCAGGCAATCGCTTTGCAGATTTATTCAGAAGTACAATTGTCAGTGCTTTTCTCAAAGGCCTTGGTGCAGAAAATTCTCCCTATATAAAGTAAAAACATTATATAGTTAACTGCAATGAACACCTCCTACTTCAAGAGCAAATCATTCGAGCAGTTTCAATAAAATTAAAGCATGCTGCCCCTCGGCTCAGTGAGTAAATGCACCACGAGGCATAGCTGTACTATGCAGACAAAGGCCCAAGTTTGAAACCCGGTCTGTGCTGAGTTAGCTGATCACAGCCAGGGTGCTACCATTGTCCTCAGCATCCCTGAGCTACAGAGGGGAAAAAATAAACCAGGGTTGTTGCTGCTGAACTTTATCCAATGACTGCCAACTGGAAATGCACATTTTGTCAGCTTAGATTTGGCTGTGATTTTCCTCCGTCAAATAATCTGCCAATAATCACTGGCTAGACACACACATGAATGACCACACTTAGGCAATGTACCCGCGAGCAGGGCTGGTGAGTCTGGAACCAGAAATGTGTGAAGAATTACGAATGGCACAATGATCTTCATGAAAAGATAGTAATGCAGCAATTAAAATAAACATAGTTCCCCTTTTAATCATTATATAAATATTCTAGAGAAAAATCTTCAATATAACAAAGCCACAAGCACATCTGAAAGAGGCAAAAATTAAATACCATTTTGTGGATTGTTGACACAAGCACAGAGAGTACTCCCAATGGATGACCACAACTCGTAGTACTGACCAATGTTTTCATGTATTGATAGTTTGTCCGACATTGGAAAACTAGTTCTGGTGAAAAGTAAAAAGAAAATCAAAACGTAAACCTACACTGAAGAAACTGTTAAGGCTTTTCCTGTCTCTTGAAGTGACACTGTGGGTAATTCTCGCCTTCACTAATTGGGTGGTAAACTGATGGAGTGGATCGCCCACCTATTATACAACCCGATTTTCACTGCCATGGAAATGAAAATTCACCGGGTGAAATGGGCTGACACATGGCAAATCCAATTTAATGCAGATAAGTGTGAAGTGATGCACTTTGGGAGGAACAACATGGAGAGGCAGTATAGTCTAAATGGTACTATTTTGAGGAGGGTCAAAGAGCAGAGGGACCTTGGGGTGCATATTTACAAATCTTTGAAGGAGGCAGTGCAAGTTGAAAAGGCAGATAAGAAAATGTGTGGGATACTTGGCTTTGTAAACAGGGGCACTGAATACAAATACGAGGAAGTTATGCTAAACCTTTACAAATCACTGGTTAGGCCTCAGCTGGAGTACTGTGTACAATTCTGGGCACCACTCTTTAGGAAGGATGTCAAGGCCTCGGCGAGGGTGCAGAGGAGGTTTACCCGGATGCTACCAGTGATGAAGGACTTCAGTTGTGTGCAGAGATTGGATAAACTGGGATTGTCCTCTCTTAGAGCAGAGAGGTTAAGGGGAGACCTAGAGCAAGTAGGGAGAAATTGTTTCCTCGGCAAGTGGGTCGGTAACCAGAGGTCATAGATTTTTAAAAATTGGCAAAAGAACTAGAGGGGAAATGAGGAGAAACTTTTTCACAGAGGGCTGATTCCATAGGAACTTTCAAAATACAATTGGACATATACCTGAAGAGGACTAATTTGCAGGGTAATGGGGAAAAAGCTGGGGTGTGGGACTAAATTGGACAGCTCTTTCAAAGAGCCATCACAAGCACGACAAGCCTCCTTCTGTGCTGTCAGATTCTATACTTTCTAATGTTGTTATGAAATAAGTGGCCTTGCATATAATGCGGAGAAATTCAAGTCATGCATAAATTAACATTATAAGGCAATCATGGAGTTCTGAAGGCATATAAATGCTAAATGCAAAATAAGCAGTATAGTTCATTGTTTCATGGGTACGATCTCAATGTGTTGACATAGTATTCCTTAATTCATATATATCATTAAGGTTACAGTGAGTTTATCTAGTGAGTAGCTGAGCCACGAAGACTTGGGAGTTGCCGAGTTTAGTCCCTGGTCTGTCCTATGTTACAAAAGCAAAATACTGTGGATGCTGGAAATCTGAAATAAAAACAGAAAATGCTGGAAATAAACAGCAGGTGAGGCTGCATCTGTGGAGAGAGAAACAGAGTTAACGTTTCAGGTCGATGACCTTTCGTCAGAACTGGAAAAAGTTAGAGATGTAAGAGATGTTAGTTGATCTCAGTACAGGCAAGTGACAGGGGTACTACAATGATCTTAACACCCCTTATTTACGGAAATGGAAAATTCTCCAGGGCTCCTGCTTTTGATCCTTATCCGATGATCCCTGAGCATGTGCATGACAAGCGAATATAGTGTATGGCTCTGTTATGATGGCCCCTCTAGATGATCAGCCTGCTGGTACTTTCTATCAGGGCTCACATATGAATTATAGCCATTTGGGCCAGATACTAGAGAGAGATCAGTACCTGTGGAGCCAAACCCCATTAAGGAGTCAACACTTTCAGGAGAGAAAATTCACCGTAGAGATTTGCAATCTTTTGCGCCAAATTTTCACCACCATGGTTCCAATATCATAAGAAACTCAAGATAGGATGAAAGCAGCAGCTGAAGCATTCTATTTCTCAATGGGCATAAAATTGCAGGCAGTGGACACGGAATTTTCTGATGCATGTGTGAGGGCTTGTAAAACCTATCTTAGTGAGTGTTGGTGGGATATTTGACTGTGAGGGACACTACAGCTGAACCTGGCCCGGTCCTCACCCAGCGTCTATATATACAAACCTACCAGTAGGTCGTCACTGGATAGCGGTATTTACCACTTTCCAGGCTGATTTTCTCCCTACGTAACCTGGAATGCCAATCATAATGATCTTACAGCCACTCAGCTGAGACCAGATAACAGCACAGGTGGGGGACTGAATTTGGGACATGCATTAGTTACATACCGTGTTAAAAATACTAAGTAATTGGGTACCTATCTCTCTGCAGATTTATGCTGCTAGCACTTTCGAGCTTCACGTATGCAGTATCTGAAATAGTAGCTCAGATTTCACTTCGAGCAATCTCGCTATATAATATCCTTCTACGAATGAGTGACTAATAGCTTTCACTTATTTATGTCACAAAGGCATTGTACAATCAAACAAGCAACCTGATATTTGAATACTTGACTGATGCCGTTAACAAAAAAAATCAAATTAGGGTACAATTAGAAACAAATAGGTGAAGAAGTGAGTTACAGACCAGTTACTCAATCCTGATGATCAGGTGACAAGTTATAAATGGCCAAGAATAAAGCTGACCATAGATATAAAAACAAAGCATTTTATTTCCTGTTAACAATCATATTTGACAAAGGGTCCATATCCGAAACACTAACTAACTTTCTCCCTCCACAGATGCTGCCTGGCTTGCTGAGAGTTTTCAGCATTTTGTTTTTGTTTCAAATATAAGTTATCACTTCAGTATGAGTTAAGTGGTACATGTGAATATAGGCTCGACAGGGTAGATGCTGAGAGGCTGTTTCCCCTGGCTGGAGAGTCTAGAACTAAGGGTCACAGTCTCAGGATAAGGGGTAGGCCATTTAAGACTGAGGTGAGGAGAAATCTCTTCACTCAGAGGGTTGTGAATCTTTGGAATTCTCTACCCCAGAGGGCTGTGGATGCTCAGTCGTTGAGTATATTCAAGGCTGAGATCGATAGATTTTTGGACTCTAGGGGAATCAGGGGATATGGAGATCGGACGGGAAAGTGGAGTTGAGGTAGAAGATCAGCCATGATCTTATTGAATGGCGGAGCAGGCTCGAGGGACCGTATGGCCTACTCCTGCTCCTAATTCTTATGTTCTTATGTTTAATCCAAGTGAAATCAGAACTTCAGGAACCTATTGCTCCCTTTTGTTATTTCTGAATATCTTTAGTAGGTAGTTTTTTAAAATTTTAAAGATAAATAAAAAAGCAATTAAAGTTCTTCAAATAACTTTTTGGTAAATGCCCCAGCCTGTGTGGTACTGAGCCACATAGACCTGAAAGTTTCAGGTTTGATTTCTAGTCTGTGCTAAGTTAGCTGACCTCAACCAGGGCACCAGTCAAGGTGCTACAAACGGCTTCAGAGTCCCTGTGCTAGAAAGGGGAAATCACCCGGGATTTCCCACTTCTGATCACTCTGCGGATAGGTGGACATTGTGTGAGGAAGGATATGGTGCTTCTATGATGGCCTACCAACACTCACAGTCTGTTCTCAAGCATTTATGTGCGATACTAAAGAACGACTGTTGTCTGTGGAACCGTTTCCCTGTATCCCAGCATGTTTCAGTGCTTTCAGGCAAAGAGGAAAGTAGAAAATTAGCTCCACGAAAATAATGTGGCTGCTGGCCCACCAGGTTCAACCCCCATTCATGAAGCTACCTTGAGGCCGGCCGGGTCAGCCTCTGGCCGCCTGTTGTTGCGCCGAACTTTATCTGCTATTTTACCTGTTGATTTTAAGTGGGTTAACTCTTCGGTTAAAATAGCAGTCAAAGGAAATTGTTATGAACACATTAAGCCTTCATACCATAATATTGCACAGTATAATTTACAAGCTCATATCTTTCTTTCCCTTCATTCTCCAGAAACACATCTAGTTGCCCATGTAATTTATTCCATAACTCTATTACTCTTTGCATGCAAAGGATCTTCCTGACTTCCTTTCTTATGAATTTTAAACTTAACTCCCATGGCGTTTCAACAAATTGCCTGCATCAAATTTGTTAATTCCCTTCATAATCTTGAATGGACCAAAGATTCAGTTTCATGGTATAAATCCCAAAATATTTCAGACTATTAACTGTGTGAATAACATGAGAAAAATGTCTATGCAGAATTTTCTAATTACCTGAACAAATTCAGAAGAATATCGATACATCCAGTCGTCCTCACCAATGCTTGTCCAATCTCTGTAAAAATGCCCATAAAAGTGTTACTTTTGTTTAGTTTTCATTTTAACTGAGTGGCGTCAGTGCTGGAGAGATGAACATTTCTGTACTTTGTTCAGCCCGTGTCAGCATCAAATGCTCCTGGCATGGCCAAACACAGAGTAAAAGCCCCTTCTAAACTGCTCCTGTAAGGTACCTGAACTTCAACGTCAGAAAAGCAGCCACTAATGTGCTCATATGACTTTTCCACACCAGAAATCTTTATGGCTTTTTTGTTAAGAATGACAATTGAGGGTATAGAATCATACAGCACAGAAGGAGGCCATTCGGCCCATTGTGCCGGTGAAAGAGCTATCCAATTAGACCTCTTTGAAAGAGCTATCCAATTACACCCACTCCCTTGCTTTTTTCCCCATAGCCCTGCAATTTTTTCCCCTTCAACGCTGAGCTCCTCCTACTCCTTCTCAATTAGGCCATCAGTAACCCAATCAATTTTACTCTCAAGAGGTTAGAAGACCTACCCCTCCCTGCCCCTTCTGCCTTTGGATTCCACTCAAGTGGATCCTGAAGAGTTGAGTTGGTACCATGTTGGCCCAAAGCCCTAGATGGGATGGCCAGTCATCAATTGGGAAGCTGAAATCCAGGCCGACCGATGCCAGAGAGACTTTCGTCCCATTCCGAGGATCTGACGTAGAATTAAAGTCACCGTACTTCGATCGTTTTGATACCCACACTACCAAGCACGTTTGCCCTCAATTAAAAACCCAATCCTAATCTTCGAAACACTGGTACAAAAGATCCAAGATCCATGAAAAAGAGTTAATGCAAAAATTTTTGTTCAAAATATTGGCACAATAGTTTGATTATTGTTTTTAAACACAAATCCAATTTCCTGCCAGACTATTCATAATTCACAGTAAGCGTTCCTTCTCAAAAGGCAGCTGAATTTTTTTTACACAAATAATTACTTAAAAAAGCACATGTACCATAAACTTTTGATATTCTTGGCAGTTTTATGTTGTTGAGCCACATTAGGAAATAGGTTCTGACTTGAAAATATTTAATGGGCCAAATAAGCTCCTATAAAATTCAATGATTGTGTGAATGTAAGGCTCTTTCAGCCAGCAAAGGGAAGAAACTATATTCCAGCAGTTTGGGCTAGATATGAACCCAGCTTCCAGATGTAAAAGGACTTGGACTAAGCCCATGCACCAGCCAGTCCCCGGGAGGATTTTGATTTCAATGTGTTGGGGGCAGAAGCCAATTAAGGCTAGCAAAGACAGGAGTGATTGGGGAGTGGGACTCTTGGGCAGGATACCATGTCAATGGATGAGTTTTGAACAAATTAGAGTTTATGGAGGATAGAACTCTGTTGGCCAGAGAGAAGTCAAGCCTGGAGATGATGAAGGCAAGGATGAGAGTATTAGTGGCTGTGTGGGTGAGCTAAGTGTGGAGGTAGGCAATGTTAGAGGTGGAACTAGGTGGTCCTGGTGATGGGCAGGATATTGTGTTTGAAGCTCAGCTCAGTGTTAAAGAGGACAGTGTGGTTATACACCTTTTGGGCATAGCCTGAGTAAACAGTTACGGAGATGAATGGAATCGGACTGGATGTCACTACCATACATATGGAAGTGGATCCCCTTCCTGTGCATGGTTTTGCCAGAGGGCAGCATATAGGTGAAAGAAAGACTTGCCTTTATATAGCACCTTTCACAACCTCAAAACTTCCCAAAGCGCTTTACAGTCAATCAAGTACTTTTGAAGTGCAGTGTAAGATTATCATGGATTAGTTGTTTTTTAGAATACTTGTTTTCTATCTTTAGTGCGATAAAATCATCAGTAATAGAGTTAAAATTCTGTGTAAAAATTAAATGTAAAATGTCTGTAATTGTAAACCGCATGCAATGGTAACCTAAAGTATATTAGAAATGTAACCCTTTGCCTATAAAAGTCTGTGAGGAAACCGTAAACCAGACAGCCTGGGGTGAGAGAGAGGACTGCTATAGTTGAATAGAGAAGCTGTGGGTGAATTAACAAAAGACGGATATTAGCCAACCGTACGAATAGGGCATAGAGTGGAGCTAGCTGTGTGTGGGAACCAAGGTCAGTTGTAGTTGTAACCGTATTGGAATGTTATGAGAAGAAAAAAGGGAGGACCGGTGTCTGGCCATAAGCTGGAACATGGGCCTCTCATAGGACCATCAAGGACACCATGGGGCAAATATTGGGTTGTGTCCCCTTTGGGGCGCTAACTTCGGCGGGGCTACTTTTAGCACCCCGAAAAAGTTAGCACCCCCGCACCCGAAATTCAATGGTAACGCCCCAAGCAGGAGGTGGGGCGCTACTGGAAGCACTCCCCCTCCTTCTTGGGGTGCTCCAGCCCAATATCGCGGCGCTACGTGCTGCAGCACCACGGTACTACAGGCCTCCCTCCCGATTAAAGAGGGGCCTTGCGCAGCGCGAACCGGGGCCCAGGTGGGCCACCAGGGAGCGGGGTGCCGGCAAAAGATCGCGGCCGGCACCCCGTGGAGGGAATGGCAGAGGGGGCAGGTGCTGGCAGGTGGCCAGCAAAAAAAATGGCCGCCCGGCACCTCCCCTTTAAATATCGCCACCCCAGCCGCACATACGCCCCCCTGACCCTGTCAGACATAGCGTCCGGCAGTACGTCAGGGGGTGCAACCGAAGTTTGCGGCCGGGGCGCTGCGCACGGCGATGACGTCATCGCCGGAGGCGCAGCACCGCGCTACCGGCTACTGCTAACCTCCCACTGAATTTTATGGGAGGCGTTAGCGGCGCCGCGCCTGGGTGCTAGTTGCTTTGCGCCCCGTTAGCGCCCCCTTAGGGCGTTTACGGGAGGCGTAAAGCAACCGAATTTTGTCCCCCATATCTCTTCAGTATGAAGACATGGGGGGAGAAATTAAGTATCGCCCCAGTTGGGGTGCAATTATCGGCCGGGCGCAAAGATTAGCGCCTGGCGCTAATTATTGCCACCGACTGCAAACTTGACTTTTATCGCCCCTGGAGGTGATTGCAGCGCTAAATCAGGCGCTTCACACCTGTCTTAAGGCGCAAAGGCCGAGGAGCGAGGCGCTACCTCAGAGCGCTGGCGAAGCTCATGTGATGTCAGTCAGCAATGGAACACACACACAATGGCACGGGCCAGTTCTTAAAGGAGATGGTTAATCTTGCTTTCCATCCACATCCTGCTCATTGCAGCCTTGAATCTCGGCCTGGAGAGACCCTGCACATCAAATGTGCTGGAAAGAACAATGGAGAGTACCAGGCAAAGAGCTCAGAGTGATGTTCCCACAGTCTCTGCTAAATCGATACAAGGAATGGCAAATCAAAATGAACCTGCAAAGTGCTGCTCAGTACCCAAAACTCCTTCACACAACGTTGAATCTCTCCAGAAGTCTCTCCCTCTCTCTCTCAGAATGCGTAGTTCAAAAATGGCACCAACAATAAAAGGCAGGAAGCGGTCACCTTTAAATAGCGCTCCCCCTTTCCCTACATGACTGCAGAACGCTCCCCTCAACCTGTCGTTGCTAGCGTCAGGCGGTAAGGCAGGGGGCGCCACTCAATATCCGCTCCGGGGCGATACCGGGGCGTTGCGCACTCGAGTGACGTCACGATCTGCCGGCACAGGAGATCGTGGCGGTAGTGTTTAGCGCCGCCGCAAAATGTCTAGTTAATTTCGCGAGCGGTGCAAACTTCGCCGCGCCTGGGCGCTAGATGCTTTGCACCCCATTAGCGCCCTCTTAAGGCGCTAACGGGAGGCGCAACCAAATGAATTTTTCCCCCATGTTCTTTTGTGTTGCCATAACTACCCCAGATATCAGTCTTGGTAGTCAAAAACAGATGAAGTCAGGGGGTCATAAGACCAGAACCTGAGTAAGCAGAAGTGCTGTGGACATGGCATCTTTATAATTGGATTTTGGGGATTTGGGTGTAAGCCAATGATTGGTCCAGTGAGGCTCCATAGGTTTTGAATGATAATAAGGGTATAAGAAGGGGGTCCTGACAGCCACAAAGGGTAGAAGATTTCAGGAAGAATCCAGGGGACACCCGAGAGACAAGAGGTACGACCTACTCACAGTTGCGACTTCTACCCCGAGTATAACATGGTAATATAAACCTCAATTATACTTTGTAAACTGCTGCTCTAATACTGTAATGTAATAAGTCTTGCTTATGTTGAATAAAGTTTAATCACTGTCACCAATACGGGTCAACTTCAAACCTTTCTGAATCAGGGTCTCTCTGGGATCCTTACAGGAGTCACTGTTGTAATGTAGGTAAAAGTGGCAGCCAATTTATACACAGCAAGGTCCCACAAACAGAAATGTGATAATGACCAGATAATCTGGGCTTTTTTAAAATCATGTTGGTAAGCAAAAAGAGGTGACCTTGCTGGGCGTGGGACAAACACCTTTGCATGTAATGTGCTGGCTATGTTGGGACAGGTGGGAGTGGAACTAAGCAAGGGCAGTAGCAGAGGAGAGGTGGTGCAGGAAACCAGTGATTAATTGTGTCTGCAGAGTGATTGAGTGATGGCAGCACCCTCGCTCCAAGCACTGGCACCTGCTGGACTATGTCATCGTCCAAGCGAGGGACCGCAAGGACGTCCGCATCACCCACGCCATGACAGGAGCTGACGACTGCTGGACAGACCACCACCTAATCCACTCTGTCATCTCCATCAATGTAGCCCCAAAACAGCGGCGGCAACAGAAACAATGCCGCAGGAAAATTAACGCTGGAGCACTCAAAGACCCCGCTAAGAAAGCCCTATTCAGCCTGCGCCTCACAAACAACCTGACGACTCCCAGTGATGCAGAGACACAGAGTGCCCACAGTGCCTGGTCGGCACTCAAGGCCTCCATAATCAGCACCTGTGAAGAGACGCTCTGTCACTCGACCAGGAAACACCAAGGGCTGGATTTTGTTTTGGGGTCGGGTTGGGGTCGTGTGATCCGCATTTCGTGTTGCCCCCCCGACTCCAGATTAATGTGGATGAATGATGCAATTTTAAGTTAATTGGGCAATTGAGTTCCAGCATGTGGGAACCCATGAACCAATTAGTGGTTTCAGTCTGAAAGTCGCTGATGATGTCATCATTGCAGAGACTGCCTGGTCTCAGAGATTGCCTGGCCTTTGCTGTGAGTGGACCTGCCTGGCTTTTGCTGTGAGTGGACCTGGATGCAAAATGAGCAGCGAGGGAGAGGGAAAGAGAGAGAGAGAGAGAGAGAGAGAGAGAGAGAGAGAAGAGAAAGAGAGAGAGAGAGAGAGAGAAGAGAAAGACAGCTATCCACTTGTACTCCCGCCAGGTTTCACTGGAGTGTTTCACATCAGGCGTACTTCACGTCAGAAAAGGGTTAAACTAGCTAAAACGTTTTAAAATGGCATTAGAGCCAATTTAGGGCTTGTTAAGGGCTTTAATGGCTTCTCCCACCTCTTGGAGGCGGGACGGAGTCGGGAACCCCGCGACTGATTTTGTCAAAATTGCATGGAGGCAGGATGGAGTCGGGACCCCCGAATCTGCAACTTTAACCCCCCGCACGCCTCCAAACCCGACTCCATGGGTCATTGAAAATCCAGCCCCAAGACTGCGATAGCAAAATACTGCGGATACTGGAAAATTGAAACAGAGGCGGCGGACCTGGGTGGAGCGACAGCGGCGAGGCGGCGGCCATAAAAGGCGGCAGCGACCAGATAGGCCCACAAAGGCGGCGGACCTGGGTGGAGCAACAGTGGCGAGGCGGCAGCCATAAAAGGCGGCAGCGACCAGGTAGGCCCACAGAGGCGGCAGCGACCAGGTAGGCCCACAGAGGCGGTAGCGACCAGGTAGGCCCACAGAGGCGGCAGCGACCAGGTAGGCCCACAGAGGCGGCAGCGACCAGGTAGGCCCACAGAGGCGGCAGCGACCAGGTAGGCCCACAGAGGCGGCAGCGACCAGGTAGGCCCACAGAGGCGGCAGCGACCAGGTAGGCCCACAGAGGCGGCAGCGACCAGGTAGGCCCACAGAGGCGGCAGCGACCAGGTAGGCCCACAGAGGCGGCAGCGACCAGGTAGGCCCACAGAGGCGGCAGCGACCAGGTAGGCCCACAGAGGCGGCAGCGACCAGGTAGGCCCACAGAGGCGGCAGCGACCAGGTAGGCCCACAGAGGCGGCAGCGACCAGGTAGGCTTACCAATCTGAGCCCCGAGAGCGGGAGAGAGAGAAGTAAAAAATAATCAAAGTGTGACATCACCAAAAAGCAGGTAAGTGATTGGTTGGTGAGTATTTCTCTTTTTCTCCTTTTTCCAAACTTCAATTTTGTGGTTTAAAGTTTCTAGGGTCTCTGTGGTGTAGTGGGGAAAGTTGGTAAACAAGGGCCCTATATCATTTAATTATAGTATAATTGGTGGGATTGATTTGATTTAATTTAAGTTCAATTAATTAAAGCGGAGAGCGGCTGGAGAGCGCCAAACCTCGGGAGATTTCAAAGGTGAGCGAGAGCGGCTGGAGAGTGCCAAACCTCGGGAGATTTCAAAGGTGAGCGAGAGCGGCTGGAGAGCGCCAAACCTCGGGAGAGTTCAAAGGTGAGCGAGAGCGGCTGGAGAGCACCAAACCTCGGGAGATTTCAAAGGTGAGCTACAACGGACCAGTGAGTGTAAAGAAGTAAAAAGTAATCGAAGTGTGACATCACCAGAAAGCAGGTGAGTGATTGGTTGGTGAGTATTTCTCGCTTTCTCCTTTTTTCCATACTTAAATTCTGTGGTTTATAGTTTCTAGAGTCTCTGTGGTGTAGCGGGGACTGCTGTTAAGCAAGGGCCCTTGAGTATATCATTTAATTGAAGTGAAATTGGTGGGATTCAATTAGTTTAATTTTAATTAATTAATTAAAGGGTAAGTCATGGCAGGAGAGCTCCGCCCCGTGATATGCTCCTCCTGCTATATGTGGGAAATCAGGGACGCTTCCTGTGTCCCTGACAACCATGTGTGTGGGAAATGTATCTAGCTGCAGCTACTGACGGACCGCATTGCGGCGCTGGATCTGCGGATGGATGCATATTGGAGCATTCGCGACACTGAGAACGTCGTGGATAACACGTTTAGCGAGTTGGTCACACCGCAGGTAAAGGGTGTACAGGCAGGAAGTGAATGGGTGACCACGAGGCAGAGTAAGAGGTGCAGGCAGGTAGTGCAGGGGTCCCCTGTGGCCATCCCCCTCTCAAACAGATATACCACTTTGGATGCTGTTGGGGGGGATGACTTATCAGGGGAAGGCGGCAGCAGCCAACTTCCTGGCACCATGGGTGGCTCTGCTGCACAGGCTGGGAGGAAAAAGTGTGGAAGAGCTATAGTGATAGGGGATTTAATTGTAAGGGGAATAGATAGGCGTTTCTGCGGCCGCAAACGAGACTCCAGGATGGTGTGTTGCCTCCCTGGTGCAAGGGTCAAGGACGTCTCGGAGCGGCTACAGAACATTTTGGAGGGGGAGGGCGAACAGCCAGTTGTAGTGGTGTACATAGGCATCAACGATATAGGTAAAAAATGGGATGAGGTCCTCAAAGCAGAAAAAAGGGAGTTAGGAGGTAAATTAAAAAATAGGACCTCAAAGGTAGTAATCTCAGGATTGCTACCAGTGCCACGTGCTAGTCAGAGTAGAAATAGGAGGATATTTCAAATGAATACGTGGCTAGAGGAATGGTGCAAGGGGGAGGGATTCAAATTCCTTGGATATTGGAACCGGTTCTGGGGGAGGTGGGACCAGTACAAACGGGTCGGTCTGCACCTGGGCAGGGCCGGGACCAATGTCCTAGGGGGAGTGTTTGCTAGTGCTGTTGGGGAGGGTTTAAACTAAAGTGGCAGGGGGTTGGGAACCTGAGCAGGGAGACAGAGGAAATGGAAACAAGGATAAAAGCTAAAGACAGGAAGGAGAAAAACAAAGTTAGAAGGCAAAGAACTCAACGGTTTAAATCAAACATGGTCACAGTAAATAATAATTCATATAGGTCTGAGAGCGTTAAAAAAACAAGCCTGAAGGCTTTGTGTCATAATGCAAGGAGCATTCGGAACAAGGTGGATGAATTAGCTGCGCAAATAGAGGTAAATGAATACGATTTGATCGGGATTACAGAAACATGGCTCCAGGGTGGCCAAGGCTGGGAACTCAACATCCAGGGTTATTCAATATTTAGGAAAGATAGGCAAAAAAGAAAGGGAGGTGGGGTAGCATTGCTGGTTAAAGAGGGGATTAACACAATTGAAAGGAAGGATATTAGCTCTGATGCTGCGGAATTTGTATGGGTAGAACAGAGAAATAACAAGGGGCAGAAAACGTTAGTGGGAGTGGTATATAGACCTCCAAACAGTAATACGGAGGTTGGGGACGGCATTAAAAGGGAAATTAGAGAAGCATGCAGTAAGGGCACAGCAGTCATCATGGGTGACTTTAATTTACATATAGATTGGGTTAACCAAATTAGTAAAAATACTGTGGAGGAGGAATTCCTAGAATGTTTACGGGATGATTTTCTGGAACAATATGTCGAGGAACCAACCAGAGATCAGGCCATCTTAGACTGGGTATTATGTAACGAGAAAGGATTAATTAGCAATCTTGTTGTACGAGGCCCCTTGGGTCAGAGTGATCATAATATGATAGAATTCTTCATTAGGATGGAGAGTGAAGTAGTTGAATCAGAGACTAGGGTCCTGAATTTAAATAAAGGAAACTACGATGGTATGAGGCGCGAATTGGGTAGGATTGATTGGGGAATGTCACTCAAAGGGTTGACGGTGGATAGGCAATGGCAAACATTCAAAGACTGCATGGATGAACTACAGAATTTGTTGATCCCAGTGTGGCATAAGAATAAAGCAAAAAGGGTGACTCAACCGTGGCTAACAAGGGAAATTAGGGATAGCATAAGATCCAAGGAGAGGGCATATAAATTGGCCAGAAAAAGCGGTAACCCTGAGGATTGGGAGCAGTTTAGGATTCAACAAAGGAGGACAAAGGGATTAATTAAGAAGGGGAAAATAGAATATGAAAGTAAGCTTGCAGGGAACATAAAAACTGACTGTAAGAGCTTTTATAGATATGTGAAGAGAAAAAGATTAGTGAAATCAAGTGTAGGTCCCTTGCAGTCAGAAGCGGGGGAAGTTATAATGGGGAACAAAGAAATGGCAGACCAATTAAATGCATATTTTGGTTCTGTCTTCACAAAGGAGGACACAAATAACCCCCCAGAGATGTTGGAGAACATAGGGTCTGATGAAAGGGAGGAACTGAAAGAAATCAGTATTTGCAGGGAAATGGTGTTAGGGAAATTGACGGGATTGAAGGCCGATAAATCCCCAGGGCCTGATAATCTACATCCTAGGGTACTTAAGGAAGTGGCCCTAGAAATAGTAGCTGCATTGCTGATCATCTTCCAACATTCGATGGAATCTGGAACTGTACCCATGGATTGGAGGGTAGCTAATGTTACCCCACTATTCAAAAAGGGTGGTAGAGAGAAAGCGGGGAATTACAGACCGGTAAGCCTGACATCGGTAGTGGGGAAAATGCTAGAGTCCATTATAAAGGATGTAACAGCTGAGCACTTGAAAAACAGTGACAGGATCGGACAAAGTCAACATGGATTTACAAAAGGTAAATCGTGCTTGACTAATCTACTGGAATTTTTTGAGGATGTAACTGGGAAAATAGATAAGGGAGAACCAGTAGATGTGTTGTATTTGGACTTTCAAAAGGCTTTCGATAAGGTCCCGCAGAAGAGATTAGCATGTAAAGTTAAGGCACATGGGATTGGGGGCAAGGTATTGACTTGGATAGAGAACTGGTTGGCGGACAGAAAGCAGAGAGTAGGAATTAATGGGTCTTTTTCCGAGTGGCAGGCAGTGACTAGTGGGGTACCGCAGGGTTCGGTCCTTGGACCCCAGCTATTCACAATATACATTAATGATCTGGATAAGGGAACTAAATGTAATATCTCCAAGTTTGCAGATGACACAAAGCTGGGTGGGCGTGTGTGCTCCGAGGAGGATACTGAGAAACTCCAGGATGATTTGGACAGGTTGGGTGAGTGGGCAGAAGCGTGGCAGATGCAATATAACGTGGATAAATGTGAGGTTATCCACTTTGGTGTCAAAAACAGAAAGGCAGACTATTATTTGAATGGCAATAGATTGGGAGAAGGGGAAGTGCAACGAGACCTGGGTGTCCTTGTGCACCAGTCGCTGAAGGTAAGCATGCAGGTGCAGCAGGCGGCGAAGAAGGCAAATGGTATGTTGGCCTTCATAGTGAAAGGGTTTGAGTATAGGAACAGGGATGTCCTGCTGCAGTTGTACAGGGCCTTGGTGAGACCACACCTTGAGTACTGTGTGCAGTTTTGGTCGCCTTATCTGAGGAAGGATGTTCTTGCCATGGAAGGAGTTCAGCGAAGATTCACAAGGCTGATACCTGGGATGGCAGGAATGACATATGAGGAGAGACTGGGTCGATTGGGCTTATACTCGCTGGAGTATAGAAGAATGAGAGGGGATCTCATCGAAACATATAAAATTCTGACAGGTCTGGACAAACTAGATGCAGGAAGAATGTTCCCGATGGTCGGAGAGTCCAGAACCAAGGGTCACAGTCTAAGGATAAGGGGTAAGCCATTTAGGACAGAAATGAGGAAGAATTTCTTCACCCAGAGAGTGGTGAACCTGTGGAATTCTCTACCACAGAAGGTAGTTGAGGCCAAGTCATTAAATATATTCAAGAATGAGTTAGATATATTTCTTAAAGCTAAAGGTATCAAGGGATATGGGGAGAAGGCAGGTACAGGGTACTGAGTTTGGATGATCAGCCATGATCTCATCGAATGGCGGAGCAGGCTCGAGGGGCCGAATGGCCTACTACTGCTCCTATCTTCTATGTTTCTATGAAACAACAACAGAAAACGCTGGAAAAACTCAGCAGTCCAGGCAACATCCGTGGACAGAGAAACAGAGTTAACGTTTCAGGTCGAAACCTTTCGTCAGATCTGAGAAAAAAGCAGGAAATGAAACAGATAAAAAAGCAAGGGGGAGGCTGGGGGGAGGAATAACTATGGTAAGTAGAGACATGAAGAGATGCTCAAGGCAAGACGAGATGGTAATGGGACAGGTTAAGAAACAAAAGGTGGCTAGAGGTGTGAAGTGTGAAATGCTGGCAGAATGAGAGACAGTTGCCGTTGGGGGAGAGAGAGAAAAAAAAGGAAAAAGGCACGAACCAAAAGGGTGAATAAAATGTATATATGTGGTAGGGGCCGAGGTCATGATCTGAAATTGTTGAACTCGATATTGAGTCCGGAAGGCTGTAAAGTGCCTAAACAAAAGATGAGGTGCTGTTCCTCGAGCTTACGCTGAGCTTCCGTGGAACAATGCACGAGGCCGAGGACGGTGAGGTCTGAGTGGGCGTGGAGAGGTGAATTAAAATGACAAGCGACCGGAAGCTCGGGGTCACCCTTACGGACTGAACGGAGGTGTTCCGCAAAGCGGTCACCCAATCTGCATTTGGTCTCCCCAAAGACTGGTTCGACGAGAACGACCAGGAGATCCAGGAGCTAATAAGCCGCAAGCGCAAGGCATTCCTGATCTGGAAACAGCAACAGAACTCGAGAGCAAGAAAGGAGCTCTACAGACGGCTGAAGGCCGAGGTCCAACAAAAAACTCGCGATCTAAAGAACAGATGGTGGGTGGAGAAAGCGCAGGAGATCCAGCAGCTAGCCGACAACCACGACGTGTAGTTTCAATAAAACTAAATTTGAGTATATTCCTTGTATTAATGACTTTTTTTTCTCCAAAGGAGTGGAACACTTTGTTATTTAATGTGCTTTTGGTATTAAAATAGCTTAAAATTACTAGTATAGCCATTTTGTTGCTAACGCATGAAAGTTACAATTCTAAAACCAACCGCTACAGTTTGTCGAAATGCGTATTTTATTTGTCAGACTCTTGGATCATTGCCAGGACAACCATCTTGAACGGCTGGAAACTAAAGATGGGTTCAGTTTAATCCCAATTCCAGGTATTTAGATGTCAGCCTTGGCTTAGTAGTAGCTCTCACCTCTGCATCAAAAGATTTAAGCCCCACTCCTGAGACTTGAACACATAATCTGGGCTGGCACTTCTGTGCAGTACCAAGGGGGTGCTGCACAGTCGGAGGTGCCGTCTTTCGGATGAAACATTAATCTGAGTCCCCATTTGCCCGCTCGAGTGGACGTAAAAGATTCCACGGCACTATTCGAAGGAGCATTCCCCCAGTGTTCAGGCCTATTTTTAATCCTCAACCAACATCCAAAACAGATGATCTGGTTATTCACCTCATTGGTATGTTGGTCTTCATTGCAAGAGGATTTGAGTACAGGAGCAAGGATGTCTTACTACAGTTATACAGGGCCTTGGTGAGACCACACCTGGAATACTGTGTGCAGTTTTGGTCTCCTTACCTAAGAAAGGATATACTTGCCATAGAGGGAGTGCAGCGAAGGTTCACCAGACTGATTCCTGGGATGGCAGGACTGTCATATGAGGAGAGATTGGGTCGACTAGGCCTGTATTCACTAGAGTTTAGAAGAATGAGAGGGGATCTCATTGAAACGTATAAAATTCTGACAGGGCTAGACAGACTGGATGCAGGGAGGGTGTTTCCCCTGGCTGGGGGGTCTAGAACGAGGGGTCACAGTCTCAGGATACAGGGTAGGGCATTTAGGACTGAGATGAGGAGAAATTTCTTCACTCAGAGGGTGGTGAACCTGTGGAATTCTCTACCACAGAAGGCTGTGGAGGCCAAGTCACTGAATATATTTAAGAAGGAGATAGATTTCTAGACACAAAAGGCATCAAGGGCTTTGTGGAGAGAGCAGGAATATGGTATTGAGATAGAGGATCAGCCATGATCATATTGAATGGCGGAGCAGGCTCGAAGGGCCGAATGGCCTACTCCTGCTGCTATTTTTCTATTCTATGTTTCTATGTGCGTGGATTCTTTAGCGCAGTCAAGACCATCTACGGCCCAAGCACCCAAGGCCCTACTCCACTGCGGGCCAAGAACGGAGAGGTACTCATCAAGGACAGAGAGGCAGTCAGTGCCCGCTGGAAGGAGCACTTCGAAGATCTCCTTAACCGCGACTCTGTCTTTGACGCGAGTGTCCTCAACTCCATCCCGCAGCATGCTACCCGCCTCAATCTCAGCGCAACCCCAGCCCGGCATGAGGTTTAAAAGGCCATCCGACAACTGAAGAACAACAAGGCCTCAGGAGCAGATGGAATCCCCGCCGAGGCATTAAAGCATGGCGGAGAAGCACTACTGGCGCGAATTCATGAACTCATTTCTCTTATATGGAAGGAGGAGAGCATGCCAGGGGATCTTAGAGACGCCGTAATTGTGACCATCTTCAAGAAAGGTGACAAGTCCAATTGCGGTAATTACAGAGGAGTTTCCCTGCTGTCTGCCACAGGGAAAGTCATCGCAAGAATCCTCCTCAATCGCCTTCTCCCAGTGGCCGAAGAGCTCCTCCCAGAGTCGCAATGCGGATTCCGCCCACTAAGGGGCACAATGGACATGATCTTCACCGCACGTCAATTACAAGAGAAATGCAGGGAACAGCACCAACCGCTGTACATGGCCTTCTTTGATCTCACAAAGGCCTTCGACACTGTCAACCGTGAGGGATTATGGAGTGTCCTCCACAAATTCGGCTGCCCTCAAAAGTTTGTCACCATCCTCTGCCTGCTTCACGATGATATGCAAGCCGTGATCCTGACCAACGGTTCCACCACAGACCCAATTCACGTACGAACCGGGGTCAAGCAGGGCTGTGTCATCGCACCAATGCTCTTCTCGATCTTCCTTGCTGCAATGCTCCATCTCACCCTCAGTAAGCTCCCCGCTGGAGTGGAGCTAATTTACAGAACAAACGGGAAACTGTTCAACCTCCGTCGCCTCCAGTCCAGATCCAAGGTCGTCCCATCCTCTGTCGTCGAATTACAGTATGCAGACGACGCTTGCGTCTGCACTCACTCGGAGGTCGAACTCCAAACCATCGTCAACACCTTCACCGAAGCGTAAGAGAGCATGGGCCTTACACTAAACATCCGTAAGACAAAGGTCCTCTACCAACCTGCCCCTGTCACACAGTACTGCCCCCGATTATCAAAATCCACGACAAGGCCTTGTACAACGTGGACCACTTTCCATACCTCGGGAGCCTACTGTCAACAAGGGCAGACGTCGACGACGAAGTCCAACACCGCCTTCAGTGTTTCAGTGCAGCTTTCGGTCGCCTGAGGAAGAGAGTGTTTGAAGACCAGGACCTCAAACCTGGCACTAAGCTCATGGTCTACAGAGCAGCAGTGATACCCGCCCTGCTGTACGCCTCAGAGACATGGACCATGTACAGCAGGCACCTCAAAGCACTGGAGAGGTACCACCAACGCTGCCTCCGCAAGATCCTGCAAATCCATTGGCAGGATAGGCGCACCAACGTCAGTGTTCTTGCTCAGGCCAACATCCCCAGCATCGAAGCTTTGACCACGCTTGATCAGCTCCGATGGACGGGTCACATTGTCTGCATGCCCGATACGAGACTCCCAAAACAAGCGCTCTACTCGGAGCTCCGGCACGGCAAGAGAGCCCCAGGTGGGCAGAGGAAACGCTTCAAGGACACCCTCAAAGCCTCCTTGAAAAAGTGTAACATCCCCACCGACACCTGGGAATCCCTGGCCCAAGACCGCACAGAGTGGAGGAGAAGCATCCGGGAAGGCGCCGAATACCTCGAGTCTCTTCGCCGGGAGCAAGTGGAAGCCAGGCGCGGGCAGCGCAAGGAGCGCACATCAACCCAAGCACCCCACCCACCTGCCCCTTCAACCACCGTCTGCCCCACCTGTGACAGAGACTGTAGGTCCCACATTGGACTCATCAGTCACCTGCGAACTCATTTTTAATGTGGAAGCAAGTCATCCTCGGTTCCGAGGGACTGCCTAAGAAGATAACCAGGATGATCTCAGTGCTGGAAGCAGGGCAGAAACTGTACTAAAAGCTTGAACATGGAGCTATGGGAGAGGTAGCATGGAACTGGGGTACGACAACATGTTCAAGGACTCTGGAGAAGCAAGGGGGTTAGAAGTGGGAAGCCATAGTTAGAGAGGCCAGAGATAGTTCAGTGGTGGGCTTTTGAGGGAGGGTGATTGTGGTGGTTTTGAAAGGCAGAATGATGAAGCCTGATGTCAATACTGGAGCACACTGGGCCAAGGAGAGGTAGTTGTGTGTTGAGGAAATTGGTCGGGAGAGGGTCAAAGGTGCAGGAGCTGGCTCTCAAGCAGCAGATGGGCCTGAGTAGCTGGGCAATCCGTCTGTGGTAGGGGGAGGGCGGGGACTGAGGAAAAGGAGATAAAGAAGAAGGCTAAGGCAGCTGAGTGGATAGTCTCAATCAAGACAAAAAAAACGATTAACTCCTCACATTTGACGAGCTTGGGCATGATACGTGGTGCAGTAGGTCTAAAAGAAGAGTAAAATATAATTTTTAATAAAAAATGGTTTGGACACAGGATGCAGCTGACCAACCCCATGACTACCTGGATTAATCCCACAAATAGTTGGATTAATCCCACAAACTTCCATGAGATAAGGCCAAAATATCTTCTGCCTGAAGATGCAGTCATGTTAGTCGCTACTTACTAAAAAAGTTTGATAGAATCTGGATACAGTTGCCATTTGACTACTTGTAAATATTCTTTTGGTAGTCAGTAACGAGTCTGACATACGTAGTAACTGTTTCAGATAGGAGACCTTTGCTTCATCGAGCCCACATGTCAACAGTATTCCCTTAGAACATTTCAAGAAACCTGAATTAACAAGAAGCTGTCTAGTTCCTTCTTGAAACCCATTAAGGTTTCTTGTTTCATGACTGACAACCTACTTTTTTCTCTTTAGGGTATAATACTAGACATAAACTGCTGCAAATGTTCAGCAAGCCTGTCAGTGTTCTGATGCCCAAAAAAGCATTAATTGTGTTTAGTTTTCTTTTTAACTGAGTGGCGTCAGTGCTGGAGATAGGAACATTTCTGTGGAGAGGGCTTTAAACTAATTAGTGGGGGGGAGGTTTCAAGAGAGCAAAAAATAAAAATGACAACAGAGAGGGTCATAGACATAGGTAGCAGTAGGGGAATCACAAATCAGAGCGTGGCAGGAAGGGACAGAGTGTGTGGAGTAAAAGGTAAAGTGGTAAAAAGTGAAAAAGCAGGAACTAAGTGCCACAAAGCATATTTGAAAGTTCTCTATCTGAATGCACGTAGCATTCGTAACAAAATAGACGAGTTAATGGCACAAATAACTACATATGGTTATGATATTGTGGCCATTACAGAAACATGGCTGCAGGGTGACAATGCCTGGGAATTAAACATACCAGGTTATTTAACGATCAGGAAGGACAGGCAGGAAGGAAGGGGAGGTGGGGTGGCTATGTTAATAAAGGAAGGAATCACTGTAATACAGAGTAATGATATTGGGTCAAAAAATCATGATAATGAAACAGTTTGGGTGGAGATAAGGAATAATAAGGGGAAAAAAACACTAGTGGGCGTAGTCTATAGGCCTCCGAACAGTTGCAACTCTGTTGGACGGAGTATCAATCAGGAAATAGTTGAGGCATGTAATAAGGGAACATCTATAATTATGGGGGATTTTAACTATCATATTAATTGGACAAATCAAATGGGGCAGGGCTGCCTTGAGGATGAGTTCATTGAGTGTATTAGGGATGGGTTTCTTGAGCAGTATGTAACTGAACCGACCAGGGGGCAAGCAACCTTAGATCTGGTCCTGTGTAACGAGACAGGATTAATTAAAAATGTCCTAGTAAAGGATCCCCTTGGAATGAGTGACCATAACATGGTTGAATTCCATATTCAATTAGAGGGTGAGAAGGTTGGATCTCAAACAAGCGTGCTAAGCTTGAATAAAGGAGACTATGAAGGTATGCGAGCGGAATTGAGTAGAGTGGATTGGGAAAATAGATTAAAGGGTAAGACGACACATGATCAGTGGTGTACATTCAAGGAGTTATTTTACAACTTCCAAAAAAATATATTCCACTGAAAAGAAAAGGGTGTAAAAGAAAGGACAGTCATCCGTGGCTAAGTAAAGAAATTAAGGATAGTATTCGACTAAAAACAAGGGCATATAAGGTAGCGAAATCTAGTGGGAGGACGGAGGATTGGGAAAACTTTAAAAGGCAGCAAAAAATAACAAAAAGATTGATTAAGAAAGGGAAGATAGATTATGAAAGTAAATTAGCAAAAAATATAAAAACAGATAGTAAGAGTTTTTATAGTTATATAAAAAGAAAAAGGGTGGCTAAAGTAAATGTTGGTCCCTTAGAGGATGAGACCAGGAAATTAATGGTGGGAAATATGGAGATGGCAAAAACACTGAATGAATATTTTGTATCAGTCTTTACAGTAGAAGACACTAAGAATATCCCAACACTGGACAAACAGGGGGCTATAGGGGGAGAGGAGCTAAACACGATCAAAATCACTAAGGAAGTGGTACTCGGTAAAATAATGGGACTCAAGGCGGATAAATCACCTGGACCTGATGGCTTACATCCTAGAGTCTTGAAGGAAGTGGCGGTAGGGATTGTAGATGCATTGGTAATAATTTTTCAAAACTCCCTGGATTCCGCTAAGGTCCCGGCAGACTGGAAAACTGCTAATGTAACACCCTTATTTAAAAAGGGCAGTAGACAGAAGGCTGGTAACTATAGACCGGTTAGCCTAACATCTGTGGTAGGTAAAATTTTGGAGTCCATTATTAAGGAAACAGTAACAGGACATTTGGATAATCATAATTTAATAGGACAAAGTCAGCATGGTTTTACGAAGGGGAAGTCATGTTTGACAAATTTGCTGGAGTTCTTTGAGGAAGTAACATATAGAGTGGATAAAGGGGAACCAGTGGACGTAGTGTATTTAGACTTCCAAAAGGCATTTGACAAGGTGCCACACAAAAGATTATTGCTTAAGGTAAAAAATCACGGGATTGGGGGTAATATTCTGGCATGGATAGAGGATTGGCTATCTAACAGAAAGCAAAGAGTTGGGATAAATGGTTCATTCTCAGACTGGCAATCAGTAACTAGTGGTGTTCCACAGGGGTCAGTGCTGGGTCCCCAACTCTTTACAATCTATATTAACGATTTGGAGGAAGGGACCAAGTGTAACATATCAAAATTTGCAGATGATACTAAGATGGGAGGGAAAGTAGTGAGTGAGGAGGACATAAAAAACCTGCAAGGGGACATAGACAGGCTAAGTAAGTGGGCAGAGATTTGGCAGATGGAATACAACACTGGAAAGTGTGAGGTGATGCACTTTGGCAGGAAAAATCCTAGAGCAATTTATTATCTTAATGGCAAGAAACTGGAGAGTACTGAAGTGCAAAGGGATCTGGGGGTCCTGGTGCACGAAACTCAAAAGGTTAGTATGCAGGTGCAGCAAGTGATTAAGAAGGCAAATGGAATGTTGGCTTTCATTGCTAGGGGGATAGAATATAAAAATAGGGAGGTATTGCTTCAGTTGTACAAGGTATTGGTGAGACCGCACCTGGAATACTGCATACAGTTTTGGTGTCCTTACTTAAGGAAAGACATCCTTGCTCTCGAGGCAGTGCAAAAAAGGTTCACTCGGTTAATCCCGGGGATGAGGGGGTGGTCATATGAGGAGAGGTTGGGTAGATTGGGACTCTACTCATTGGAGTTCAGAAGAATGAGAGGCGATCTTATTGAAACATATAAGATTGTGAAGGGGTTGGATCGGGTGGATGCGGGGAGGATGTTCCCGATGACGGGTGAGACGAGAACTAGGGGACATAGTCTTAGAATAAGGGGCTGCTCTTTCAAAACTGAGATGAGGAGGAACTACTTCACTCAGAGGGTGGTAGGTCCATGGAATATGCTGCCACAAAAAGCTGTAGAAGCTACAACATTAATTAAATTTAAAACAGAAATAGACAGTTTCCTAGAAGTAAAGGGCATTAAGGGTTACGGGGAGCGGGCAGGAATTTGGACATGAGTCTAGGTTCGGATCGGTCATGGCCCTGTGGGTAGTGGAGCGGGCCCAGGGACTGTGTAGCCTGATTCTGCTCCTATTTCGTGTGTGCAATTCTGTTAGATGCAGGAGATGGTTCTGTGATAGATAGTAGATTGGCGGTTAGGATCAGATCAGCCATGATCTTATTGAATGGCGGAGCAGGCTCGAGGGGCCGATTGGCCTACTCCTGCTCCTATTTCTTATGTTCTTATGTTCTTATACTTTCTTCAGCCCGTGTCAGCATCAAATGCTCCTGGCATGGCCAAACACAGAGTAAAAGTTCCTTCTACTCTGCTCCTATAAGGCACCTGAACTTCAATGTCAGACAAGCAGCCACTAGTCATATGACTCCTCCACACCAGAAATCCTTACGGCCTCTGTGTTAAGAATGACAATCTATGGGTGGTTTTATGTTGCTGACCTGCACTAGGAAAAAGGTTTAGACTCTCTTAAACACATTTAAGGGGCTGAATGGCCTCCTGTAAAATTTGACCATTCGATGAATGTAAGATCCTTTCAACCAGCAAAGAGAAGAAACTTTGTATTAACCCAGCTTCCAGATGTGAAAGGACTTGGGGGCTAACCCCATGCACCAGCCAGTCCCCTGGAGGATTTTGATTTTAATGTGTTGGGGACAGAAAGCAATTAAGGCTAGCAAAGACAGGAGTGATTGGGGAGTGGGTCTCTAGAGGCCATCAATGTAAGATAGTCACCAAGAAATCCAATAGGGAATTCAGAAGAAACTTTTTTACCCAGAGTGGTGAGAATGTGGAACTCGCTACCACAGGGAGTGGTTGAAGCGAATAGTATAGATGCATTTAAGGGGAAGCTAGGTAAGCATATGAGGGAGAAGGGAATAGAGGGTTATGCTGAAAGTGTTAGATGAGGAAGGATGGGAGGAGGCGCGAGTGGGGCATAAACGCCAGCACGGGCTGGTTAGGCCAAGTCGCCTGTTTCTGTGCCGTATATCCTATGTAATTAGATGTAACTCTGGGGCCAGATAGAATGTCAATGGATGAGTTGGGAGTTTATGGAGGATTGAACTCTGATGGCCAGAGGGATGTCAAGCCTGGAGATGAGGGTCTCCACCCAAAATGTTAACCTATCTTTACTCTTTTCAGATGATGATGGACCAGGTGTGTTTTTCCAGCATTTTCTGATTTTCATTTCAGATTTCCAGCACTCACGGGTTTTCTTTTGACTTCTACTGAGCTACTGAAGAGTTTCTCCTGGTTGTTAAAATCCTGGTCTCACTGCATTTCTGGTGGAACTATGCAGTTTATTCAGCAGGGCACGTTTAGCTCAACATAATTGTGTGGAGCTCCTGTTTGTTCAGAAAGGCAAGGGTTACTCACTGTGCTGTGTGGGGTTGCTATTTATTCAGCACAGTAGGATTGCTTGTTGCCAAGTTGCTGTTTATTCAGCAGTGTAAGGGTTACTCAATGTATAATTGTACACTGTTCCATTTTATTCATAGGGTGAGTTTTATTGACTGCACTGCAAGGAATTGCTTTTTGTTCAGCAGAATAAGGGCCAAGTAATTATATATTTATGCTTTTTGATGCGTAAGGATTATTTTTACACACTTGTTTAATAGAGGGTATTCTTGTTAATTCCTCAGGGAGAGGAGAAGGTTAACACAGTTTCAAGACATAAATATGGCTTCCATACTGTTGTGTGACACCAACACCAGGATCACATAGACAGTCATCCTCTTCAGAATCAGCGAAGCATCCTTCTGAGCAAGTGATGAGGCGACATCAGACAGAAGTTCTGCAGTGCACAAACTCTGCTGGCAGTACACTGGAAACACACAGAAGGAGAAGTGCCATGATTTATACTTTGCAACATTTAAAGGAAAATCAACAATAATTCACTGCAGCAGCATGCACAGCCAGCTGATTTCAAAAGGCTTGCTGGGAGAAGTTCGAATGGTTTATAACCATTATCTGAATGAGCTGAGAGTTCTGCCTTGAAACCAATCCCACATATCCATTATACTCACTCTCAATTTTCTCCTCGCTTCCAAGCTTCTCGGGCGCTGGTCACCTTCCAGAACCTCAGCCAAATGATCATTCTTTACACGGAAGCCAGACGGTTATTTAATTGTGCAGGGTATCACAGTCAAGCCTGGTCAGGTCCTCACCTAAAATCCACACATGCATACTTTCCAGTAGGAGGCACTGGCTGCTGGATCAGGAGTGGGAAGCTTGGCTGCTTTTTCACCACATTCCTCAGCAGCCGAGGGGTGTCGAGACTGATTGCAGCACACCAACTATCACCCTTGCTGAGACTAGCTAACTCAACACAGATGAGAAATCAAGCCTCCAACGTTTTGGTCTGCATGTTGTGGTACAGCATCAGGCAATGCTTTTACTCACTAGGCTATCGGGGGCAAACTAAAGAGGATGAGGAAATAAAAGCTGACAAGAATGGAAATTGGGGAATTTAAAAAAGGTTAAGTGGAGTTGTACAAAAGTCTTTCCTACCGCTGCTTTCAGCTAAAGCTCCTAAAGTGAACAGGGCAGCCTCCCGAAGGATAGAAACATCGCTCAGTTTTAGAAGTCCATTTACAAACTGCAAGCCTCCAATCTCACGAAAGTAATCGCTTGCTTCACCTAACGATAAAAAAGACAATTAAAAGCTCACTTTATATAGACATTGTGGCCTAGAAATTCGGGGGTTTAGCGGTGCTGCCTGCGCTCTTTTTGCAGGCGGCCATTAACTTCAGCCCGTGGTAGCACCAGCAGGCTTCCAGTCTACTCGACTTCCTAGGCCATAGAGATTTAGGAGTTTCAATTTGAGAATTACATACTATTTCTCGGCTATTTTACATGTATTTATTAAAATCCTAAATATTACCTATCCTTTCAATATCAAAACCAACAAAAAAACTGTGCCAATTTGCTTCAACAGTTTGTCAGTGTGTTTAGCATAGAAGATAGGAGCAGGAGTAGGCCATTCGGCCCCCGAGCCTGCTCCGCCATTTAATGAGATCATGGCTGATCATCCAAATTCAGTACCCTGTCCCTGCTTTCTCCCCATATCCCTTGATCCCTTTAGCCTTAAGAAATATATCTAACTCCTTCTTGAATATATTTAATGAATTGGCCTCAACTGCCTTGTGTGGTAGAGAATTCCTCAGGTTCACCATTCTCTGGGTGAAGAAATTCCTCCTCATCTCAGTCCTAAATGGCTTACCCCTTATCCTTTGACTGTGACCCCTGGTTCTGGACTCCCCCGCCATCGGGAACATCCTTCCTGCATCTAGTCTGTCTAGTCCTGTTAGAATTTTATAAGTTTCAATGAGATCCCCTCTCATTCTTCTAAACTCTAGCGAATATAAGCCTAATCGACCCAATCTCTCTTCATACGTCATTCCTGCCATCCCAGGTATCAGTCTGGTAAATCTTCGCTGCACTCCCTCCATGGCAAGAACATCCTTGCTCAGATAAGGCGACCAAAACTGCACACAATATTCAAGGTGTGGTCTCACCAAGGCCTTGTACAACTGCAGCAAGACATCCTTGCTCCTGTACTCTAATCCTCTCGCTATGAAGACCAACATACCATTTGCCTTCTTAACCGCCTGCTGCACCTGCATGCTTTCCTTCAACGACTGGTGCACAAGGACTCCCAGATCTCGTTGCACTTCCCCTTTTCCCAATCTATTGCCGTTCAGATAATAATCTGTCTTCCTGCTTTTGCCACCAAAGTGGATAACCTCGCATTTATCCACATTATACTGCATCTACCATGCATCTGCCCAATCACCCAACCTGTCCAAATCATACTGGAGTTTCTCTGCATCCTCCTCGCAGCACACACGCCCACCCAGCTTAATACTGTAATGGTCCTGCAATATTGCTCTTTGGTTCAGTCTAATCATGTGACACCACAGATCAAGCGGAGTCCCATAAAAATACACAAGGCAGCCATTTTTTAAATGTTCTGTTTTTCTATTTTTAAAATATCTTTCTTCACTCTATTTTTTCCCTCCTGCACGACCAGGTTTCATCCCTCCTCCCCTGACAGCTTCTCTTCCCAGCCTGAAACCAACTCTACCTGCCATTTCTGTAACCCCTGACCCAAAAGATATCTGCTGCAGCTGCCACTTTCCCCACTATCATTTCCCAGCT
Source organism: Squalus acanthias (assembly GCA_030390025.1). Lineage (NCBI taxonomy): Eukaryota > Metazoa > Chordata > Chondrichthyes > Squaliformes > Squalidae > Squalus > Squalus acanthias. The sequence continues at coordinate 22,756,759 of CM059430.1, forward strand.
GACAGTGGCTCAAAAAGTTCCTTCCTGCACCTTGCTCCTGATACCTGGACCATGAGCAACACTGTGGGAGAACCCGCCTCTAAATATTTATTAAAATCCTAGCCTTCATCCAAGGCCATGGGGAAAACTGAATCCAGCTGAGAGGAAAATTCCAGGTTAAGGTTTTACAATGGCCCCACACTTGCCTTTAAAGACAGCCCCACAAGTAATAAATTATTTCACTTAGAATAAAATGATTTCAAATTTAAAAAAAATAAACTCAACTTACCAGTAGGTGATTAGCCTCCCAACCAGAACAGCCATGCTTGCTGGAATCTAAGACTAGGTAAAAACCCATCATATTATGATTCATCATAGGAAATGCTGTGTGGGTGATATCCCTATTCAGGAGACCAGCAACCTTTCATTTAATGATAATCTAACTCTTAAGATAAATAGATGTATCAAAAACCTGGTACTGCTGTGTATTCTTTCAGACTATTGTGCCGATGATTAACTATATGTAAGCAATAATGGTTGGCCGATGAGGTTCTGATAAACTGACCAGTATGTTGGTGTACTATATGTACTTTTACGATAAAATGAAAAATTATTCAGCATCCGTACCAGTGTTATGCCGGACTCGATAAACTGCAATTTCTGGACGTGTGTCTGATAATATATCGGTGCTAATGTCTGTAGCAATTGTGTAGAAAACAAGGAAATGGTATGTAGGTGTGACAACCAGATGACCTTGTGGTTAGGTTTGGAGCAAGATTAGGCCACAGATGTACAAGCATTCTCCTGAATATGCAGAGGTTCAGAAAGGGGTCCATAGACACGCCAAGACAGGGAAACTACAATAAAAGGTATGACGGTAAACAAGCAATGGCTAGCATTTAAAGAATACATAATTTACAACAAATATACATTCCTTTAAGGCACAAAAACCCCACAGGAAAAGAGGTCCAACCATGGCTAACAAGAGAAGTTAAAGATAGCATTAGATCACAGGAAGAGGCTTATAATGTTCCCAAAATGTGTAGTAAGCCTGAGGATTGGGAGAATTTTAGAATTCAGCAAAGGAGGATCAAGAAATTGATAAGGAAAGAGAAAAAAGAATATGAGAGTAAATTAGCAAGAGACATAAAAACAGATTGTAAACGTTTCTATAGGTATGTAAATAGGAAGAGATTAGTGAAAGTAAACGTGGGCCCATTAGAGGCAGAGACAGGGGAAATTATAATGGGCAATAAGGAAATGGCAGAGACATTAAACAAATACTTTGTATCTGTCTTCACGGTAGAAGACACAAAAAACATTCTGGAAATAATGGGGGACCAAGGTTCTAGAGAGAATGAGGAACTTAAAGAAATCAGTATAAGTAAAGGCATAGTACTGGAGAAATTAATGGGACTAAGTGGCGACAAATCCCCTGGACCTGATGACCTGCATCCTAGGGTTTTAAAAGAGGTAGCTGCAGAGATAGTGGATGCATTGGCATTAATCTTCTAGAATTCCCTAGATTCTAGAACAGTCCCCAAGGATTGGAAGGTAGCAAACATAACCCCGCTATTTAAGAAAGGAGGAAGAGAAAAAACGGGGAACTATAGGCCAGTTAGCCTGACATCAGTGGTCGGCAAAATGCTAGAATCTATTATTAGGGATGTGGTAACAGGACACTGAGAAAATCGTAATATGATTAGGCAGAGTCAACATGGTTTTATGAAAGGGAAATCGTGCAGACACGGTGCGCCGGTGGTGGTGGGAGTGAATGTTGAAGGTGGTGGATGATGTGCCAATCAAGCGGGCTGCTTTGTCCTGGATGGTGTCGAGCTTCTTCATCCAGGCAAGTGGAGAGTATTCCATCACACTCCTGACTTGTGCCTTGTGGATGGTGGAAAGGCTTTGGGGAGTAAGGAGATGAGGCACTCGCTGCAGAATACCAAGCCTCTGACCTGCTCTTGTTGCCACAGAATTTATGTGGCTGGTCCAGTTCAGTTTCTGATCAATGGTGACCCCCAGGATGTTGATGGTGGAGGATTCGGCGATGGTAATGCCGTTGAATGTCATGGGGAGGTCTCGCTTGTTGGAGATAGTCATTGCCTGGCACTCGTGTGGCGCGAATGCCACTTATCAGCCCAAGCCTGAATGTCGTCCAGGTCTTGCTGCATGCGGGCACGGACTGCTTCATTATCTGAGGAGTTGCGAATGGAACTGAACACTGTGCAATCATCAGCGAACATCCTCACTTCTGACCTTATGATGGAGGGAAGGTCATTGATGAAACAGCTGAAGATGGTTGGGCGTAGGACACTGCCCTGAGGAACTCCTGCAGCATTGTCCTGGGGCTGAGATGATTGATCTTCAACAACCACAACCATCTTCCTTTGTGCTAGGTATGACTCCAGCCAGTGGAGAGTTTTCCCCGATTCCCAGTGACTTCAATTTTACTAGGGCTCCTTGATGCCACACTCGGTCAAATGCTGCCCTGATGTCAAGGGCAGTCACTCTCACCTCACCTCTGGAATTCAGCTCTTTTGTCTATGTTTGGACCAAAGCTGTAATGAGGTCTGGAGCTAAGTGGTCCGGCGGAACTCAAACAGAGCATCGGTGAGAAGGTTGTTGATGAGTAAGTGCTGCTTGATAGCACTGTCGATGACACCTTCCATCACTTTGCTGATGTTTGAGAGTAGACTGATGGGGCGGTAATTGGCCGGATTGGATTTGTCCTGCTTTTTGTGGACAGGACATACCTGGGCAGTTTTCCACATTGTCAGGTAGATGCCAGTGTTGTAGCTGTACTGGAACAGCTTGGTTCGATGCGCGGCTAGTTCTGGAGCACAAGTGCTGTTAATAAAGTCTTAAAAGACAATCTGTTGTTGTGAGCTTGATTATCTGGTGTCCAAAACCATAAGATTCCTATCATTGGTGTCAACAGTGGGTTACATTTTCTAACATATAGCTAATATGATGGGACAGCTTCATTCAATTATGGGTGTTTAAGTGTGTTGATTGAGGCTGCCAGTGTAGACACAGATGTGTTGGTTACAGCTAGGGTTGCAAAGGGTGGAAAGTTTCCGGTAAATTTCCGGAAATTTTCCACGGGAAGTTTAGCTTGGGAATTTTGCCCAAAAAAGCACATGCTAGCATATTATTGTTTTTTTTTGTCTTTCTTTTTTTTTCACAGGTCCTCTCTTAAAATTACTAACAGAGATGGAATCTTAATTATTAAGGAATTTCTTAATCAATATATGTTTATCTTCTTACTTGGCTTGTTTTAATAATTACAAGTTTTGTGTGTGACTGTGAACAAATGTGTCCTGATTGGTTGGATGAGTGGATGAGCGATTAGCTCCCTCTATTGGTGATGTAGCGTCACATGGAGCATCAGGAAAAATGTACTCACCCTGGCCTGTTGCAATCGTGCTGATCGACCGCAGTTCGACACAGAGACGAATGCCCTTTATTTCTCTGCATAGAACAATGCCACGTTTACCGTCGGATATGTGGAAGCATTTTACCCCAGGCATTAAAGATGGAAAGACTGTGCACATGTGCAAACACTGTACAAAGCCATATGTAAAGAATGCCACAAAGATGCAGCATTTATCCAAATGCAACAACTTCACTCAAAGCTCACAGCAGTCAGCCCAGAGTTCCTCTGCTTCCATTCAAGAAGATGATGGTTCACATTCAGCATCAGGCTCCTTATCATCAGCAACTCCTGGCCCACTTGGAAGGTTCTTTGATACAATGGATAACCATAGCCAGAAGAATGCAGATGAGTGCCTTGCTCGAGCTGTATATGCGACAGGCTCACCCCTCATGCTCACTGCCAATGTGTACTGGAAGAGATTTTTCAATGTTATTCGCCCTGCATACTGTCCTCCCACCAGACATGCTTTGTCTACTTATTTGCTGGAGGCTGAGTATAACAGAGTCCAAGGAAAGCTCAGAGAAACAATAGAGATGGCAGACTGTGTTGCAGTTATCTCAGATGGGTGGTCAAATGTACGAGGGGAGGGCATCATAAACTACATCGTCTCCACTCCTCTCCCAGTGTTCTTCAAGAGCACAGACACGAAGGACAACAGACACACAGGCACATACATTGCTGATGAGCTGAAAGCGGTCATCAACGATCTTGGATCACAAAAGGTAATTGCAGTAGTTACTGACAATGCTGCGAATATGAAGACTGCTTGGGCTCAAGTGGAGGAGGCCTACCCTCATATTACATCTATTGGGTGCGCAGCTCATGGGCTCAACCTGCTCCTCAAGGACATCATGGGTTTGAGAACCATGGAAACACTGTACAAGAGAGCCAAGCAAGTTGTTAAGTATGTCAGGGGAAAACAGGTAGTTGCAGCAACCTACAACTCCAAGCAAACAACAAAGAACAAGAACACCACACTGAAGCTGCCCTGCAACACTAGATGGGATTGCGTTGTCATAATGTACAACAGCCTTCTGGAGGGTAAGGAGTCGCTGCAAGAAATGGCAAAATCCCAGTCTGGGGATATGGAAACCACCATCAACAAAATACTGCTGGATGATGTGTTTTGGGAGAGAGTGGTTAGCAGCCTTAAACTACTCTCACCAGTAGCATCTGCAATTGCTCAGATTGAAGGAGATGACGCTGTCTTGTCAGATGTTCTCAGGCTTTTTGCTGATTTAAAAGAACAAATCAGCATTGCCCTACCCACATCCCTACTGCTCAAAGCAGAGGAGAAGGCAATTGTTCAATTCATACAGATGCGCCAAGAATTTTATGTCAATCCGATTCATGCTGCAGCATACATGCTGGACCCAAAGCATGTTGGGAGACCAATACTTTCTGGAGAACAGATCAACAGCGCTTAAGTGTGATTTCTACCCTCTCACGCCACCTCAATCTGGACGTGGGCAAAGTTCTGGGAAGTCTGGCAAAGTTCTCTACCAAGCAAGGTCTTTGGAATGGGGACGGGATATGGGAATCATGCAAGCATATCAGTGCACATACCTGGTGGAAGGGACTTTGTGCATCTGAGGCCCTGTCACCCATTGCATCGGTGATACTCCAAATCCCACCTTCATCAGCGGCCTCTGAACGAAACTGGTCACTTTTTGGGAATACGCATACAAAGGTGCGCAACAGGTTGACTAACAAGAGTGGAGAAACTGGTGGCTATCCGGGCGAACCTACAACTTATTGAGCCAGTTACAGAAGTGTCCACCACACAGCTAGACAGTGACACAGAGGAGGAAATGGACACGTCAGAGCCAGAGTCAGAGAATCAGGAGGAGCAATGATGAGTAGAAGACTCATGAGTAGAAGACTCAAAGGGACAAAATAATAACAAATTACAGGCTAAATAAGCTGACGCTCTTTTTATTTTATTTTAGATGGGTCTTTTTTGTGGGGGTTCAATAAAGTTCAAAATTATAACCTAAATAAAGTTTTGAAAGCCTGTTTTTATTTGTATGGAACAGTATGTCTATTTTGATGACAAAGATAATATAAGGGTCAGAGACAAAAACCATCAGTGTGCAAAAAAACTCAAAATTCCCGAAAATTCCCATGGAAAGTTTCCTCTTTTAAAAATTCCCGGAATTTTGCAACCCTAGTTACAGCACATGGCATGTAACCAACACAATTATATCTGCGCTGAAGGATCAACGATTTTAACATAAGTGCTGTAGATTCAGCGAGAGATAATTAACATGAAATTACTGTGAAATAGGAAATTTTCAAGACTGATTTATTTCACTATATCCAGGCAGTAGTGAGTCAATGCACAAAGTAACTTCTTTTCAGCAGTGATTATAAATGTTTTATGTTGAACTGTTCTCGAAAAAGGCCAATTATTTACCAGAATTTGTTCGCATAGCATCCCACAGGCGACCAGTCACTTGGCTGCAAGTCTCTCTGTCTATCCCAATCCAGGTCAGAATGCGTCTCCCTGCTTCAGGCCAGATAACAGCCTCTCAGTTCCTAATCCGTTCAGCTGTAGTATGGTGTCCTGCGCTATGTGATTGATGGGGACGGTACTGTACTCAGTCTGAAGGAGTGCATTCCACTGATCCTAGCCTGGCCCTGCTCTTCTGTCTATCTGGACTCAACAGCACCAGGCTCTTTGGCTCCTAGTCTCACATCACTGAGTGTCTTTGTGTGCATTGTGCACACACTCACTGTGAGACTGAGAGCCAATGAGGAAATGGGAGAACATTGCTGAGGAGACCAGACCAGAAAGAGTACATTCTCCCAGTGAGCTGCAGTATATCCACCATAATCACAGAGCAATGACAACAAGCTAGAGCGGGGGGGAAGGATTGGGAATCAGAGAGGCTGGAATCCAGGAACGAGCAGAGAGATCCAATATTAGAGGGGTCGACATCAAGCGAGTGACAGGTATTTCTTCAAATGCTTTACTCAGATCCTAAAAATGAGCCTTGACAGCCAATGCCTGCAGGATGTCTGACTGTGGAAGGCATCAAAGCTAACCTTACATAAGAACTAGGAGCAGGAGTCGGCCATTTGGCCCTTTGAGCCTGCTCCGCCATTCAATCAAATCATGGCTGATCTTCTACCTCATCTCCACTTTCCCCATATCCCTTGATTCCCTTAATATTCAAAAATCTATCAATCTCTGTCTTGAATATACTCAACGACTAAGCCTCCAAAGGCCTCTGTGGTAGAGGATTCCAAAGATTTACCACCCTCTGAGTGAAGAAATTTCTTGTCATCTCAGTCCGAAAAGGCCGACCCCTTATTGTGAGACTGTGACCCCTGGTTCTAGACTCCCCAGCCAGGGGAAACATCCTCCCTGCATCTACCCTGTCAAGCCCTGTAAGAATTTTGTATGTTTCAATGAGATCACCTCTCATTCTTCTAAACATCAGAGAATATAGGCTTAGTCTACTCAATCTCTCCTCATAGGACAATCCCCCCCTCCCAGGAACCAGTCTGGTGAACCTTCGTTGCACTCCCTCTATGGCAAGTATGTCCTTCCTTAGGTAAGGAGACCAAAACTGTACACAATACTCCAGGTGTGGTCTCACCAGGGCCCTATGTAATTGCAGTAAGATGTCTTTACTCTTATACTCAAATCCTCTTGTAATAAAGGCCAACATATCATTTGCTTTCCTAATTGTTTGCTGTACTTGCATGTTAACTTTCAGTTATTCGTGTACGAGGACACCCAGGTCCCTCTGAACACCAACATTTCCCAATCTCTCACCATTTAAAAAATACTCTGCTTTTCTATTTTTCCTACCAAAGTGGATAACTTCACATTTCTCCACATTATATTCCATTTGCCATGTTCTTGCCCACTCACTTAGCCTGTCTATATCCCCTTGAAGCCTCCTTGCATCCTCCTCACAACTTACATTCCCACCCAGCTTTGTATCATCAGCAAACTTGGATATATTACATTTGGTCCCCTCATCCAAATCATTGATGTAGATTGTGAATAGCTGAGGCCCAAGCACTGATCCTTGCGGTACCCCACTAGTTACAGCCTGCCAACCCAAAAATGACCCATTTATTCCTACTCTCTGTTTTCTGTCCATGAACCAATCCTCAATCCATGCTAGTACATCACCCCCAATCCCATGAGCCCTAATTTTGTTTAATAACCTCTTGTGTGGCACCTTATCGAATAACTTCTGAAAATCCAAATACACCACATCCACTGGTTCCCCCTTATCTATTCTGCTAGTTATAACCTCAAAAAACTCTAACAGATTTGTCAAACACGATTTCCTTTTCATAAATCTGTATTGACTCTGACCAATCCTATTATTATTTTCTAAGTGCCCTGTTACCACGTCCTTAATAATAGATTCTAGCATTTTCCCTCCTATTGATGTCAGGCTAACTGGTCTGTAGCTCCCCGTTTTCTCTCTCCCTCCTTTCTTAAATAGTGGGGTTACATTTGCCACCTTCCAATCCGCGGTTACCGTTCTAGAATCTATGGAATTTTGGAAGATGACAACCAATGCATCTACTATCTCTATAGCCACCTACTTCAAAACCTTAGGATGTAGCCCATCAGGTCCAGGGGAATTATTGGCGTTCAGTCCCATTAATTTCTCCAGTACTATTTTTTTACTAATACTAATTTCTTTCAGTTCCTCATTCTCGCTAGAGCCTTGGTTCTCCACTATTTCCGGGAAGTTTTTTGCATCTTCTTCCGTGAAGACAGACACAAAGGGCTGGATTTTGTCAGCCCCGAGGAGGCGGGTATGGAGGTGGGACTTCTGATAAAGTTGCAGAATTTGGGGGCAGGTGGCAAACCCGACCCCATCCCACCTCCGTGCCCTCTTGCCAGGAGGTGGGAAACCGTTCTGCCCCGGGTCCCGTCTCCTCGAGGCGGGAAAGGGATTAAATCCTATTAACTGCCTGTTCACAAGCAGAAAATAGGATTAGCCCCATTTTTCCATCCGAAGTGCAGGCTTCCCGACCTCGGGGAACCCCACCAGGGTGTAGGAGAAGAGTAGGAGGTCTGCGGGGGTCGGAGGGGTCTGAAAGTGCAATGGAGGTGGGTGATGGGTGCAAGTGTGGAGTGGTAAGTATGTAAGGTGAGTGTAAAGTGTTAGAAAATGTTCACTTACCTTTGTTTCTGCCTACAGCTGCTGTGGAGCCGGAGTCCCAACATCTCCATTGTAGATTTCACAGACTGGCTATTGGAACCTCCAAACCAACAGCCAGGTGATTTCTGCAAAGTTGAAAGGTTTGATGAGTCCTGAACACCCCAAGGACTCACCAAACTACACAGAATGTCAGTGTTTGACAGCTTCACAGAGCTGTCAACGCTGACATTTCTTCTTTCAAAAAATCTTGACAGATGGCACATCATACGCTGATGTGCTCTGTCAGTGACTTCCCCCTAATTGGCCTGCTGAGCCCGCTGGGTGGGCTTAACAAGGTCAATCAGGGGAAAATCCCGCTGGTTGGCCAGAAGCTGATGGAGGCGGGATTGAAAGCCGGCAAGCAGCTGTCCCGCCTCCAAAAGCTTCCCACTGACAAAATCCAGCCCAAAGTATTTGTTTAATTTCTCTGCCATTTCTTATTCCCCATTATAATTTCTCCTGTCTCAGCCTGTAAGGGACCCACATTTACTTTTTCTAATCTTTTCCTTTTTACATACCTATAGAAGCTTTCACAGTCTGTTTTTATGTCTCTCGCTAGTTTATTCTCATTCTATTTTCCCTTTCTTTATCAATTTCTTGGTCCTCCTTTGCTGAATTCTAAAAATCCTCCCAATCCTCAGGCTTACTACACTTTTTGGCAACACTGTAAGCCTCTTCCTTTGATCTAATACTATCTTTAACTTCTCTTGTTAGCCACGGTTGGACCACTTTTGCTGTGGGAATGTACAGGAAACTCTCTTTTAACCGGCACCCAAATAACCGGAAATCTCTCTTAACCGGCAAAATTCTTGAGTAGGTAACCGGGGTTTTCCTTCATCTCTCCTTTAAAAATAACTTTGAAAAAAACCCCGAGGCGTTTGCCTTGTATCGGAGCGTGTAGATTGGGAGGGGAATGTGCAGCCCGGGTAGGCAGCGGACACGACAGATGGTCAGCTGGCGGTCCCCGGGGAGACGGAGCTCCGAATGCAGGCGCATGTCAGTGTGTACGGGGCTCTCGTACGTTGGGAGATATAACTCTCCGTTATCCGGACTTTTTGATTAACCGGCACCACGCCGGTCCCGTCGGTGCCGGTTAATAAAGAGTTTCCTGTATATTTGTTGTAAATTATGTATTCATTCCTTAAATGCTAGCCATTGCTTGTCTACCATCATTCCTTTTAATGTAGTTTCCCAATCTACCTTAGCCAACTCGCTCCTCATACCTACGTAGTTTGCTTTGTTTAGATTTAAGACCCTAGTTTCGGATTTAACGAAATCACTTTCAAACTCAATATAAAATTCTATCATATTATGGTCACTCTTCCCTAAAGGCCCCTTTACTACAAGGTTATTAATTAACCCTTTCTCATTGCACAATACTAGATCTAAAATAGCCTGTTCCCTAGTTGGTTCCACAACATACTGATCTAGAAAACTATCTTGTATACATTCCATGAATTCGTCCTCCATACTATTACTGCAAATTTGGTTTGCCAGTCTATATGTAGATTAAAGTCCCCCATGAGTACTGCATTACCCTTGTTACATGCGCCTCTAATTTCCTGATTTATACTCTGCCCTACATTACAACTACTGTTTGGGGGCCTATAAACAACTCCCACCAATGTTCTCTGCCCCTTGCTGTTTCTTCGCTCCACCCAAACTGATTCTACTTCTTGATTTTTGGAGCTAAGATCTTTTCTCTCCACTGTCTTTATCCCATCCTTTATTATCAGGGCTACTCCACCTCCTTTTCCATTTTGCCTATCCCTTCTAAAAGTCAAGTATCCAGGAATATTTAGTTCCCAATCCTGGCCACTTTGCAACCACGTCTCCATAATGGCTATTAGATCAAACCTGTTCATTTCTGTCTGCACTATTAATTCATCTATTTTGTTGCGAATGCTTCGCGCATTCAGATATAGTGCCTTCAGCTTTGACTTTTTTTCTATTTTTCCCTGATGTCACCTCAGTCACTGATGCCTTATTACCTTTGTTACTCTCTCTGTCCCTTCCTCTCCCACTCTGCTTATTTTCACCCAAAACTCTGCTCTAGAGCCTTGACATTTCTCTCGCTACTTTTAATTTGCTCTTTCCTGAATCCTACCACCCCCTCTTCATTAGTTTAAAGCCCTGTCTACTGCCCTAGTTATTCGGTTTGCCAGGACACTGGTCCCAGCCTGGTTTAAGTGGAGCCCGTCCCAACGGAACAGCTCCCTCTTTCCCCAGTACTGGTGCCAGTGCCCCATGAACTGAAACCCCTTCCTCCCACACCACTCTTTGAGCCACGCATTCAAACCTCTAATCTGTTTGTCCCTATGCCAATTTGCGCGTGGCTCATGTAACAATCCAGAGATTATTACCTTTGAGGTTCTGCTTTTTAATTTGGATCCTAGCTCCTCAAACTCCCTCAGCAGAACCTCATTCCTAGTTCTACCTATGTCGTTGGTTCCTACGTGGATCACAACAACTGGATCCTCCACCTCCCACTTGAAGTTCTTCTCCAGCCGCGAAGAGATGTCTTTAACCCTGGCAGACAACACAATCTTCGGAACTCTCGGTTGCGGCTGCAGAGAACATCCCCCTGACTATACTGTCCCCTACCACAACTACATTCCCTTTCACTCCCCCCACTTGAATGGCCTCCTGCACCATGGTGCCATGGTCAGCTTGCTCATCCATCCTGCAGGCTTTTCCCTCATCCACACAGGCAGCATGAACCTCATACCTGTTGGACAAGGGCAAAGGTTGAGGCTCCTCCAGCACTGCACCTGGGGTCCCCTTACCTGCCTGAGTTGCAGTCACACCATCCTGTCCCTGACAACTAACCAGACCTGTATCACTACCTAATCTAAGGGGTGTGACTGCCTCCTGGATTAAAGTGTCCAGGTAACTCTCCCCATCCCTGATGCCCCGCAATGTCGGCACTTCAGACACAATGCTCTCCACAAACTCCCACATGCTGCAGTTGTGGTACACCACCTGCACTGCCATCCCTATATGATCTTGTTTTATTTAATTAAATTTGTAATTAGGTAACTTCTGTAACACAAAGCACTACAAATAGTGTAGGCAAAAAGCAGCAACTCCTTCCCCCTCTTCTCCAAATTCCCACTCTTTCCAAATTCCCAAATAAACACTCTGTTCAAGTCCACTCCGTTTAATCCCGCTCTGTGCAGACCGCACTGTGCTCTGCAGAAATGTACACTTTTATACACTAGGTGCCTCACACAATTTAAACATAGACATAGAAGATAGGAGCAGGAGTAGGCCATTCGGCCCCTCGAGCCTGCTCCGCCATTCGATGAGATCACGGCTGATCATCCAAACTCAGTACCCTGTACCTGCCTTCTCCCCATATCCCTTGATACCTTTAGCTTTAAGAAATATATCTAACTCATTCTTGAATATATTTAATGACTTGGCCTCAACTACCTTCTGTGGTAGAGAATTCCACAGGTTCACCACTCTCTGGGTGAAGAAATTCTTCCTCATTTCTGTCCTAAATGGCTTACCCCTTATCCTTAGACTGTGACCCTTGGTTCTGGACTCTCCGACCATCGGGAACATTCTTCCTGCATCTAGTTTGTCCAGACCTGTCAGAATTTTATATGTTTCGATGAGATCCCCTCTCATTCTTCTATACTCCAGCGAGGAAAAGCCCAATCAACCCAATCTCTCCTCATATGTCATTCCTGCCATCCCAGGTATCAGCCTTGTGAATCTTCGCTGAACTCCTTCCATGGCAAGAACATCCTTCCTCAGATAAGGCGACCAAAACTGCACACAGTACTCAAAGTGTGGTCTCACCAAGGCCCTGTACAACTGCAGCAGGACATCCCTGTTCCTATACTCAAACCCTTTCGCTATGAAGGCCAACATACCATTTGCCTTCTTCACCGCCTGCTGCACCTGCATGCTTACCTTCAGCGACTGGTGCACAAGGACACCCAGGTCTCGTTGCACTTCCCCTTCTCCCAATCTATTGCCATTCAAATAATAGTCTGCCTTTCTGTTTTTGACACCAAAGTGGATAACCTCACATTTATCCACATTATATTGCATCTGCCACGCTTCTGCCCACTCACCCAACCTGTCCAAATCATCCTGGAGTTTCTCAGTATCCTCCTCGGAGCACACACGCCCACCCAGCTTTGTGTCATCTGCAAACTTGGAGATATTACATTTAGTTCCCTTATCCAGATCATTAATGTATATTGTGAATAGCTGGGGTCCAAGGACCGAACCCTGCGGTACCCCACTAGTCACTGCCTGCCACTCGGAAAAAGACCCATTAATTCCTACTCTCTGCTTTCTGTCCGCCAACCAGTTCTCTATCCAAGTCAATACCTTGCCCCCAATCCCATGTGCCTTAACTTTACATGCTAATCTCTTCTGCGGGACATTATCGAAAGCCTTTTGAAAGTCCAAATACACCACATCTACTGGTTCTCCCTTATCTATTTTCCCAGTTACATCCTCAAAAAATTCCAGTAGATTAGTCAAGCACGATTTACCTTTTGTAAATCCATGTTGACTTTGTCCGATCCTGTCACTGTTTCTCAAGTGCTCAGCTGTTACATCCTTTATAATGGACTCTAGCATTTTCCCCACTACCGATGTCAGGCTTACCGGTCTGTAATTCCCCGCTTTCTCTCTACCACCCTTTTTGAATTGTGGGGTAACATTAGCTACCCTCCAATCCATGGGTACAGTTCCAGATTCCATCGAATGTTGGAAGATGATCAGCAATGCAGCTACTATTTCTAGGGCCACTTCCTTAAGTACCCTAGGATGTAGATTATCAGGCCCTGGGGATTTATCGGCCTTCAATCCCGTCAATTTCCCTAACACCATTTCCCTGCAAATACTGATTTCTTTCAGTTCCTCCCTTTCATCAGACCCTATGTTCTCCAACATCTCTGGGGGGTTATTTGTGTCCTCCTTTGTGAAGACAGAACCAAAATATGCATTTAATTGGTCTGCCATTTCTTTGTTCCCCATTATAACTTCCCCCGCTTCTGACTGCAAGGGACCTACACTTGATTTCACTAATCTTTTTCTCTTCACATATCTATAAAAGCTCTTAAAGTCAGTTTTTATGTTCCCTGCAAGCTTACTTTCATATTCTATTTTCCCCTTCTTAATTAATCCCTTTGTCCTCCTTTGTTGAATCCTAAACTGCTCCCAATCCTCAGGGTTACCGCTTTTTCTGGCCAATTTATATGCCCTCTCCTTGGATCTTATGCTATCCCTAATTTCCCTTGTTAGCCACGGTTGAGTCACCCTTTTTGCTTTATTCTTATGCCACACTGGGATCAACAAATTCTGTAGTTTATCCATGCAGTCTTTGAATGTTTGCCATTGCCTATCCACCGTCAACCCTTTGAGTGACATTCCCCAATCAATCCTACCCAATTCGCACCTCATACCATCGTAGTTTCCTTTATTTAAATTCAGGACCCTAGTCTCTGATTCAGCTACTTCACTCTCCATCCTAATGAAGAATTCTATCATATTATGATCACTCTGACCCAAGGGGCCTCGTACAACAAGATTGCTAATTAATCCTTTCTCGTTACATAATACCCAGTCTAAGATGGCCTGATCTCTAGTTGGTTCCGCGACATATTGTTCCAGAAAACCATCCCGTAAACATTCTAGGAATTCCTCCTCCACAGTACTTTTACTAATTTGGTTAGCCCAATCTATATGTAAATTAAAGTCACCCATGATGACTGCTGTGCCCTTACTGCATGCTTCTCTAATTTCCCTTTTAATGCCGTCCCCAACCTCCGTATTACTGTTTGGAGGTCTATATACCACTCCCACTAACGTTTTCTGCCCCTTGTTATTTCTCAGTTCTACCCATACAGATTCCGCATCATCAAAGCTAATATTCTTCCTTTCAATTGTGTTAATCCCCTCTTTAACCGGCAATGCTACCCCACCTCCCTTTCCAATTGTTTACTCAGCTCCCCTGCTCCTGGTGATTAGCGCCTATTCAAGACAAACACTTACAGCTGACTGACAGTTAACTGTCTGACAGGCAACTTCTGTTAACTACAGTTTTTAAGGTTCTAGGTTAAAATCAAAATCTTAAACTAAATTTCACTTTTTACAGCTTCTACTTATCCAATACTTACCAGAAATTCCCACGCTTTCCAAATTCCCAAATAAAACACTCTGTCCAAATCCACTCCATTTAATCACGCTCTGTGTAGACCTTATTCTGTCCTCACCCAATCTGGTCCTTACCTGATGGTCACACACATTCACTTCCAGCATGAGTCACTGGACAGCAATAAGGAGCGAATATTCAGTCTGATTTGCTCTGCTCTAACCCGGTCCACTGTGGCCCATACGGCTGCCTTGGCTGAGATCGGGTAACTCAGCAGAGACTAGGGATCGGGTTTCAGACATACCTGGTCTGTTCAGTTTGCCGATGGAGATCGTACCTCTGAGTCATCAGGGGAGCCTATCTAGTTTTTTTTTAATCCAAGATAGTCATTGGCATCAACCTATTGACTTCTTCAGCACAGAGGGTGAATAACTAAATGACAATCCCAGCACTCTCAGGGCACATAAGAGTGCAATTTCTTTTTTGGAGTAAAAATGCACAATCCTGCCCACCACCGGTGTAGTTTTTTGTGTGCAATTTTAAACAGTTCTACAGTATATGGAAAGTTTATTGTAATATAATAAATCTATACATTAATTCCTGAAAGTATAAATTGCATGAAATGTTAACATATGCATAATCCATCTTACTGTTCTGTTGACATATGGAATAAATGGTGATCAGGGCTTGTTTCTGAGTCACGGGGCTGTCCATCTGATACTTCAGACATTCGAGCAGTAAATTCAAGTCCGTTTTTAACCCTGTAGATTGAAATAAAATATAACAACACGGTATCTGCACGCAAGGTAGTAAGTTTACACAAATGCAAGGAGGAAAATTAATTAAAAGTAAGAGCTGACAAACCAACACTGGCAGCAAAATCAGGTCATATCTCTCATTTATAGTTCTGTGTTTCAGAAAAAACATGTTTTCATCTGTGTACAAGTAGCCAATGTTCCCTCTAATTTTTTTTTCGGTGCGCGGCCCCTTTAACGTGCTGCACAGCCCAATCAAATTTCCGTGCATGCACGGTTTTTCTATTGTGAAGTCGGCAAGCGGCCTGCGCGGGACGCCCTAGATCTTTGTGTAGATATTCTGTACTTATTATCATGCCTGCTGCGCTGAATCAAAAGAAGCAAATGTTTAAGCTGGTAGGCTGGTAGTACACTGCCTATTTGCTGCACTAGGTGTTTATGTTTCTCGTCTCTTTCTCTGGCTAGATGCAAGAGAGCAAGAGCTTTCTTGATACTAGCATCCATGTTTGGGACGGTCAGTTGCCTTTCTTAAAAACTGAGAAACCTGGGCGAAGGGCCAATTCCTGTAGTGCACGACACAGGCAAGGTCAAAAAGGAATTTTTTGAGGATGTAACTGGTAGAATAGATAAGGGAGAACCAGTGGATGTGGTGCATTTGGACTTTCAGAAGGCTTTCGATAAGGTCCCGCATAAGAGATTAGCGTGTAAAGTTAAAGCACACGGGATTGGGGGTAAGGTACTGTCTTGGATAGAAAACTGGTTGGCAGACAGGAAGCAAAGAGTTGGAATAAACGGGTCTTTTTCCGAGTGGCAGGCAGTGACTAGTGGGGTACCGCAGGGATCAGTGCTAGGACCCCAGCTATTCACAATATATATTAATGATCTAGACGAGGGAACTAGATGTAATATCTCCAAGTTTGCAGATGACACAAAGCTGGGTGGGCGTGTGTGCTGTGAGGAATACAGGAACAGGGATACCTTGCTGGCCTTCATAGCAAAAGGGTTGGAATACAGGAACAGGGATACCTTGCTGCAGCTGTACAGGGCACTGGTGAGAGCACACCTCGAGTACTGTGTACAGTTTTGGTCGCCTCATCTGAGGAAAGATGTTCTTGCCATGGAGGGGGTGCAGCGGCGATTCACCAGGCTGATACCAGGAATGGCGGGATTGACCTATGAGGAGAGACTATGTAGTTTAGGGATGTACACACTGGAGTTTAGAAGATTGAGAGGGGACCTCATAGAAGTGTATAAAATTCTGACAGGTCTAGACAGACTAGATGCAGAAGGAATGTTTCCCTTGGCGGGTGAGAACAGAACTAGAGGACATAATTTAAGGATAAGGGCTAAACCATTTAGGACAGAAATGAGGGGGAATTTCTTCACTCAGAGGGTGGTGAACCTGTGGAACTCATTGCCACAGAGGGCAGTGTACGCCAGCTCATTAAATATATTTAAGAGGGAATTAGATATATTTCTACAGGCAAAAGGGGTTAAGGGTTACGGAGAGAAGGCAGGGACGGGATACTGAATTGGAGGATCAGCCATGACCTCATTAAATGGCGGAGCAGGCTCGAAGGGCCAGATGGCCTACTCCTGCTCCTATCTTCTATGTATCTATGTAGGAGGATGCAGAGAAACTCCAGTATGATTTGGACAGGTTGGGTGATTGGGCAGATGCAGTATAATGTGGATAAATGCGAGGTTATCCACTTCGGTGGCAAAAACAGGAAGGCAGATTATTATCTGAACGGCAATAGATTGAGAAAAGGGGAAGTGCAACAAGACCTGGGTGTCCTTGTGCACCAGTCCCTGAAGGTAAGCATGCAGGTGCAGCAGGCGGCTAAGAAGGCAAATGGTATGTTGGCCTTCATAGCGAGAGGATTCGAGTACAGGAGCAAGGATGTCTTGCTGCAGTTGTACAGGGCCTTGGTGAGACCACACCTTGAGTATTGTGTGCAGTTTTGGTCGCCTTATCTGAGGAAGGATGTTCTTGCCATGGAGAGAGTGCAGCGAAGATTCACCAGACTGATACCTGGGATGGCAGGAATGACGTATGAAGAGAGATTGGGTCGATTAGGCTTATATTCGCTCGAGTTTCGAAGAATGAGAGGGGATCTCATTGAAACTTATAAAATTCTAACAGGACTAGACAGACTAGATGCATGAAGGATGTTCCCGATGGCGGGGGAGTCCAGAACCAGGGGTCACAGTCTAAGGATAAGGGGTCAGCCATTTAGGACTGAGATGAGGAGGAATTTCTTCACCCAGAGAGTGGTGAACCTGTGGAATTCTCTACCACAGAAGACAGCTGAGTCCAATTCATTAAATATATTCAAGAAGGAGTTAAATATATTTCTTAAGGCTAAAGGGACCAAGGGATATGGGGAGAAAGCAGGGACAGGGTACTGAATTTGGATGATCAGCCATGATCGCATTGAATGGCGGAGCAGGCTCGAGGGGCCGAATGGCCTACTCCTGCTCCTATCTTCTATGTTTCTATGATAGGAGAGAAGATGAGGTAAATCAGGCGGTAATGGTTAGGTGGTCCCAAGCATGGGTTTTAAAAGTCTGTAAATTGTAAGAGAAAGAACATCTGCTTGATCCCCAGCATATCAAGTCCCCCAAACTCATCAAGGACAAAAATGTCCATTAAATTATGGCTCACGGACCAGATTTGAAGGTAATACAAATAAGAAAAACTGGAATCATACTCAGAAAACATTCGATTCAAACTTTTTGTTGGACATGTGTGACTTCAATTAACCCCATATAAAGTGGGATGGCTTAATGGAAGTGAGACAACAGAATGAGAACTAGTGAATGTGGTACAAGATTCCCTTTTGACCCAATGGGCTGCATTTTCCTCCATGGTCCCGCCTGAGGTCGTGAGTTCAAATCCCACCATGACAAGTTGGATAACTGGATTTAATAAATCTGATTTGCGAGATAGTACTAGACAGTGACTTAAAGGACCCTGAATGTCATAAAAACTCAGCTGATTCATTAATGTCCCTCAGGGTAGGGAACCTGCCACCTCTACCTGGTCTGACCTACATGTGACTCCAGTCCCACAAATATGTGATTGACTCTAAATGCGCTTTGAAGTTGCAAATTAGGGAGGGTGCAGAGAAGCCCAACAAGATTGTTCCCAAATGTAAAATGGGGATAAACTTTGAGGAAAGATTAGAACAGCTCAAGCTTTGCAGTCTAGAATAAAGATAGATAAGGGGCCTTCATCAAAGTATATAAAATATTAAATGGGATACATAAGGTCAACTCAGAATAGTACCTGAAGAGTAGAACCTGAGACATAAATGGAAATTAGTGAAAATAAATTTAAAACAGACATCATGAAGAGAGTGAAAATGTTTGGACAACCTGTTAGATCGGGTAGCAAAGACAAAACACTGGGGATGTTCAAACTACAATTGGATGCTAAGAAGGAAAATATAGGATACTAGAGAGATGAGCTTCAATAGGCTGAATGATCTGTCCTTGTCATGTGCGACGGCACACAATGGGCTGGATTTTCAATGACCCGTGGAGTCGGGTTTGGAGGCGTGTGGGGGGTTAAAATAGCGAAAAGTGGCGGGCCGACCTGATCCCGACTCCATTCCGCCTCCACGCAATTTTGACAAAATCGGTCGCGGGGTTCCCAACTCCGTCCCGCCTCCAAGAGGCAGGAGAGGCCATTAAAGCCCTTAACAAGCCCTAAATTGGCTCTGTAATGCCATTTTGAAACATTTTAGCTAGTTTAACCCTTTTCCGACGTGAAGCACGCCTGATGTGAAACACGCCAGTGAAACCTGGCGGGAGCACAAGTGGATAGCTGACTATCAGCTGCAGGTCCACTATTACAACGGAGATGTGATGAAGATAGTAGTAGTATTAGGTCTGAAAGTCACCTCTGATGCTGCTGCATTGAATGTCTTCAGAGACTGCCTGGGAGGACTTGGTTGCAAAAAAAATTCTCTCTCTGAGATGCTGCTCATTTTGCATCCAGGTCCTCTCACAGCAAAGGCCAGGCAGTGTCTGAGACCAGGCAGTGTCTGAAAGCCTTCAATGCAGCAGCAATGATGACATCATCAGAGGCGACTTTCAGACTGAAACCACTAATTGGTTCATGGGTTCCCACATGCTGGAACTCAATTGCCCAATTAAGTGAAAATTGCATCAATCTCCCACATCCAATTGCAGACGGGTGGATAACACGAAATGCGGATGACACGATCCCAACCCGCCCCAGTATCAAAATCCAGCCCAATGTGTTTCCAGCAAACAAGGTTGCTATTGGAAGCATCAAGCCAGAACATTACCGTACAAGAGCTTGACTCAGTTTTAGCATTCTGGCCTCTAAGATAGAAGGTTGTGGGTTCAAACCCCACTCCATGATTTAAGCATATAATGTAGGCTGATACTTCAGTGCAGTACTGAAGGAGTGATGTATTGTTGGAGATGCTTTCAGAACAGACGTTAAATCAAGGCACTGTGTGCCTGTTCAGGTGGCCATAAAAGATCCCATGACACTCTTGAAAAAGTGCTAGGAGGTATCCAGGCCAACATGTATCCCTCAACCAACCATCAAAAAGCAGACTAACTTGTCATTCACCTCACTGATGTTTGTGGGACTTTGCTGTGCATAAATTAACTGTCATGTTCGCCTACAAAACAGAACCACCAAATTAATGAATCTGCAATGAAGTGCTTTGGGACATCTTGAGATCCTGAGGTGTTTTATACAAGTTCATTCTTTCATTTCTTTTTGATTTGGCAGAGTTTCTGAAACAGAGTTAGAACCACAGACCCAGGACTCTTGGTTTTAAGCTCAAATCTCTGATATTTTAACAAGGGGGAAAGCAGACACCTTCAAAGAATTGAGTCTTTTACAGGTAGAGCTGCAAATATTTACTTTAGAAAGCAAAACCAACACAACTTTACCAAAACATTATCCAGCACTGCATATCTTAGATCAGTTAATAAGAGAAATTATTAGTACTAAATAACATATACACAAAATACTCCTTGACATTAAATTCACACAGTGCAGAAACTTTTACCGCAAAGTATGTTGCCATCTGTTCCTTCTGGGTTTTCCATCTTTAGCACATATCCTTGCATAAAGGTTCCCAGGGTTTTACTGAACACAAGAAACTGTGGATCCTGTAATTTAAAATGTAACATTGATTTCCACTAAGTGATTTGTAAAAATGCATAGCTTGATAAGCAGAAAATGGATGTATTTTCTGGCAAGGGATTCACACCGACTTACCAGAAAATCTGTCTCGTATGACTTACTCCGTTTTCGAATTTACCACTAGATTTTAACCCTTGCTAATTTAATTTATCCACAAAACAATTCCCTTGGCAGGGGCTTGGCTTCCTAGAAAGTGTAACATCAGCAAATTGATGCAGAATTGTCAAAATACAAAACAAAAATATATGGGCCTGGAACTTGCGGTCCTGATGACGGCGAACTAGCAGCGATCACCGTCATTTTGCCTTTGAAACTGACCGCAACTTCAGGATTTAGCGCATGCGCAGCCTAACAAGGAAATTCAGAAGTTGCGGTCTGTCATTCACTGCTCCTCCACAGGCTGTGCTGTGGACCCTCCACCCCCAGAGCCGGCAATCCGTGAAATCACTGATCTGATGAAAACTTCCCCAATATCGCTGTTAGAAACCCCATAAAAAGTTAGACCATGATGTTCTTGACAGCTAGTTGTTATTCTGCTCCTATCCTGATGGCACTGACTCTTGTTGGCTTATGGTTTCATTTGGTACTAGCAGCCTTCCGGTATCTTACTGAAGGAGCCACTCACGTGTGAGATTAGATAGTGTCAGCAAGCTATTCTCTCACTGGAGGCAACACAGCAGCGCACAATCCTTTCATCACTTGACATCTAAACGTGTACTTTCCAGTTGAGGTCACAGCAGTCAGGAGAGGGGGACCCTGGCTAATTTCTCCTCTCTCTAGTACAGGGGTGCTGAGGCCAATTGCACAGAGGTCTCCACTGTCGCCCCAGTTGAGATTAAGAAGAGCCAGGTATCAAACGGTGGACTTTCCTGCACTATACTACCCCGAACAGCACATCAACCCACTGAGTCATCGGGGAAAGTTTGATACGAGTGAAATATTTGGAAGTGAGTCGTTTACTCAGTGATAAGTTGTCAACAAATTCTGTTTCAGGATATATATCAATTCTGTAACTTTCATGTGGCATTCCTGTTTGAAAACTTAATGAAACTTGTCTATATAAAGCTCAATTTCTGTACCATTAAGGGCATTTGCTATGCAGCATATAATGATTTGTTAAGTACACATCTGTACGTGCTTTTAATATTTTAATAGGTTTAGCCAGCAAAATCCTGTAGTTGTGGCTTTGCCATAAGGAAACAATAATATTGATTTAATGTACTATATAATCAAGCTGAACATCAAATTGTTCTAAGCCACATTTCTTCCAGTTCCGCACTCATGAGGACGGCCTCAATAGGGATATCGGGTTCATGTCACGCTACAGAACGTGACTTGACATCGTTGTCTGTCTTTCCAGTTTAAAAAAAATAAAAAACAAACCCAAAAAAAACAAACCCAAAAAACAAACCCCCAAAAAAACACTGCAGACATCAGGATTTGACACGTTGGACCCCCTGGGACACATCTCATTGTCTTGGCTGTGCTCTTGGTGTGTCTTTGATGTAAGATGAAAGATTGTATCTCTGCAGTTTCTGTGTTTATATTCTGTGAACTTTTGTAGATTCACTCATTGTAACTCTACCTGAGGAAGGGGCGATAGCTCTGAAAGCTTGTAATTTTAAATAAATCTGTTGGACTATAACCTGGTGTTGTGCGACTTCTCATTTTTGTCCACCCCAGTCCAACGCCGGCATCTCCGCAACATTTCTTCCATTAAACAGTTCAACTCATATCATCCAGTGGAACAACAAGGCACAACAAACTTAAAGTGAACACCCTTGGGGAGGAGAGGGGAAATTTCCTTGCCGTTCCATCAGACTCCAGTTGTAACTCTGGTGAAACCACTTGGAAAAAGGTCGGAGCCCAGATATGCTGGGTCCCAACTTTAGTTGGGAAATCCTGCTTGGCCTGGTAAGGGGTGGAATCTCTGCCTAATCCTTACAAGGCCAGCGATGTCAGAGGGAGTTGGGACTGGACTCAGTTCCCTTCCCCAAAGGTGACCAGGCACTAAAGTTTCCAGCAGCATGGGGCAGGCGGATACCCGAGATGCACGGTCAGCGCTGGAGGGCATGATCCCAGTGTAAGTACCAGGTATGCGGTCTGCAGATTGTCAGGTCCGTGAATTTATAGAATGAGTCTGTTAGGAACGCTACCAGGAAAGGTTGTAATAAAGAATACATTTTATGTTAAAGACTCCATTTTGTAACAAACAGATGGCTTTTCCAGATTCTGCTGGCAATAGCATCCTGGAAAATGTCCAAAAATCAGCTCAGACATTCAAAGCCTTCATGGTGATGCAAGTTGTAACTTTAAAGTTATTTTTTTTGTGTAGTTTTGACCTTCGGGTAGATAAATCTATCTGTTTGACAACTATATGCTTACCCACTCTTTGGAATGCTGATGAAACTTGATGTAAACCAAGGGTAAAGGTCAAGGAAAAGATATGACGTGATGATCTTTTAGCTGAGGGATAAAAATGAGACTGTTGTAATGTAACGTAACGTTAGGAAGACACAGGGGCTGAGTACAGAGGGCTGGTACTGAGCTCAGCAACTGTAACATGAGGTCTCCCACAGCCTTTGCACCACTGCGTGTATTGTCTGTGACATTTCCTCTAATAAATCTATAAGCGAAAGAATCTGCGTCTAGAACTCTCATTCCTGGTGTGGAGGCAACAGCTCAAAGCTGGGCTCTCTAGCAGTATTATCTAACATTTTGGCACCCCAAATGGGAATGGCCACTTTACACGTAAAAGATCAAAAGCCGACTTTAGCAGTCAAAACAGAGAAAACTATTTTATAAAATAAAAAAAGTACAAGGGAAGCTAGCAATTAAGAAGTATAAAGGCCTAATTAATGGATTAATAGTACAGGATTATAAATAAGTGTTATAGCAGTAACTAAAATTAGCCTATAAGCAGTTAGTTAAAGAAATGTCAGAAATGGAAGAACAGATTAGAGAGGAATCTAAAAGCAAGAAGGATCTAAAACATTACAAAAATTAAAGGAAACTGTACAAGAGGAGAATAAGGAGTTAAAGGCAGCCCTTAGATAGCAGACAAAGGCTGTAATGGAAATACATAAAGGACCCTCAGTTAGTCGGGTGGAATGTAGCAAAAGAAATAAAGAAAAAGAGAAATTAAAAGCCCACAAAGCTGTTGCCTGGGCCTTCACTCTGACCAACAGTCCGATGACACGGATTACATTGTAGGGGTACATGAGCCCACTTCCCCATAGCTAGTAAATAAGGTGGCAAAACAGGAGGGCCAATACAAGACTGAGAAGGAGCCTTTCCTACATCTGAATAAGGTTTTAAATCAGTACAAAACTGGGGTAAGTAGCAAACATCAGACTGAAAGATCAGCAGTTCAGTGAAAAAGTATAAGTTATCTTAGACACGAAAAGGAGAAGAGGGAGGGTGTCTCTTTTCTACTTTTCACGCTGGATATCCCAGGATTTTAATGTACTATCCCTTTTAATTGTGAGAAACTGCTTGATTTGTGGAGCTTCGGTGCTGCAGCTGGCTCCGTTCTACCTGTTGTAGTCCTTAGCATTATTAGTAACATTGTTACAGATATTCCAATCTTTGATTTATCTTGCAAGAACTCATTTTTCTTCAGTTACATTCAGTAGATATATCGGTTGTCCACAAGGCATGCCGAAGAAAGATAACTTGTAACCTGCTGGATTGTCGTAAGCATCTGCTGTCTCAACTTTTATAAATGTATTTGTTCATTTAAGATGTTAACTCCCTCAGATTTTGGGGTCGAACTGAATTAAAGGAATTGATGCTGAGTTTACAGACTGTGGATCTGATCAAATTATTAAATTATGTAAGGCTGTGGGTTCAAGTCCCACTCCAGAGACTTGAGCACAAAAATCTAGGATGAACTTCAGTGCAGTACTAAGGGAGTGCTGCACTGTCGGAGGTGCCGTCTTTCGGATGAGATGTTAAACCGAGGCCCCGTCTGCCCTCTCAGATGGACGTAAAAGATCCCATGGCGCTATTGGAAGAAGAGCAGGGGAGTTATCCCCGGTGTCCTGGCCATTGGGATGTCCGGTGGTCGTGAAAGGTGCTATATAAATGCAAGGCCTTTTTTTAATAAATTGTTTTTTTTGTAGGTGGCCACTACAGACAACTCGTTGAGCAAATTATGTGAACACTCCCTGGACGTGCGACACGGGATTGTCACGTAACAATTGTCACTTCTGAGTTCATCACCCATATCAGGGAATCAATAATTTAATAAGCTGTATCAGGTAAATAAGTAGAGAACGTTGCGTATAATTAGGGAAACCAGAGTTGTTACGTTAAGTATCAGAGAACATGAATATAGTTGATACTTAAGAAAACCTAGTTGAAGTATAAGACAGTAATCAAATTATACCTTTGAAGGGTTAAACCCGACATACTATGCCCCAAAATTGTGGGAGATTTAAGGCAGTCCTGCTTTGTCCTATCCGTGTGGTCTATTTTTAAAGAGATTACAACAGTTAATTTAGCCTGGGTGTACTGGATTAAGTTTGAGAAGTCACACAACACCAGGTTATAGTCCAACAGTTTTATTTGAAATCACAAGCTTTCGGAGCTGCTGCTCCTTTGTCAGGTGAAGGTCCAGCAGCAGGTGAAGGTGCAGCAGCAGCTCCGAAAGCTTGTGATTTCAAATAAAACTGTTGGACTATAACCTGGTGTTGTGCGACTTCTCACTTTTGTCCACCCCAGTCCAACACCGGCATCTCCGCATCATGGATTAAGTTTGGTAGTGTATAGTTGTCAGGAAGTTAATTAAGAGCACCCGTTGGGAGTTTTGTGATCGACTGTGGTGTACAGGAAAACACTGGAGTGGCTGCATTCTTGAATGGTATAGTAGAGGGTCACATATTTTGATGGTGAAATGCAGCACGTTGAGGCAAAAGCGCAATGGAGTGTAAACCTATGAATTTAATCTCAGCCATGTCATTGGTGGGAACAGGCAGGAAGAGATTTCCCACAAGGAGGAGGAACTGGATTGCAAGTTCAACCTCAACTGCTCTCAAGTTTATTCTCTGGCCAGCTCAAGAGAAGCAATGACAAAGGCATTTCCATCCACCTCAGTCCATGGAATGGAGGACTCATGAGGAGGGGAGAAAAATTTCCCTTTAAATTAAAAATGTTTCCTTTAAAAAAATCCCAACTCTATACATTTTAGTGATTTGCAATCTGTTTCACACATGAACCAGCAATATTTCACTTCGGCGAACACCAAGGCTAACGCACGTGTTTGCCTCCTGAGGGCTGCATTACGATGTGGGTAATGGAGTGTAAAATATTGCATCAAGCAAACTGGGTCACTTCTGTTCTTTCATTCACAACAAAGCTATATTTTTATAACATCTATGAAATGAAAACATCTTTAAAAATGCTGTGTCACCTCGTAGATCTGTAATAAAAAACAGTTTATGGCAGTTGTGGATTGTTCTCATGCTATCATTAAAAATACCACTAATTATACTGATTTTTCTTTATACTCTCAATGATTGCTTGTGCTGAAAATACAAGTTTATAAGTAGTTTTCTGTACTGGTAGATTTGCCGTGGCATCGCTCATGGCGAGGTGGATGATGCGGTGCTTTGTAATGTGGGAGTCTGTCATTGGTGACATTTGTATGGATTGAAATGTTAGATCTGTTGGGGGGGGGGGGAATTAATAATTAAGGCAGTGGTTGGAAATATGCAATGGGGAATAAATAAATGAAATAGGATAAATAAATATGGAGAGGAGCAGGTTCAGATGAAACAAACAGGGTGGAAGAGGGGGGCAAGAAATAAATAACACGGCAGGAACCATGTTCCTACTGCCCTCCCATTTTCTACCCCCTGCGCTATCTTTTTCTACACTTCCCCCATCCCTGTTCTACCCCCTCCCCTGTCATTTTCTACACCTCCCCTTCCATTTTACTCTCTCCCCTCTGTACCCATGATCTCCCCTCTCATTTACTATGCCCCCCCCCCTCTCCTTTCTGATCCTCCCCTCCTTTCCCTCCCTCTCATTCAGTCTAATGGTGGCCCGGGGGCTAATTCCCCATTAAATCCCATATGGGGCACCGCTCGGTTACGCTTTCCTGTCAGCAATGCGGCCCCGGCGCGGATTCTCACCTCGGACCCAGGTCTGTCAAACGCTCATTGTCTGATCCTCAGGCCTCAGCCCGTCACACCCTCGCACTCTCTCTCTTAGGCCTCGGTCTCTCAGTCCCTCTCACACGTTAACACACTCGGCCTCTCTCTCGGGCCTGGGCCTCCACGCCGCTCGAAGCCGGACTAACGCTTCCCGCCAAAAGCCAACCGCCCCGCACGCGGCGCGCGCTGCGACGTGTTGACGTCACCACGCTGCATGCGTCCCGCGTCATGACGCGGTGCGGGGGGGGGGGGGGGGCGCGCACGCTAGGCACATTTATATAGCACCCTGCACCGGATGTCCCAAAAGCCTGCATGGCCAATTAAGTTCTTTTTTTTGAAGTGTAGTCACTGTTGTAATGTTGGAAACGTGGCAGCCAATTTGCCACACAGCAATGTGATAATGACTGGATAATCTGTTTTTTTAGTGATACTGGTTGAGGGACACCGAGGATATAGAAAAAATACAAGCCAAATGCTCGAGGGATAGAATTGAAAAGCAGATAAGTTATGTTAAACTTGTATCGAACCTTGGTTAGACCGCACTTGGGGGTACTGTACACTGTTCTGGTCTCCATATTCAAATGAAAGGATATCATGCCTGTGGTAGAAGTATCCAATTAGTCCCACTCCCCCCTGCTCCTTCTCCATAGCCTTGCAAATTTTTCCTTTTCAAGTATTTATCCAATTCCCCTTTTAAAGTTACTATTTAATCTGCTTCCACCGCCCTTTCAGGCAGCACATTCCCGATCACAACTCCTCGCTCCATTTCCCATCTGGTTTTTGCCAATTATCTTAAATCTGTGTCCTTTGGTTACCGACCCTCCCACCAGTGGAAACAGTTTCTCCTTCTTTACTCTTAATTTCTTAAATTCTGCCCTTAATCTTCTCTGCAAGACAGATAAGCTATGACAGTTCAAATTGCCTTACTCATCGACATCAATCTTGTGATGAGAAGCATGGTCATCGACTATCAGCAGTGGGACTTAGAACCCACTGACTCAGAGGCGAGAGTGCTACCCACTGAGCCACGGCTGACACTATTACATGACACAGCGCAGCAACAAGATTCAGCACCAATCTCTCTCAAAAAGATAGTTAGTTCGGTCACGTTTTCGCAACTGAATTCCACCGCATTCCTTTGGAGAAAAGGTTTTCTAAACCGAGCACTTTTACACAAACAAACTTGTGGAATTGTATTACTTTAATCGAATTTTGTGTTACATAAATTGGTTAATAATGAAATATTTCAGAAGTACAATCCTTGTCTCCATGTACACACAGGCTTCTGGCTGCAGGGAACCTGGGCCCTACAGTCGCACAGTCATTGATGTCTGCAACATTGCATTGTAAATAAAGGTGTTATTGAAAGGTACAAACTGCCTTGTGATGATTTTGATGGCCTCCTGGGCAGCAGCTCCTGGGGAAATAAAAAGTCGCAAAAAAGTTAATAATGCAGATTACTGTTAACTAATCGAACCGTAATGGTACAGACAGCCTTTTAAGACACAGGTTTTGCTAACAAAGGCAGAACATTTTCTTAATGGTGAGAGATTAGAAACTGGAGGAGCAAAGGGATTTGGGCACTCAGGTACACAAGATGATTGGGTAATTCCCTCGTCAATCATACCTGGAAGTGACTGGGATTGATTTCACGCACATAATTTGTATTATGTAACTATCTGCCATATGTTGCTGGAGAAAATAATCCTGCTGTACTCGGGAGAGTTTCAATCATGAGTTCTGTTTGCTGTAGTTCATAGAAGGCTCTGTTTAAATAGACTCTGTAGACTGCTGTAAAATTGACTTGTTTGCTGCAAGTCCCGCCTGGCCTACAACTCATTGGCTGACATGGTGGAACAAAGCAGCACCATCTTAAATGATTTTGTGTGTGAATGGGATGATCAAAGAGCAGGGAAATGGCATGAGTGTACAGCTCTGATGTGGCGCCAGCACCAATACAGATATGACGAGCCATACGAGGCGCATATTAGAGAGGTGCAGATTTATACCATGGGCAGTACAGCCATTGCGGGCCTCCATTTGGAAACATATTGGCAGAAGACATTCTCCAGTGATCCCATGATTGCAATTCCAGGTTTTTAAATCCTCTTCAACCCTGTGCAGTTTATTCCATTGTGCTGAAATTTCTAAGACTCTCATTGGTGAGCAGATGACATTCAATGTGAGGTCATCCACTCTAGATCCAAGAAAGGCAAAACTTGGAATTTTTTCTTAATGGCGAGAGACTAGGAACTGTGGAGGAGCAAAGGCATTTGGGTGTTCAGGTACACAAATCACTAAAAGCTAATGCACAAGCACAAAATGTAATCAAAAAGGCTAATGGATTGTTGGCTTTTATCTCAAGGGGGTTGGAATACAAAGGAGTGGAAGTGATGCTTCAGTTGTACAGAACCTTGGTGAGACCCTATCTGAAGCACTGCCTTCAGTTCTAGATACTGCACCTCAGGAAGGATATACTGGCCTTGCAGGGGGTGCAGCGCCGATCCACCAGAATTATACCGGGGCTAAATTATAAGGACAGGTTGTATAAACGTGGCTTGTATTCCCTTGAGTTTATAGTATTGAGGGGTGATCTGATTGAGATGTTTAAAATGATAATGGAATTCGATAGGGTAGGTAGAGAGAAACTATTTCCTCCGTTGGGTGGGGGCAAGTCCAGAACAAGGGGGCAGAATCTTAAAATTAGAGAGGCGCAATTCAGGAGTGAAATCAGTAAAAAAAAAAGTTCCACACAAAAAGGGTAGTGGAAATCTGGAACTCTCTCCCCAAAAAGGCTGTTGAGGTTGGGGGGTCAACTGAAATCTCAAGACTGAGATGGATACCTTTTTATTAGGTAAGGGTATCAAGGGATATGGAGCATAAGAACATAAGAAATAGGAGCAGGAGTAGGCCATTCGGCCCTTCGAGCCTGCTCCTCCATTCAATGAGATCATGGCTGATCTTCTGCCTCAACTCCATTCACCGGCCCTATCACCATATCCCTTGATGCCTTTACTAGTCAGAAATCTATCGACTTCTGTTTTGAATATACCCAATGACTGAGCCTCCACAGCCCTCTGGGGTTGAGAATTCCAAAGATTCACCATCCTCTGTGTGAAGAAATGTCTTCTCATCTCAGTCCTGAATGGCCTACCCTTTATCCTGAGGCTGTGGCCCCTGGTTCTAGACTCCCCAGCCAGGGGAAACATTCTCCCAGCATCCACCCTATCAAGCCCTGTAATAATTTTGTATGCTTCAATGAGATCCCCTCTCATTCTTCTGAAGTCAAGAGAATACAGGCCTAGTTTACTCAATCTCTTCTCATACGACAGTCCCACCATCCCAGGAATCAATCTCGTGAACCTTCGTTGCACTCCCTCTATGGCAAGTATATCCTTCCTTAGGTAAGGAGACCAAAATTTTACACAGTACTCCAGGTGTGGTCTCACCAAGGCCCTATATAATTGGAGTAAGACTTCTTTACTCCTGTACTCAAATCCTCAATGGCGGGAAACTGGAGTTGAGGCAAATGGAGTTGAGGCACAGATCAACCATGATCTAATTGAATGGTGAAACATTAAAGTCAGCATCTTAAAGAGACAATTATATTTAAAAAAAAACACTTTGGGAAGGGGCCGGGCAGGGAGAGAACAGACTGGCTCACATTTCAATACAACTTAAGCGACAAATGGCTGCAACTGGGAATAATCCAATAAAAACTGCAACATACCTCCCAAAAACGAGGCAACAGCATGTGGCTCTGAAGCACCATAGCGACAACTGAAAGAGAACAAGTATTGTCTTCAGAAAACTCCAGCCATACTGTTCTAGTGCATTAAAACAGTCTTTAAAACAGTGACCATTTCCCCTTAAAGATAGCATGCAAGGAACGCTCACAAAGGTCCTTTTTAAAAAAAATATTCATTCACGGGATGTGGGTATCACTGGCAAGGCCAACATTTATTGCCCATCCCTAGTTGCCCTTGAGAAGGTGGCGGTGAGCTGCCGCCTTGAACCGCTGCAGTCCGTGTGCTGAAGGGTACCATCACCCTCTATGACCCTCAATCTGCGTCCGACTGCTTTCACTGTTAAATATTGAAGTTTAATCAACTCCGCGCTTCCGATTTTAATTTATTCAACCTTTCGGCACCGCCGACTGACTGTGATCATACTGAGATAGATACAAGAACAAACACAAGGGATTTAGGACAGAGCAGGAAAAACTCTTTCACAGAATTATGTGGCTGTGGAATGCACTTACCCCCACCCCCCAATACAGTTTCAGGGGGTTCTGAAGGAGCAGTGGGGAGGGGATTGTGAAACCCCACATTGATATAGTTTCAGGGGGTTCTTAAGGAGATGGGCGAGAGGGATTGTGAACCCCCACATTGATATAGTTTCAGGGTTCTGAAGGAGTTGGGGCACAGGGGACTGAAGAGTAATAAACGTGAACCCCTCCCCAGCAGCTTTGCCCCTTTAGATGTCTTCTCCTGAACTGTCTCTAGAAGCGAGTGACGCACACAAGAACGTTTAAACACAAAACGTACAATTCGTGGATGTAGTCGTCCTTCACCGATACAGAGACGCCCCACTCCTGCAGCAGGCCGACGACGCACGATTTCAGCTTTCCAATATCCTCTTCAACTTGGTTATTATAAACACCTGCCGAAAGAAGAATTCATTACCTCCCCAAAACACAACACTTTTAAAAACAAAAGCGAGACCTCTCCTCTCCTGAAAGCTCTGACCGTGTTGAGGTACAGCTCCACGGTGATCCCGTCCCTCATCTGCTATTCACTCGCGACAGGAGACAGACCAGGAGCGGGAACTTTGGATTCTTCCCTTCCTTCACCAAGGGGCACTGAAGTAAACTGTCGCACCCTCTACTGATGCCCCAGCTGAGACCAGCTAACTCTGGGAATGGAAGCCGGGACATTCCTAGTCTGTCATCCACCGTGCCATCGGACTAGTTGTCATCAACCTTCCTGGTAATCTGCACGGCCGTGCAGCGGTCTGGCGTTACCCAATTCTGCACCCGGCGTGTTATAACCAGACAGGAAATAGGTATCGGGAGATAGTCACGTATCTGACGTGGGGGGTGTTACATACCTGGGTATCGCCCGTGCTGTCTGTGAAAGCAATCGACAGCTCGCAGCATTATGTACAAAACCATTTCACTGTCGAGATTCTCCATACAAGATGCTGGAAGACAAACAAGAAATCCTGCTAGTTAGCGAGAGGTTTACAGCCCGGGTGAACGCGAGAGGTCGAGCACGGCCGAAGGGTGTTGGAATGAACGGGTAGGCATGAAATGTAAAGGATGGGGTTCACAGCGATCAGCCGCCATGTGAAGGTGATGAGAAACGTCAGCGCTGGCTGAGATAGGCCAGCCATGTCATCTGCAAAAAGGTCACCTTTTCTACCAACTTCAGAGGAGAGGACAAGACAGATAGACATTGCATCTTTCATTTTTATTTGACGTGCACCAGATCACACCATGAGGCTCCTGAGCAGATGCCTGGGTCTGGGATCAGTGAACTGGTGAGGTTGCAGCCTTTAATAAAACTGGATTTGGGAATAAAGAGTTTCACAGAGGAGATAAACATCAGGAATAAACCATCGACTGTCACACGCTGGACATTCTGAGAATTGCAGGCAACAGATCACAAGATTCAGCTTATCCGATATCATCTATCCAGAAAAATTCTGCAGCAGAGAGAGAGACGAGGAGAATTGTTTTTAATGCAGCGAGTTGTTGTGATCTGGAATGCGCTGCCTGAAAGGGCGGTGGAAGCAGATTCAATAGTAACTTTCAAAAGGGAATTGGATAAAATACTTGAAGGGTAAAAATGTGCAGGGCTACGGGGAAAGAGCAGGGGGGGGGGGGTGGGACTAATTGGAGAGCTCATTCAAAGAGCCGGCACTGGGCCGAATGTCCTCCTTCTGTGCTGTCTGATTGTATGAGATCCCCCCTCCGTCACAGAATCCAATAGTTTCTTAGACAAACTCCAGGGTTTTTGTCTCCGTTAGTCTACCTAGATGTCCTCTTCACAGGCTGACCACATTAATGAAGAGGAGCCTCCTGATTGGTTACATTTCACGCTCCCTTTCCACTCTCTTTATTCATGGTCACTGCAAAATGTTGTTTCTATAGGCATTTCTCCTCCGATCCAAAAAACGTACCCTCTTATACAATTCTGGCCTCTTGCGCATCCCTGATTTTCATTGCTCCACCATTGACAGCCGTGCCTTCAGCCGCCGAGGACCTAAACTCTGGAATTCCCTGGCTATATCTCTCTGCCTCTCTCCTCCTTTAAGACGCTCCTTAAAACCTACCTCTGACCAAGCTTCTGCTCATCTGTCCTAATATCTCCTTATATGACTCTGTGTCAAATTTTGATCGACAACACTCCAGTAAAGCAGCTTGGGACATTTTACTACGTTAACGGTGCTATATAAATGCAAGTTGTTGTTGTCATACATCTGTGAATGGGAGTAGCATACCACAGGATTGACAATTACACTGCTACCACATTATTCTGCACTTGCGGTTGCACGGGCTGCCCACCATAACTTCCGAATAAGGCAGAAAACTGGTCCTGGAATTTATTTACAAGGCATACAGTTACACAGAAGCAAAAGGAATGCATAATGCCTCAAAATAAATTGTATTTGAAATATTTGGCATCCTTTTCCAAATCGTTTAATTTGATGAGCATAGCACGGACACCTCTTCGAAGGACAGGCGCATGGGAACACCATCACCTCCAAGTCACACACCATCCTGATTTAGAAATATATCATTGTTCCTTCATCGTCGCTGGGTCAAAATCCTGGAATTCCCTCCCTAACAGCACTGTGGGAGCCCCTTCACCACACGGACTGCAGTGGTTCAAGGCAGCGGCTCACCACCACCTTCAAGGGCAACTAGGGATGGGCAATAAATGCTGGCCGCGCCAGCGACGCCCACATCCCGAGAATGATTTTTTTTTAAAAATCCCGCCCGAGTCAGAAGGTACAGGGTTTGAACCCCGATTTAGACAGTCCCGGCGAGTGGAGACCGGAGCTCTGGCTCGAAATTCTGGGCTGACATCCAGTGGGATACTCGCATCCGGTGGGTGTGGGTGACCCCTCAGTCACTGATAGGTTATTGGAATCCCTAAAACCTTTCCACCACATGGGACTAACCACCTAATCGTCTGGTATAATCTGGTTTTGGAAACTACTAGAGTGAATGCTGGTTGCGGCAATTTGTCCTCTAATCAGGGTATGCATCCCCCTCATGTTTCCTCCTCCCCAACCCCCAAAGTGGATGTTGAACAGCTATATCTTGCATCCTCCGACCAGGCAGCTGGGGCCACAGCACCTCTGACAGTGCAGCACTCATGCAGTAAAGAAGATTGAATCCATAACCTTCCAAAAATCTGAAATAAAAACTGAAAATACTGAGACTGCAAAACTCCCGAAAAACACAGTTTAATGGTTTGATAATCTTTCGTCTTCAGATGCGGTTTGTCCTACTGTGCACGTTCAGCAATAATTTTTAAAAAAATTTTTTAAAGATGGGGGCCCCCCCCCCGCCCGCTTTAAGACCGACTGTGGGTCCCACAAATTGAAAACGTTTACCTATTTGATCCTTATTGGTCGTCTCCGCATTGAACTCCTCTGCCAGCGACCGGCATCGCACAAGTCGCAGAAAAGCAGCGTTTCTGCCTGAAGATAGAGACAGCTGAGATTAGAAGCAATATCACCTAAAATGAAAATTAACTATAAACAAATTCAGGAAAACAATGACAATGTTTCAGAGTATTACCTTCCCTTCCCCCATCACATCAAACCAGAGACACGGTTAGAAAACCAAGCACCTTGCTGCATCAACTTACTGCGCTATTTGTATTTATATCTACAACTCCCCAGACAGCAAGCTTCTAATCTCAACCAGACCGAGAGCGAGATCCACCGGGATGTCAGCCAGTGTGCCCTTCTGCAGCTCCCAGTCTGGAATTTACACCCCAAACCTCTTCACCTCTCTCTCCACCTTCAAGACATGATCTAATTGAATGGCGAAACAGGTGCGAGGGGCTGAACGACATCCTCCTGTTCCTAAGACGCTGCTTAAAACCTATCCCTTTGACCAAGCTTTTGGCCACCTGTCCCAATATCTCCTAATGTGGCTCGGTGTCAATTTCTGTTCGATTGACACTCCTGTGAAGCACCTTGGGACGTTTTACTACGTTAGAGGTGCTGGACAAATGCAAGTTGTTTGGTCAAGAAGCCAAGAGACTGGGCAGCACTTGGAACAGTCGCCGAGCCCAGTCACCAGGCTGCCCTGTTAACCAGGGAAGGGAGTGTGTCTCAGCAGGGGCGGTGGAGGAGGAAGTGGAACCCACAGAAGAAAAGACCCGTGTGCGAGACGTATCTAAAAGTTGGTGTACAAATGGAATCATTTAGTTTCCTCAATGAAGCCCGGGTGTTGACTGTAACATTGCAGCCCAGTTAGAGGCTGAATACAAAATTAGAATTCCCGGCATCATGTGTAACCCCACCTTTCTGAAATTAGACCACAAGCCATGAATAAACAACACACAAAAAATAAATGGTTTAAAGGTTAATCCAAAAAGCATTGAGCAGGAACAGATCCAGATGGCATTTCTTTTTTTAAATTCATTCTTGGGATATGGGCAAGGCCGGCATTTATTGCCCATCGCCAGCTGCCCTGCAAAGGCGCTGGTGGGCCTTCTCCTTGAATCTCTGATACAATTGCTAGGCCACTTCAGAGGGCAGTTAAAAGTCAAGCATGCTGATGTGGAATTGGATTGGTGTGGGAACCCAACTAGTTTGTGATGGAGAATGACTGACATGCTGTGGATTTCAATCTGAAGAGGCACATTACACATTAAATCTTTGTTATTGTACTTTTTATAGTAACAGAATATCTCTTTCACGTCTCCTGTTATGTGGAGAGACTGGAGAAGCTGGGGCTGTTCTCCTTAGAGCAGAGAAGATTAAGAGGAGATTTGATAGAGGTGTGATAGAATAAATAAGGATAAACTGTTTCCACTGGCAGGAGGGTCAGTAACCAGAGGACACAGATTGGGCCAGACTGGGTAAGGACGACAGGTTTCCTTCCCTAAAAAGGACATTAATGAACCAACTGAGTTTTTACGAAACTCTAACAGCTTCATGATCATTGTTACTGGTACCAGGTTTTTATTTCCAGATTTTCTAAACTGTATATAAATTCACAAACTGCCTTGGGGGGATTTGAACTTTCATTCTCTGGATTACTAGTCCAGTATCACCACCATACCCACTTTGCACCTTCATGTTCACCATACCACTGATAATAGACCCTGCCAATAGCTTATAGATTTAAAAACACCGTAGAAAATGTTACAACACTCACAAGAGGTTAAATCAAGTACACTTACAGAAAAGCCAAATGTCTTTTTCAGAGATGGACTCGGGAGGCTGCAGAGGGAACACAAGGTAACATTGAATTTGGAAGTCACAACATGGAGCAATAGAAAAAGGAAGCTGCAAATGAGCGGTAGCTGTAGCAGAAGCTAACTCATGCCCCGTGCCTCAGAATCGTGAACGGAGAAGGTCTAGACTCTCTGAACGTCTTCGAATTAAAGCCATCTAACAATTCAAGAGTTCAGAGGAATCAGAAGGGAACTCAACTAGTTTGTGATGGAGAATGACTGACATGCTGTGGATTTCAATCTGAAGAGGCACCTTACACATTAAATCTTTGTTTTTTTATAGTAACAGAATGTCTCTCATGTCTCCAGGGATGAGGGACTTCAGTTACGTGGAGAGACTGAAGAAGCTGGGATTATTCTCCTTAGAGCAGAGAAGATTAAGGAGATTTAATAGAGATGTTCAAAACCATGATAGAGTAAATAAGGAGAAACTGTTTCCAGTGGCAGGAGGGTCAGTAACCAGAGGGCACAGATTTAAGGTGATTGGCAAAAAAAAGAGGTGACATCGGGAAACTTGTTTTTTTACGCAACAAGTTATGATCTGGAATGCGCTGCCTGAAAGGGTGGTGGAAGCAGATTCAATAGCAACATGAGTATCGATAAATACTTGAAGGGATAAAATTTGCAGGGCTATGGGGAAAGAGCAGGGGGAGAATTTAATTGGAAAGCTCTACCAAAGAGCCGGCACAGACATGATGGGCCGAATGGCCTCCTTCTGTGCTGTATCATTCTATGATTACCAGTATAGGCATGTAAAAGTTATTTAGTTCCACTGTTTCTCATTACCTCAACCTGACGAACTCTCTCTGCTTTCAATTCAGCCAGCCATTTACCATGTTCACAGTTGGCTGAGGATGCACTGACGAGACACACTAACACGTTACGGGTTATCAGATGATCACCAGCTTCCTCACATCGGTAGGAAGTGAGTAATTGTCTACTACCCCTTCTAGGGGCTTTGCAAACACAGTTGGATGTGAAGATGGGAGTATACTAGAGGGAAGGGCTTTGATTGGAAAGTGAGAGAAGTAAAGGGATGGGCTTTGATTGGAGAGTAAAAATAGGACAGAGGGAAGGCTTCCAACCAGGAGCTTCATTGGCCCTAGGTTCAGGAAGGGTTTAAGAAACATTGGCCAAGGTTTCTGCCCCCGTTCGCCATCCAACTCCTGCTGGAAACTGCCGTAGACGTCAGAGAACGACAGGTGCAGACTCGGCTGCGATGGCCCCTTATAGTTGGATGGCTGCCAACAACTACTGCCCATCTCACACAGGAAGAATGGCAATTTGGTTAAAGTAGGAGAGCCATGGCCACCCATCAAACATAAGAATTAGGAGCAGGAGTAGGCCATACGGCCCCTCGAGCCTGCTCCGCCATTCAGTAAGAACATGGCTGATCTTCGACCTCATCTCCATTTTCCTGCCCGATCCCCATATCGCCCAAAAACCTATCGATCTCAGATTTAAATATACTCAACGACTAAGCCTCCACAGCCCTCTGGGGTAGAGAATTCCAAAGATTCACAACCCTCTAAGTGAAGAAATTTCTTATCTCAGTCCTAAACGGCCGACCCCTTATCCTGAGACTGTGAGCCTTAGTTGTAGACTCTGCAGCCAGGGGAAACAGTGTCTCAGCATCTACCCTGTCAAGCCTTCTAAGAATTTTATACATTTCAATGAGATCACCTCTCATTCTTCTAAACTCCAGACAGTATAGGCCCATTCTACTTAATCTGTCCTCATAGGACAGCCCTCTCATCCCAGGAATCAATCTAGTGAACCTTTGTTGCACTCCCTGTAAGGCAAGCATATCCTTTCCTTAGGTAAGGAGACCAAAACTGTACACAGTACTCCAGGTGTGGTCTCACCAAGGCCCTATATAATTGCAGCAAGACTTCCTTACTCATATTCCAACCCCCTTGCAATAAAGATTAACATATCATTTGCCTTCCTAATTGCTTGCCGTACCTTCATGTTACCTTTTTGTGATTCATGTACAAGGACACCCAAATTCCTCTGAATACGGATTTACTAGTGTCTCACCTTTTAAAAAAATATTCTGCAATTATCTGCACCATCCTACCAAATTTCACACTTCCCCACATTATACTCCATCTGCCACCTTCTTGCCCACTCACTTAACCAGTCTATATCCCTTTGCAGCCTCTTTGCGTCCTTCTCACAACTTACTTTCCCACCTAGCTTTGTATCGTCAGCAAACCTGGATACATTGCACTCAGTCCCCTCATCCAAGTCATTGATATAGATTGTAAATAGCTGAGACTCAAAAACCTCAGCCCAGAAAGGCTGCATGTCAGCTTGGCACAGTGGTAGCACTCATAGGAAGCAGCATAGGAACAGGAGCAGGCCATTCAGCCCCTCTAGCCTGTTCCACCATTCAATTAGATCATGGCTGATCTATATCTTAACTCCATTTACCTGCCTTGGTTCTGTAACCATCTCAGTTTTGAAATTTTCAATTGACCCCCAGCCTCAACAGCTTTTTGGGGGAGATCTCTCCAGATTTCCACTGCCCTTTGTGTGAAGAAGTGCTTCCTGACATCATCCCTGAATGGCCTGGCTCTAATTTAAGGTTATGCCCCCTTGTTCTGGACTCCCCCCACCAGAGGAAATAGTTTTTCTCTATCCTATCAAATCCTTTAATCATCTTAAACTCAATTATCTTCTATACTTAAAAGGAATCCAAGTCTAGTCTATGCAACCTGTCCTCATAATTTAATCCTTTTAGTCCCGGTAGAATTCTGGTGAATCTGCGCTGCACTCCTGTCTGAGTCAGCAGGTTGTGGGTTGAAGTCCTGCTCCAGAGACTTGACACACAATCTCCTGCTATACTGTCAGAGGTGCCGTCTTTCGGATGAGACGTTAAACCGAGGCCCCGTCTGCTTGTTCAGGTGGGTGTAAAGGATGCCATGGCAATACTAGAAGGAGACATGGGGAGTTCTCATGGTATCCTGCCCAACATTCCTTCATCAGCCTACACCAAAACCAGATTAGGTGATCATTCATCACATTTCCACTTCCTGGGATCTTGCTGTCGGTGAATTCCATAACGTAATTCATTGGTTGTGAGGCAGTTTGCAACATCCCGAGAGTCACTCCATCAGGAGAGGACGGGTGATAGGAGGGGGGCAAGAGGAGAATAACAGAAGGAAAACTGGATGGATAAAAACTGGTACAGCTAAACTAACGAAGCTCAAAAAAAGGACAAACAAGGAGTACGATCCAAAATACGACTTACCCTGCCAGTCAATTCCAGTATTTCAGTAACATAGTCGCTTATAACAGAGGCATCTGCTTTTGCCTTCTCACGGTATCTGAGAGAGAGGAGCGAATATATAAGTAGAACACAGTAACAAGAACCGGCACACTAGACATTGAAAGAAACAATGTGAATGATGGAGGTAGTTTACGTCTTAGCAGTACGTCACCAGACCTGTGATTCGGGCTGAGGATGCAGTACGGTGCTGTACGGAGCTAGCAGCACATTGCCAGAGGTTCCATCATTCAAACAAGCTGTTAAACCCAGATCCTGCCTGTTCAGGCGGACATTAAAAAGCTGTGATGGGGAGATGGTTGGGGTGGCGTCCTGGAAGGATGAGATCTAATGGGTCGAGGAGTCTTCTGTAATCTGATCTTGTGAGTGCGAGTGGATGGTCAAAATTCCAGTTGGTGTCCAACGAAAGGTCTCAACCGAAACACTAACCTGTCTTTTCTCTTTCAGATGCTGACTGACTTGCAATGTACTTCAAGCGTTTTATGCTTCTATCAAAATCTAGCGTGGATTCTTACTCGTTATGTAATAAGGGCTCATGGGCAACGTTTCCGCTAAGCTGCGCATGGGTCTGGAGGGCCCGCGCAGGCCGCTCACCGGCTTTTCAATGCAAGGAAACCGCACATGCGTGAAAATTTGAATGGGCCGCGCAGCCCGTTAAAGGGACCGCGCACAAAAACAAGATTACAGAGAACATTGCTCATGGGACAAGAGCGGTCATCCTCCTATTTAAAGCTACGTCTGAATGGCGAAGCCACACCAGAATCCCAATTGCTTTTTACCTCTTCAGTGGTGGGGTACTACAAAAGTACTAACAGTACAGAAATGGGTCATTCGGCCCAACAGCTCCATGCTGGTGTTTATGCTCCACACATCTGCAACGCCCTCACCTGTATTGAAGGACAAAATCCAGGATGTGCGGGGGAAATACTGCAATCTGTCGGGTCTGTGTACAGATGCATGAAGCAAGCAGAACACAGTAGATGAGGTCGTGGAAACCTATCCAATGAAAACTCTCAGAGGGAGACTGGATAGTACCGTGGATTATCACACTGTCCCTTCAGCTCTGGGACCTGAATCAAGGCCGTTCCAGACTGAGGAAACAAACATTTCCTCTCTCCGCTGGTGTAAGGGGTGCCACGTGAAGAAAGCTTAGACAATCAGTACCATTCAAATCACAAGTCCACAGGAACAACACTTCTGCTGATTCTGCATTCTCTTAGAAAGGCCACAAGGAAGGCTGGTGTGGGAAGTGAAAAATTCATACAAGCAGGTAACTCTTCAGACGTGCCCAGTAAAGAAACAAAAAAAAAGTAATTTGCATTTATATAGCGCCTTTCACATCCTCAGGATGTCCCGAAATGCTTCATTACCAATGAGGTACTTTTGTAGTCACTGTTATAACGCAGGGAAACACAGCAGCCAATTTGAACACAGCAAGGCCCCACAAACAACAGTGAGATAAGTTACCAGAACCTTTGCTTTAATGATGTTGGTTGAGGGATAAATATTGGTCCAGGACATCGGGGAGAACTCCCCTGCTCTTCTTTGAATAGTGCCATGAAATCTTTTACGTCCACCAGAGAGGGCAGACGTCTCATTCAAAAAGACGGCACCTCCGACAGTGCAGCATTCCCTCAGTACTAACCCTCCTACAGTGCAGCGCTCCCTCAGTACTGCCCTTCCGACAGTGCAGCACTCCCTCAGTACTGACCCTCCGACAGTGCAGCACTCCCACAGTACTGACCCTCCGACAGTGCAGCACTTCCTCAGTACTGACCCTCCGACAGTGCGGCACTTCCTCAGTACTGACCCTCCGACAGTGCGGCACGTCCTCAGTACTGACCCTCCGACAGTGCGGCGCTCCCTCAGTACTGCCCCTCCGACAGTGCAGCGCTCCCTCAGTACTGCCCCTCCGACAGTGCGGCGCTCCCTCAGTACTGACCCTCCGACAGTACAGCACTCTCTCAGTACTGACCCTCCGACAGTGCGGCACTTCCTCAGTACTGACCCTCCGACATTGCGGCGCTCCCTCAGTACTGCCCCTCCGACAGTGCAGTGTTCCCTCAGTACTGCCCCTCCGACAGTGCAGCGCTCCTTCAGTACTGCACTGGAGTCTCAGTCTAGATCTTGTCTCAAGTCTCTGGAGTGGGGCTTGAACCCACGACCTACTGACTCAGGAAGTGAGTGTTACCCACTGAGCCAAGGCGGACACATCAAACACAGTAAGCAGTGGGGTAACTGTTAGGAGTCAGGACAGACCTCAGCAAAGGCACAGTATAGAAAAAGGCAAAGCTGTCAGATGTTCGGGCACTGTTGGACTGTTGAGAGGAGACGGTGGCACTAAAATACACCAAACTGCGGAAAAGGCAAATGCTTTGCTTAAAATCAATTTGGTTACATACACGTTCTGCAGCCTAATGAACCTAGTCGAGTCTGCTATCATGTCCGGGATGGTGCCTCGTACAGGTAGGCACCCCAGCCCTTCTCTTTCCACAAACTGCTTGACTGCTCGGGTTAAGATCCAAAATGGAGGGCTCTGAAAAGAAATACATAACCATCAGCGCAGGTACAGACACACAGGCCTACCCATCAGCACAGGTATAGACACACGCGTAACCACCAGCGCAGGAACAGACACACGCGTAACCACCAGCGCAGGCAAAACCCAATAAACCTGAGAGATTTGAACAATTCAGTCTTTTTCACCTGCCCCATCCAGCAAAGCAGATTGCTGTTAGTACTCAAATGATATTAACTCATCAAGCATTTCCATTATGGTCTGGTCCTGTGAAAAGTAAAACACCGTATGCACAATTTTGCATGCTTTTGGTATTCTGCATCAGGGAATAAATGCAAGTTCTTTCCTTTTCTTTTGCGAAGTAAGGGCAGCTGTAACCCTGGTTGTGATGTGGCCGCACAGTGGCTCGGCTACTGACACTGGCCATCTAGGCTTACCCATTAAGAATGGCGGGTTGGGTAAGTTACTGGACTCCCGATCGAGTCACTGACTTCAGACGAATTGGGGCTAATCAAACGGAAATCCAAATTCTAGCATGTCCTCTACCCCACCCACTCTGACAGACACGCTCCCCGATGTCACTCAGCGGATCTCAATGTCGTGCATCGATAAACGGGGGAGGGGGGGGGGCCCAGCCCTGCCCAGCAGCTCAATGCGGCATGTTTAATCGCAACTGACACTGTGGGGGGGAGACACAGGGGTAAGTGCAGAACACTGAAAATACTCTTCCTCCAGTTTAAATATCCTTGTTTTGAAAGTTTTTTTTTTCTCTTTTATGTTTTGTTCCAACCTGTGCGTTGATGTTGGTGCATCTCTCATCCTTGAACAGCTCTTGGACGTTACTGGGAATCTACAAAAGTACATTTAGAAAAAAAGGACAGTAAGCGTCATGGAAATAGGAGGTGCGTTTTCAACTACAGTATCAATCATTGAATCATATACAGTACAGAAGGAGGCCATTTAGCTCATCATGCCTGTGCCGGCTCTTTGAAAGAGCTCTCCAATTAGTCTCACTCCCCCTGCTCTTTCCTCATAGCCCTGCAAATTTTTCCTTTTCAAGTACATATCCAATCCCCTTTTGAAAGTTACTATTGAATCTGCTTTCACCTTTCAGGCAGCACATTCCAGATCACAACAACTCGCTTCTTTTGCCAATTATCTTAAATTGGTGTCCTCTGGTTACCGACCCTCCTGCCAGTGGTAAGTTTCTCTTTATTTATTCTTATCAAAACCCCTCAATTTCATAAAATCTGCTCTTAACCTTCTCTGCAAGACTGGTAGATGGATAAGCTAAGGCGGTTCAAGTGCCTTCTTCATCCATATCGATCTTGCGATGAGGAGCATGGTTATCGACTATCAGCAGTGGGACTTAGTACTGTGTCTGCAAACCAGATAAATGTGGAGTTGGGGGGCAGGGGAGGGTTGGATTGGACTTCACAAAGCATCAAACATTATCCCCTTGGAGAAATTGGCAATTCCAACTACCTAAAGCAGAAATTATCTTCTCCAGCTCAGGATTTCAGACACTCTTCTTCAGACGTCTCCTCACTCACATGCCATGCTCGTGCTCAAGTGTCAGAAACCAACACCCAATGCAACAACACCGCCAGTTGTACCTTAGTAGGATTCAGGGCAGTGTTGACGTTTTTGATCGCTTCATCAAAGTTCTCTTCATCTTCTGGTACTCCATCATCATTCTTCAGCAATCCTGAATTGGTTTACGAGGCAAGAAGAGAAGTAATTAGTGACACAGTGGCCATTAAACTGATTGAGTACAGGTCCAACCAAATAACCTAATTCTCAGTCTAACCCAAAAAAAACAGTTAATAGAATCATAGAATGATACAGAGCAGGAGGAGGCCATTCGGCCCATCGTGCCTGTGCCGGCTCTTTGAAAGAGCTCTCCAATTAGTCCCACTCCCTGCTTTTTCCCCATAGCCCTGCAAATTTTTCCTTTTCAAGTATTTATCCCATTCTCTTTTGAAAGTTACTATTGAATCAGCTTTCACCATCCTTTCAGGCAGCGCATTCCAGATCACAAAAACTCGCTGTGTAAGAATTTCCTCATGTCGCATCTGGTTCTTTTGCCAATTGCCTTAAATCTGTGTCCTCTGGTTTCTGATCCTTCCGACACTGGAAACAGTTTCTCCTTATTTACTCTATCAAAACCCTTCATGATTTTGAACACCTCTGCAAATTTCCCCTTAACCATCTCTGCTCTAAGGAGAACAACCCCAGTTTCTCCAGTCCCTCCACGTAACTGAAGTCCCTCATCCCCGGTACCGTTCTAGTAAATGTACTCTCCAATGCCTGGACATTCTTCGTAAAGTGTGGTGCCCAGAATTGGACACAATACTCCAGGTGGGGCCTAACCAGTGAGTTATAAAGGTTTGGCATAACTTCCTTGCTTCTGTACTCTATTCCTCTATTAATAAAGCCAAGGATCCCATATGCTTTTTTAACAGCCTCCTCAACTTGTCCTGCCACCTTCAAAGATTTGTGTACA
This sequence comes from Squalus acanthias, assembly GCA_030390025.1. NCBI lineage: Eukaryota > Metazoa > Chordata > Chondrichthyes > Squaliformes > Squalidae > Squalus > Squalus acanthias. The sequence continues at coordinate 22,801,389 of CM059430.1, forward strand.
TACACCCCCAGGTTTCGCTGTTCCTGCATCCCCTTTAAAATTATACCATTGAGTTTATATTGCCTCTCCTCATTCTTCCTACCAAAATAAATCACTTGAAACTTTTTGTTTTATATATAGAACTGACATTTAAGGTTTGCAGTTGGCATTGGGTCACATTTGGCATTGTTACACCCTCCGGGTGGGTAGGGACGGCAGGTTCCTTTCCCTCCGGGTGGGTAGGGATGGCAGGTTCCTTCCCTCCGGGTGGGTAGGGACAGCAGGTTACTTTCCCTCCGGGTGGGTAGGGACGGCAGGTTCCTTTCCCTCCGGGTGGGTAGGGATGGCAGGTTCCTTTCCCTCCGGGTGGGTAGGGACGGCAGGTTCCTTTCCCTCCGGGTGGGTAGGGACGGCAGGTTCCTTTCCCTCCGGGTGGGTAGGGACGGCAGGTTCCTTTCCCTCCGGGTGGGTAGGGATGGCAGGTTCCTTTCCCTCCGGGTGGGTAGGGACGGCAGGTTCCTTTCCCTCCGGGTGGGGTAGGGACGGCAGGTTCCTTTCCCTCCGGGTGGGTAGGGACGGCAGGTTCCTTTCCCTCCGGGTGGGTAGGGACGGCAGGTTCCTTTCCCTCCGGGTGGGTAGGAATGGCAGGTTCCTTTCCCTCCGGGTGGGTAGGGACGGCAGGTTCCTTTCCCTCCGGGTGGGTAGGGATGGCAGGTTCCTTTCCCTCCGGGTGGGTAGGAATGGCAGGTTCCTTTCCCTCCGGGTGGGTAGGGACGGCAGGTTCCTTTCCCTCCGGGTGGGTAGGGATGGCAGGTTCCTTTCCCTCCGGGTGGGTAGGAATGGCAGGTTCCTTTCCCTCCGGGTGGGTAGGGACGGCAGGTTCCTTTTCCTGAGGAGTGTCAGTGAACCAGTTGGGTTTTTACAACAAACCTGAATCTTCCAGGGTCATATCTGGTGGTATCCCACAAAGTACTGAATGTAATTTCACCACTTGCCATGGCCCGGGGGGGGATTTGAACTCAAGACCTTCGGTCCAATTGCATAACCGCTGCACTACAGTACCTATTATCTTGACAAATAAGTTAGGAAGATCTAAAACTAAAATTTGGATGTTCGTGTGCACTGAATCCTAACTGACAAAACCACCTGTAAAAATGAAAGAAAGCTTCCATACCTTGTCGTATTAACTCTCGAAATGCTTCCTTTTCTTTGTAAGTTTTCGGTAACTGACTACTGTGCTGCAGGGTTTCAAAATAGAAAGAGGAAAAGTGAGACTCCCTGTTCACACAGGTGATTCCGTTCACAAACATCACACAGGTACAAGATCAGTGGCTTTAAAGGGTTACTTCAGCACAGGGCAGTGTCATGGCTTCACACTGGAGCTGTTGTAAAAAGACTTGCATTTCTATAGCGCCTTCCACGACCTCAGAAAATCCCAAAGTGCTTTACAGCCAATGAAGTACCTTTTGAAGTGTGGTCACTGTTGTAATGTAGGAAACGCGGCAGCCAATTTGTGCACAGCAAGCTCCCACAAACAGCAATGTGATAATGACCAGAGCATCTGCTATTGTGATGTTGGTTGAGGGATAAATATTGGCCCCAGGACACTGGGGAGAACTCCCCTGCTCTTCTTCAAATAGTGCCGTGGGATCTTTTACATCCATCCGATAGGGCAGACGGGGCCGCGGTTTAACATCTCTTCTGAAAGACGGCACCTCCGACAGTACAGCACCTGCTCAGTACTGCACTGTAATGTCAGTCTAGATTGTGTGCCCGAGTCTCTGGAGCCGGACTTGAATCCACGACTTTCGAACTCGGCTGACACTTTGTAACACAGCTCCAAAAAGGCAATGTTATCGTAATTATAATAATGCACTTAGAAAAATACAAATTATAATGTACATCGCATTAAAATTATTTCCCTCCCTCCTCTTAGTTTCTCCCTCCCTCCTTTTTCCGGAAGGTGTTCAGGTACAGCTTCTTGGGCACAGACAACACTCTGCTGCCTTGTCCAAGTGATCTCAGTTGCAGATATTAAGGGCACTCGAATTGGCATCGGCGCTCCTGGATTGGGATGGGGAAAGTGGGCCAGGGAATCGCACTCATCCTGACCGCTATCCGGTGAATCCCGCTGTAGGTGCTGGGCCAGGACGGGATCCGCTTTGTCACTGATGCCTCCTACGAGAGGCAGACCACGTGAATAACGAGCACTTAAGCAGCAGAACCGCACCCCAGCATTACCTTAAGGAGCAGTCGGGAGAGGTGAAGACTGGCAGAGGGGAGCGGAGGGGAATAAAAACTCACCAGTAAATGAGGGGGAGGCAGAAATTTCAATCCCTACAGGCCAGACACAAGATTTGTAGCTTAAACATTGTGCAGAGATTACAAACATTTGAATCTTCTGATTTAATGGCATCATCAGAAATATAGAAAGTGCAGCGAATTCTGCGTAGATTGAAGTAATATTTTCTATTTGTTCTGTAACCATGTGGGGATTCTGTTTGCTCAGCAGGGTAAGGATTATATATTAAGGTAATATTAACATAAAATCCACAACATACCTCCTCGCACCACTTCTCCAGGTATTTGGCTACCACAACTACCCATGGTGTGTGACTATGGTCCTGAAGTATTTATGGGAATAAAGAACATTAGTTAACTGCAGCCATCACAATATCTCATTTGACATTAATAAGAACACAAGGAGCAGGAGTAGGCCATACGGCCCCTCGAGCCTGCTCTGCCATTCAATAAGGTCATGGCTGATCTTCAACTCCACTTGTCCGCCCGATCTCCATATCCCTCGATTCCCCTAGAGTCCAAAAATCTCTCAGCCTTGAATATACTCAATGACTGAGCATCCATAGCCCTTTGAGGCAGAGAATTCCAAGATTCACAACCCTCAGTGAAGAATTTCCTCCTCACTCAATTTTAAATGGCCGACCCCTTATCCTGAGACTATGCCCCCTAGTTCTAGACTCACCAACCAGGGGAAACAACCTCTCAGCATCTACTCTGTCAATCCCCCCTCAGAATCTTGTATGTTTCAATAAACTCCAGAAAGTTTAGGCCCAATCTACTCAAGCTCTCATCATAGGACAGCCCTCTCATCCCAGGGATCAATCTAGTGAACCTTCGTTGCACCGCCTGTAAGGCAAGTATATCCTTCCTCAGATAAAGAGATCAAAACTGTGCACAGTACGCCAGGTGTGGGCTCACCAACGGCTTATATAACTGTAGTTAGACTTCCTTATTCTTGTACTCCAAACTCCTTGCACTCCAAACTCCTTGCAATAAAGGCCAACATGCCATTTGCCTTCCTAACTGCTTGCTGTACCTGCATGCTAACTCGGTGTTTCCTGTACGAGGACACCTAAATCTCTCTGAACACCAACATTTGAAAGTTTCTCACCATTCAAAAAATATTCTGTTTTTCTATTCTTCCTACCAAAGTGAATAACCTCACATTTCCCCACATTATACTCTATCTGCCACCTTACTGCCCACTCACTTAACTTGTCTATATCCCTTTGCAGGCTTTTTGTGTCCTCCTCACAGCTTATTAAGTTTCTTTTTAGTTTGAGAGAGTTTTTGTATACTTAAAGGTGAGTGCTGTTAGTGCTCGGGAATAGACATTCCTGCTTCCGGCACCCAGTGCTAGTGTGAAGCGAGCCCAGGCACAGCATGGGTTACACACAAACTAAAACTCCCTCGACTCAACCCAACCTACAGGGCCTTCAACTAAACCTGCGTGGCACTTATCCATCTTCCCCATTCTCACCCCATACTGCAGCCTCTTTGGGAGAGATTGCCAATTTAGTGCCAACTAACGCTGAATTCGAAGCAGTTCTGTGCTCTGCGCCCACACTCATTTGAGCCACTCAAGCTCATTTCATGGAGCACCCTTACAGCCACAGGAGACTTTCGGCCCATTAGCCTATGCTAGATTTGAATGCAGGTCCCAGAGGTACAAGAACAGCGTCTAGCCTAATATGCCCAGTGCTTCACTTTATATCAGGAAGATAGGAATTGCTAGATGATAAAGAAAGAAAAGAAAGAAAGACTTGCATTTATATAGCACCTTTCACGACCACCGGACATCTCAAAGTGCCTTACAGCCAATGAAGTACTTTTTGAAGCGTAGTCACTGTTGTAATGCAGGAAACGCAGCAGCCAATTTGTGCACAGCAAGCTCCCACAAACAGCAATGTGTTAATGACCAGATAATCTGTTTTTTTTTTTTAAACGCTGTTGATTGAGGGATAAATATTGGTCAGGACACTGGGGAGAACTCCCCTGCTCTTCTTCCAATAGTGCCATGGGATCTTTTACGTCCACCTGAAGGGGCAGACGGGGCCCTCAATTTAACGTCTCATCTGAAAAACGGCACCTCCGACAATGCAGCACTCCCTCAGCACTGCACTGGAGTGTCAGCCTAGATTTTTGTGCTCAAGTCTCTGGAGTGGGACTTGAACCCACAACCTCCTGACTCAGAGGCGAGAGTGCCACCCAGAGCCACGGCTGACAATAAAAGGCCAAGGTGCATCCAGTTCGCCTACCATCCCGTCTGTCACATGATACAATGATAATGGAGCTGTTAACTAATCATGGCAATCGATGGTCTATTCTACTCTATGGCTTCCCTCTCCGTGTTCTCCCTGCGCAACATATCAAAGTGAGGACCCAAACACTAGAGCAGTGCAAGGTCCAATGGTGGTGGGATTTGGGTTCCACACACTTCAAGCCACCGGGGATGGCTCCAAGCGGAAGTGATGCAGAGTTCCCAGCGGGAGGAAGGGGAAATCAGAGGCAAGAATTAATGAATGTCTTTAATGGCAAATAGAAATAGAATGTGCTCAAAGCCAGCCACGTCCTTCTCCATGTCGATCACCATTCCTCAATGGCTTCACTTCAGCAACAGATCACAAATTTCCACAATGAGAATGCCATATCCATCAATCGATTGCCTCAAACACACCTCACTGTCACACAAATACCAACTACTGAAGTCACCCAACAGGGTCCGCAATCTCTTACTGATCACGTCAGGACTCGCCTACTAACATATTCCTTTCTTCAAAATCCGAGGGGGGTTTGGGGAACTCAGAGGTGCAGTCTCAGCGCTTTCACCTGTAGGAACTGGGATCAAATCCAGTCCCTCCACCCCCGTCCCTCCCCACTCCGCACATTTCCCCTCTCATGCAACAACTGCAAAAGCAATTTCTAAACCCACTGAGCCATTTTTAAAACTGAACATTTACATAAGAAATAGGAGTAGGCTCTTCGAGCCTGCTCCACCATTCAGTAAGATCATGGCTGAACTCTTGCATCAACTCCACTTTTCCATCCTATCCCCATATCCCTTGATTCCCTTATCTATATCAGCCTTGAATATATACTCAACGACTGGGCATCCACAGCCCTCTGGGGTAGAGAATTCCAAAGATTCACAATCCTCTGAGTGAAGAAATTTCTCCTCGTCTCAGTCCTAAATGGCCGACCCCTTATCCTGAGACTGTGACCCCTAGTTCTAGACTCTCCAGCCAGGGGAAACAGCCTCCTTTACTACAGGAGTTACCACTGGCGTTTGCTGCTGTACCTTTTTGTCCATTTTGTCCAAGTCATACGCCTGAATGTGATCCTTCAGGTGTGGGAAAGGCAAGTCAAGTCTCAGATCTTCCAGCGCATTGTCAGGGTGGGATTCCACAACTGGAAAGAAAACGCCTGCATCAGCCACCCCAAGGCCTTGAATTCACAATACACAGTCAGTTTTATTGCTAAATTTATGTGGCGCTCCAACTGGTCTTAATGGTTCATTTCAATCTTAGTAATCCTCCTCAATGCATGGCAGACTCACAAAAGAAAAGAAACAGTTTAACAAAACCGAAGGTACAAATTCAGGATTTTGAGCAAACATCAATGTCCCTTATAAAATTCAGGATTTGGATATTAAGCAAACTCCCCCACTGGTCTAGTGAGTAATTACAGGACAAGATTGTGTGTGTCTGTGAATTTGTGCCTGTGCCGGCTCTTTGAAAGAGCTCTCCAATTAGTCCCACTCCCCCCTGCTCTTTCCCCAGAGCCCTGCAAATTTTTCCGTTTCAAGTATTTATCCAATTCCCTTTTGAAAGTTACAATTGAATCTGCTTCCACCGCCCTTTCAGGCAGCGCATTCCAGATCACAACAACTCGCTGCGTAAAAGAAATTCCCATCTCGCCTCTGGCTCTTTTGCCAATTATCCTAAATGTGTCCTCCTGCCAGTGGAAACAGTTTCCCCTTATTTACTCCATCAATACCCCATATAATTTTGAACACCTCTATTAAATCTCCCCATAACCTTCTCTGCTCTAAGGAGAACAACCCCAGCTTCGCCAGTCTCTCCACATAACTGAAGCCCCTTAATGGACTGGTTGACCATTCTTTAAACCTGGCTTGACACCACGCTGGGGTTAAATTAAATGCATCAAACCCAAGCAGGAGTCTCACAATCGCTGTGTTCTGTAGTCAGATTGGGACCAAACTCCAGAGATATTCGGTCATTTTGCACCACTCTTAAGGAGAGATTGCAACCCAAAATCTGTGTCCTCTGGTTAAAGACCCACCCGCGAAAACAGTTTCTCCTTATTTACTCTAGCAAATACAAGAACTTGTATTTATATAGCGCCTTTAATGTAGTGAAACATCCCAAGGCTCTTCACAGGAGCGATTATCAAACAAAAAAACAAGCTACATAAGGAGATATTAGGACAGGTGACCAAAAGCTTGGTCAAAGAGGTAGGTTTTAAGGAACAGCTTAAAAGGAGGAGAGAGGTAGAGAGGCGGAGAGGTTTAGGGAGGGAATTGCAGAGTTTGGGGCCCAGGCAGCTGAAGGCACGGCCGCCAATGGTGGAGTGATGAAAATTGGGGATGTTCAAGAGGCCAGAATTAGAGGAGCGCAGAGATCTCAGAGGGTTGTAGGGGCTGGAGGAGGTTACAGAGATGGGGAGGGGCGAGGCCAAGGAGGGATTTGAAAACAAGGATGAGAATTTTAAAATCGAGGCATTGCTGGACCGAGAGCCAATGTAGGTCAGCGAGCACAGTGGGTAATGGGTGAACGGGACTTCTCATAATAAACCTCTCATAATTTTGGACACCTCTGTAGCCTGCTCCAAAGTCTCTCTGTGTTGTAAACATGCCCTTTAACAGTACATTGCAATGCTCCTGTGGTAATAAAACCATGCAATATCTGATTCACCTTGAGCAGCACCACAGGAGAATCATTAGTGATGGTTGAGAAGTAGAATTATACAGAAGAAGCCTACCTGGATGCTCCTTTACAGCCAGTCGCATGTAGCCAACCAGCCCGTACGTCCGACACACCAACAGCGGCACATCAGCATTCCAAAGGACAGTCGACAAACGCAGCAGCGAACTAAAATCATCAAAGAGGTAGTTATTTTATGGATAAGGATACGGTCATATATAAAAATTGACAAACAGCAACCAGCACTCCTGCCGTTAGGCTTACTTGGCACTTTGGTGCTTTTCTTGGGTCAGTCGGGTGTTTGACATGTGCGGAAAACCAACCATGTTTGAGGTAGCCTGGCAGTTCTGGTACTGGACTCGCAAGTTCAAATCCCGCCATGGTAAAGTGTGAATTTGAATTCAATAAATCTGGTACTCTGTGGCCTGGCATTAGATAACATGGCCATGAAGCTGACAGGTTGTTGCAAAAACCCAACTGATTTACTGAAAATTAACAAATAGCAACCAGCTGACTAGGTGTCAGTGGGTAGCACCTTCTGAGTCAGAGGGTCATGGGTTCAAGTCCCACTCCAGAGACTTGAGCACAAAATCTAGACGGACACTCCCAGTGCAGTGCTGAGGGAGTGCTGCGGGAGTGCTGCACTGTCGGAGATGCCGACTTTCAGATGAGACTTTAAACCAAGGCCTTGTGTGGACTTAAAAGATCCCATGTCACTATTTCGAAAAAGAGCAGGGGAGTACAATATTTATCCCTCAACCAACATCACTAAAAACAGATTATCTGGTCATTATCACATTGCTGTTTGTAGGAGCTTGCTGTGCGCAAATTGGCTGCCGCGTTTCCTACACGACAACAGGAACACACTTAAAAAAAAAAAGGACTTAATTTGGCTGTAAAGTGCTTTGGGAGGTCCTGAAAGGAGCTACATGTTTCCATGCGCCTGCTGCCCTTGTCCTTGTCCTTCTAGGTGGAAGAGGTCGCGGGTTTGGGAGGTGCTGGCCGAAGAAGCCTTGGTGAGTTGCTGCAGTGCATCTTGTAGATGGTACACACTGCAGCCACGGTGTACCAGTGGTGGAGGGAGTGGATGTTGAAGGTGTTGGATGGGGTGCCAATCAAGCGGGCTGCTTTGCCCTAGATGGTGTCAAGCTTCGAGTGTTGTTGGAGCTGTGCTCATTCAGGCAAGTGGAAAGTATTCCATCACACTCCTGACTTGTAGGGGCCTGGAGGGGAGGGGATGAAAAATGACTGAAAAAAGGTAAATGTACAAGTATTATAAAAGTTGCTGCTTACCTTTCTGGGAGTTGAGTAGTAATCACCATGTTGAATCTGAAGAAGAATGTGGGATCATTTTCAAGCAGCTGTTCAAGGCTCTGAAAGAGTCAATACTTCATTTCTCAGCCAATTCCAAAAAAAGACATAAAAAAAGTGACAAAATACAAAACATTTTGCTTCAAATAAAAATATCCTCCCATTATCCTTTCCTTCACGAAAGCTGCTGGCTTGTTGTACAAACCCAACTAGTTCACTAAAGTCCTTCAGGGAAGAGAACCTGCCGTCCTTACCCGGTCTGGCCTATGTGACCCCAGTCCCACACCTTGTGGCTGACTCTTACTGGCCTCAGGACAGATAGGGACGGGCAACGAATACCAGCTTGCCAATGCCACCCACATCCTGGGAACAGATAACGATGTTAAAGTGAGACCCCTAAGCCTGTTCTGTTGGTTTAGGTTGACGTCAAGGACCACTTGGCACCATTCGAAGAGTTGGGAGCAATGTTCCCCGTAATTTATTTTTTGGGTGCACGGCCAATTCGCCATTTCACACGTGCGAACTTTTAACATTGCAAAAGCCGATCCTGGGCTGCGCAGCTTATAGAGAACGTTGGTTGTTAACTATCCGGCTAGTAGCGTCCAACCCACTGCAGGTGGAGCTGCTAGGCCGGTCACCACAACTATTATAACAGTCCCTCAGCTACCTGAAGCTGCACAGGCTTTAGCCCGGGAATTAGGTCCTATTAAAGCTGGTGATGACCAATGTGCCCCTAATTTTTTTTGGGTGCAGTCCCTTTAACGGGCTGCACGGCCCATTCAAAATACCGCACAGGTACGAAATCTCCCATTAAGAAGCCGGTAAGCGGCCTGCACAGGACTTCCAGACGGCTGCACAGCCGCGTGGCCGCACAGCTTAGCGGGATCGTTGGTTGGGAGCTCTCCCGACCCACACTCCATACAACAGCACCCGACCCGCACCCCGCCCAATGAGTGGGTTGTCCTATGAGGAGAGATTGCGATTGGGCCTATACTCTCTGGAGCTTAGAAGAACGAGAGGTGATCTCATTGAAACATATAAGATTCTGAGGGGGATTGACAGGGTAGATGCTGAGAGATTGTTTCCCCCTGGCTGGAGAGTCTAGAACTAGGGGGTCACAGTCTCAGGATAAGGGGTCGGCCATTTAAGACTGAGATGAGGAGGAATTTCTTCACTCAGAGGGTTGTGAATCTTTGGAATTCTCTACCCCAGAGGGCTGAGCATGCTGAGTTGTTGATTATATTCAAGGCTGAGATTGATAGATTTTGGGACTCTCGGGGAATCAAGGGATATGGGGATCAGGCGGGAAAGTGGAGTTGAGGTCGAAGATCAGCCATGATCTTATTGACTGGTGCAGCAGACTCGAGGGGCCGTATGGCCGACTCCTGCTACTAATTCGTATGTTCTTATGTCCAACAGCACTCCACCCAACAGCGCCCTGAACAACACCAGCAAAAACAGATTATCTGGTCATTCAGCACGTGTTCTTTGTGGGATGTTGTGAGGGAGAGTGGCTGACCCCTTAGCATAAGTGCACTTCGAAAGTAACTCATTGTCATAGAGCACAGGAGGAGGCCTTTCGACCGATTGCGCCTGTGCCGGCTCTTTGAAAGAGCCATCCAATTAGTCCCACTCTCCTGCTCTTTCCCCATGGCCCTGCAAATTTTTCCTTTTCAAGTATTTATCCAATTCCCTTTTGAAAGTTACTATTGAATCTGCTTCAACCACCCTTTCAAGCAGTGCATTCCAGATCACAACAACAGGCTGCATTCTCCTCATCTCGCCTCTGGTTCTTTTGCCAATGATCTTAAATCTGTGACCTCTGGTTACCGACGGCCCCCCCCCCCCCCCGCTGCTGCCACTGGAAACAGTTTCTCCTTGTTTATTGTGTGGAAGAGTTTGTGAATATTCAGTGCGATGCAGTAAAATCTTGCATCCTGCTCGACACAAACATCCTCACCTCCTCCATGAAGTTTCCGCTGACGTCGCTATTCAGCTCCTGCAGCAGCTCCGTGGCAGCTTGGGCTCGGTTCTGAATTCAAAGGGGAATAGAAATGTCAAACCTTTATTTTTTTGCCAGCTATTTGCCTACTTAAAAACAGCTTCTCTTCCCTTACAAAGTATCTACAGCACAGAAACAGGCCACTCGGCCCAATAGATCCGTGCTGGTGTTTACGCTCCACATGATCCTTCTCCCACCTTTCATCATCTCACCCCATCAACATATCCTTCTATTCCTTTCTCCCTCATGTATTTATCGAGCTTCCCCTTAAATACATCTGTGCTATTTGCGTCAACCACTCCCTGTGGTACCGAAAGAAGTTTCTCCTGAATTCCCGATTGGATTTATTAGTGACTATCTTATATTTATGGCCCCTAGTTCTGGTCTCCCTCACAAGTGGAAACATTTTCTCTACGTGTAGCCTATCAAACCCTTTCATAATCTTAAAGGCCTCGATCAGGTCACCCCTCAGCCTTCTCTTTTCTAGAGTAAAGAGCCCCAGCCGGTTCAGTCTTTCCTGATAGTTATAACCTCTCAGTTCTGGTATCGTCCTTGTGAATCTTTTTTGCACCTTCTCCAGTGCCTCTATATCCTTTCTATAATATGGAGACCAGAACTGTTCACAGTACTCCAAGTGTGGTCTAACCAAGGTTCGATACAAGCTTAACATAATGTCTCTGCTTTTCAATTCTATCACTCTAGGAATGAACCCCAGCGCTTGGTTTGCTTTCTTTATGGCCTTATCAACGTGCTCTGTAATTGTTTTGGGTGCGTGGGCCCTTTAACTGGCTGTGCAGCCCATTCAATTTTTCGCGCATGCGCGTTACTTGCATTCAAAAGCTGGCGAGCGGCCTGCGTGGGACCTCCAGACCACTGCGCGACTGTGCAGCTTAGCAGGAACGTTGCTCATTACCCTTCCCTCTCTCTCTAGCGCGGAATCCCGCTGCGGTACAGTTCACGCAGGCTTTCGCGCTGCCTGCCCCCACAGAGCTCTCAGCTGCAGCCTGCACCCGCAATACACAGCACATTTGACGACGCTCAGAAGAATTGTTTCACATCACAGCTTTTAAATTTAACACACACAAGAACTCACCATGCCAATGCTGTTTTTTGTCAGGAAGAAGCTGCAAGTGAATGGAATACAGTTTAGTAAACAGAATAAAATACGGCATTCACTTCTCACATTTGCTGTCTGAGAGTCAGGAGGTAATGAATTCCCAGCACTGTAACCCCCAAAGACATTTAGATAGGAACAGGAGGAGGCCATTCAGCACCTCGAGCCTGTTCTGCCATTCAATGAGATCATGGCTGATCTGTATCTCAACTCCATTGAACAAATTCTCCTTTGACTCCACTCACTTCCTCCAAATAAAAGGTGTCGCTATGGGAACCCGTATGGGTCCTAGCTATGCCTGCCTTTTCGTGGGATACATGGAACATTCTTTGTTTCAGTCCTACTCACATTCCCTCCCTCACCTCTTTTTACGGTACATTGGTGACTATCAGTGCCGCTTCCTGCTCTAACCCCAAACTGGAAAATTTCATCAACTTTGCTTCCAATTTCCACCCCTCCCTCACCTTCACATCTCCATCTCTAACTCTTCCCTTCCCTTCCTCGACTTCTGTCTTCATTTCTGGGGATAGACTGTCGACCAATACCCACTATAGGCCCACTGACTCCCACAGCTACCTGGACTACACTTCCTCCCACCCCGCTTCCAGTAAGGACTCTATTCCATTCTCCCAGTTTCTCCGTCGCATCTGTTCTGATGATTCCACCTCCCACACTAGTGCTTCCGATGTCTTCCTTTTTCCCCTCAACCGAGGATTCCCCTCTACCGTGGTTGACATGGCCCTTGACCGTGTCCGTTACATTTCCCGCACTTCTGCTCTCACCCCTTCCCCTTTCTTCCAGAAAGACGATAGGGTTCCCCTTGTCCTCACCTTCCACCCCACCAGCCTCCACATTCAACGGATCATCCTCCGTCATTTCCGCCACCTCCAGCGCGATCCCACCACCAAACACATCTTCCCCTCCTCTCCCCTTGCAGCATTCCGAAGTCACCATTCCCTCCATGACACCCTGGTCTACTCTTCAATCACACCAAACATCCCCTCTCCTCCCCATGGCACCTTCCTGTGCAAGCTCAGGAGATGCAACACCTGCCCTTTTACCTCCTCCCTTCCCTTCCAGGGCCCCAATCACTCCTTCCAGGTGAAGCAGCAATTTACTTGTACTTCTTTCAATTTAGTAATCTTTATTCGCTGCTCACGATGTGGTCACCTCTTCATTGGGGAGACCAAACGCAGATTGGGTGACCACACCCCAAGGGTAAACACGTGCAGCCTCAATGGTAATTAGCACCAGTGAAGAAAGGCGGAATAACTGACATTTTTACAGTGCTCGGAACATACAAGGAGAAGCATCTACAGGGGCAGTGAACTCAATGAGTGGCCATTGAGCATGAGGGAGAAATGGAAGAGAGGGGCTTCGGAGGGGGTGAAACCATAGGTGAAAAGTGAAGGAGGTGCTGGCAGGGTGAAGATGCTGAGGGAGGGAGTTCTAGAGGTTGGGGCCAAGGAGCGCTCTGGCCCGTGCATTCTCCTACGTATAAAATGACATATTAGGCTTTAAACCGCGCACGGACAAAATAAAACGTCTCTATGTTTAAGGACTTACTTATTGCCAACATCCTCCCCAGCCACAGCACTGCCATCCACTATGGTAAAAGATCCAATTCCTGGGGACCAGAAGAGTGGGAGTGAAAATTTCAGATGGTCTGGTTCGTTATTAATCACAATCATTGGTTCTTTTTGCTCCAATCTTACCAGGGAGTACCAAGTTCTTCAGGATTTCAGTGCCGGTGGCACTGGCGTTAATCAGACAGACGTGAGCGGCCTCCAGTGCTTCCTGTCCATGATCACCCCACAGCCTAAGGGAGAAAACCCAGATGGTGGCATTAAACTTTCCAACTTCATTGAAAGAGAGCACATTAGCAAAACACACACCCCCAAGATCCGAGGCTACACCCCTGGTCTTGGTTGACTTAAGTGATCTCATCTGGGGGAGCAGTGGTGGCTGTACAATTGGCTTGGGTGTTGCGGGACCTCGAGAGGGCTCCTTGATTACAACAACAACTTGTATTTATATAGCACCTTTAACATAGTAAAACGTCCCAAGGCGCTTCACAGGAGCATTATTAAACAATAGCTGAGCCGCATATGGAGATATTAGGGTAGATGACCAAAAGCTTTGTCAAAGAGGTAAGTTTTAAGGAGCGACTTAAAAGGAGGAGAGAGAGGCGGAGAGGTTTAGGGAGGGAATTCCAGAGCTTAGGGCCCTGGCAGCTTAAGGTATGGCCGCCAATGGTGGAGCGAAGGAAATCAGGGATGCGCAAGAGGCCAGAATTGGAGGAGCGCAGAGATCTTGGACGGTTGTAGGGCTGGAGGAGATTACAGAGATAGGGAGGGGCGAGGCCATGGAGGGATTTGATAACAAGGATGAGAATTTTAAAATCGAGGCGTTGCCGGACCGAGAGCCAATGTAGGTCAGCGAGCACAGGGGTACTGGGCGAACGGGATTTGGTGAGAGTTACGACATGGGATTACTATCCAGTGACCGCTGTCTGTGCTGATGTTGGTCAGGGCAGTGGTAGAGATGCTAGAATTGGCATTGGTGTCTCTGGGCGAGAGTGAAAACAAAATAGCCAGGGTTCCTGCTCCTCATCATTATCTTGCGCATTCTGCTGGAGAGCAGCCATGTGTGGACATCAGATAAGGACATGATGTGGGTCTGGGTTTGGCTACGATGCCTCTAATTGTCCAATAGACTGCTGACACAAATTAACTCTTTTTGGACCAGATATTCTTACATTCTGTAGACTTCCGCCAGCAGTCACACAGCTGGCTCCCATTCATCCCAGCAGCAAACTGGAAGACCCCACTTTATCCATGGGCAAGATCATGTCAACCTGAGGGGAGGGGGAGGGGGGGGGGGG